>JAMZDL010000006.1:0-405925 GCA_027579765.1 Candolleomyces efflorescens | reverse complement strand
ATATGCCTAAATGGGAGGGGTCGACAGGCTAAGAGTGTTCCAAATTAGGAGGAAGGTGAACCCCAATCTCAATCTTATTGTTACCCCCGTTCGCTCGCTGAGGCTGCATCGTAATACTACTTCTGTAGCTATTGGTGCTCAATATGTAAACTTCTGATATCAAAGATGAATGTTAATTGTAGATTTTGGAGCTTCTTCCTACACATGGGGTCATGGGCAAATCTGGAGGGACGTAACACGTTTGCCAGGACTTTATACCCTCAGTGCCACCTCGATCACTGGAATTCTCGCTCCCAGCCCCCGAGGCTTGCTGCTTTGAATGAACTGGCATCCCGCTATGAAAATTGCGGTGGTAGACACATATTTTCTTTGTTTTCTTCCTACGCGGACACTCGTACACTCGGACCTTCCTTCGTTTTCATCTAGGCGTGCAGTCGTACCTACCACAGGCTGGCTTTGAGCAACCGATCGGACACACGTACGTACGACGTGCACTCAACGGACCCTCGGACCGCCGAACATTCCAATTCCCATGTGTTCTCTAAAATGTGGCGTTGACCCGGTTCGAACTCTAGACGAGTCATTGATCATGCTGTGAGAACAAGTCGATGATGCCATCATCGGGTTGAGCGGCCAAGTTTGCCAGCCAGCTGCAGGCGTCCGATTCGAAGTAATCCAATGTTTCCCAAGTTCACGATTCCCGATATCCCAAATACTTATCTCTCCCTTGCGCTCTCGAGCTCTTATCACCGCTGGGAAGTCAAGGAATAGCCTAATTCTCGAACTTCGATGCGGCTCGGAAATATCGAAGCCATGTGGTACAGCTCCCGAGCTGGGGTTTCTCCCAGCATTCAAGCTCCAAGGGGCCCCGTTCAGGCATGCATGCATGAAGGGGAGTAGCTCTTTAAGGGATCTTCTGACCGTCTGAGGGCTATATAACGTCGCTGTGAACAAGGATGAACGTCTCATAGTGACCCGATCTTCCAGCTGCCGCTTTGTCTCGTATCCGCGTTGTTCTGGGCTCTGATCTGCGCTCTTGAATCGCCAGAGCAGCTCTTCAAGGGCACCAACCTCTCTGGAGCTCAGGTACGTCGAACAGCATTGTTTCTGACGTCTTGTGGCTCTTACGATGTATGGAGAGCTCTGCTTCTCCCTCCACAGGACGCGAGATGTGGCTTGTGATCACACAAAGAAGTCATCAGAAACAGTCAGAAACCTCTGGGAAACCCTTCCGGCTGACGCTCTTATTTCTCTCACTGGCATCCGGAGGGTCATGCTTGGCTTTAAATTCAGCGAAAGCAGGTTGACACGGCCTTGCTCCTTGTTTTCGCCTCCGACCTGATACTTAAGCCAGGGGCGTCGCGATTCGCAAGATCCTTTCTTTGCCTCCTCCTTGTTCCATCTTCTTACTACCTTGGCCAAACTACCGACTAATATCTCCTCCCCACATTAACCGAACTTCGCTATCATGACCTCGATTCCAATTGTTACGATCTCTGGCCACACCACAGCATCCTCCCCTCGCCCTCACATTCTCTACACAGTCAACGTCAACCGGAATGGGAAGGAAACCACCGCTAAACGTAGATACTCCGAAGTACGTGTCCACTCGTCATCATCGGCATCAGGAGCCACGCACTCACATGTACATGTTATCTCCGCCAGTTCATCGCTCTCCACGAAGAACTGAAAGATCCTTTCAACCTTCCCCCCAAACGTCTTCTCGTCACCACCTTCTTGCCATCTGCGTGGGCTGACGATGCACTTATCCAAGAGCGCAAGGAAGGGCTCGCGGAGTATCTCACCGACTTGCTCGCGTCCTCAAAGTTCAAATATCATACCGCTCTCCATCAGTTCCTGATGGGCGAAGACGCCGGTTCAAATACCAACACCGAAGGAGGGCCCAACCGCGATAACTTTGATTTGGAAGATGCTTTACCTTCCACTCTCCCTCGGAAAGCTGCTTTGACGATGGCTGCGATGGGCAGGCCTACAGGAGCGGATGTCGCTTCGTTGATGGCAGCTTCGTCAAAGTCCTCGGATGCCACCGCGTCGGCGGCGGCAGCTGTGGCACCCACTGCTCTGCATTACGCTGCTTACTATCCTGGGTGGAGCTCGTGGACCAATCCACCCGAGAAATTGGACTTTAGCAAGTTCGATATCCTCTACTTCGGTTCGTGCGCGTTTGTCTTTTTTCGCGTCAAAAGGTTATCTGAACCGTCATATGTTAGCTTTTGCGATGCCCAATTCGAGCTCTGGTCTTACCTGGGAGGGTAGCGACAAGGATGTTCTGCGCAGGCTCGTAACCAGTGCCAAGAAGAGCGGTCGTGGAACCAAGATCGTTCTCTCAGTTGGTAAGTTGACTTTTTCTATGGTAGTTCCCGTTCTCGTTGACTCATTTGAATGCACAGGTGGTTGGGGTGGATGCTACTGGTTCAGTCAAGCATGTTCGAATGCGAGCAACCGAACCAAATTTGTCAAGGCTTTGACAGCTGCCGTCAAGACCTACGAGCTCGACGGTGCGTTTTCTGATCTCCACTCGATATCATCTCTGACTCTGTTTAAAGGCATTGACCTCGATTGGGAGTACCCTAACTCTCCTGGAGCCGGTAATCCTTACTCTGCCAACGACTCTGCCAATCTGTTGGCCTTGCTGAAGTCTTTGCGCTCCGAGCTCGGTAAGCATCCGTAGTTCTTCTGCTGACAGCAGCTTGTGAGCTCACGAGCGTCATTCCGTTTAGGCACTAGCGCTATCATCGCTGCCGCAGTACCGCATCTCCCTTGGCTGGGTCCTAACGGGAGGCCCCTTACAGATGTATCCGCCTACGCAGCCTTAATGACTTACATCAACATTATGTGAGTGATGTGGCTACTACATGTGCCACCAGACTGCTGACCTCTCGCTAAAGGAACTATGATGTCTGGGGCGCTTCTGGCACACCTGGCCCCAACGCACCCATGGGCAACCTATGCGGCACCTCGAAGCAACCTCATGCTAGCGCTCAATCCGCCATTCAGCAATGGAGAGCTGCTGGATTCCCTGCCAATAAGGTGAGTAACCTTGCTTTAAGCCTCGCCCTCGTCGAGTCTGACAGCATCTTGCCACCTTTCTCTAGCAAGTGATGGGTATGGCTCTCTACGGCTGGGTCTCCCAGAGCTCAAAGACGGTTTTGAATGGTGCCTCCCTCCCCGCTGAGACGCATCTCATTCTCGCCAAGACTGAAGGCGATTCCGAGGAAGAACTCGAGTTCCTTAACGGTGCGCACCCCAGGACCAAGGACGGCGCTCTTGCCCAGAGCGCTGCCACCGAAAACGCCACTTCGGCTGCTGCCAGTGAAGAAGGCTCTTCGGAATCAGTCTCGGCGAATGGCGAAGTCTCAACGACCGCGAACTTGCAGCAGTGGTGGGGCCAGCAAATTCCTTTCAAGACTATAGTTTCGTCGGGTGCCCTCGCTAAGAAGTCCGATGGCACTTACGGCGGCTCGGGTGGGTTTACGATGGGATGGGATAATTGCAGTAACACTCCTTACCTCTTCAATAATGCTCAGAGGACCGTTATTTCGTACGATGGTGAGTTGTTGTTTCGCTTTTGAATGGCAGAGTCTTGTTCTGACTTAGTCTTCTCCAGACACTTGGTCTTTGAACGACAAGGCCAAGCTTGCGAGGAGCAGTGGCTTGGCCGGGTGCTTCAGTTGGTCTTGCGACCAGGTGGGTGAACTCATGATCTCTCTCCCAGTTTCAGTCAGCTTACCCTTAAAAAGGACGATGGCTATACTCTCCAAAATGTTATTCGCAAGGCTATCGGGAAGTAACCAACCTAACATCCACTTGTCCCCGTTTATTTGCCCTATTGTATACAATTTGTTTCCCTTTGCGATACCTTTTCATCTTCACTCTTTGGATCCTTATCTCACGAACTGCCACGACTTCCTCTGGTGTACAATAAATGTGTAAAAAGATATCTGTCCGTATCACAATTTCAACTGGCTTCCCGAAGATAACAAGCTCAAAACCAGCCAGAAAGATAAATCAAAGCAAGAATCGAAAGTAGTGAAGCCCTGAGCAGCAAAGAAACCGTTGGTCGTGCTCCCTGGCCGCCGTTGCCAGGCGTTACAGCAGGAGACGAGGGATCGCTATAGGGCAAATGTGAGGACAGGCCAGTGAAAGAGTTGAATGTCGTACCTGTTGAAGATGAACACCCCACTTCCAGTGGCTTCTAGATTTAAAATCGCCTCCAACAATCTGGAGCCCCCATCATGAGCTACCCATGAGAACGAGCCGTCTATTTCATCCGTCCAGATCATGTCAGTGTTGAAGTAGTGCTCGAAAGTTAAATTGGTTTGAGCAGTATTTCGAAGTGCCTGAATAAACTGGGCAGCCTCCACGTACACCTGCGCTTGCTGGTAGTTGGGGTTTGTCGCAAGGAGCAATGTGGATCCATTTACGGTCCAAGTGCTTATGTCGACATTCTCGTCGTTGGGGATGCGGTAGAAGATGCTCTGCGGGTTCAGGATGTATGATGAGATTCTAGGGAGTGCGCGCGCCAGTGCGGATGCCGATGCTTTGATATCTGGCGTGGTAGGATCCGTCCAGGAGATGACACCTTCATGGCAGTCAGTATAGTGATATCCCACTAGCTTTTTAAAGCATGCCTCGAGCTCCATGATTAATGGCCAGGATACTTTGGACGAGGAACTCTCTTCCCGTTGGATAACGCTACACGGATGACCATTTTCGGTCATGCCAGTACTGCAACAACAATTTGGTACGAACCTTCCAATAACTGTAAACAATGCATCAGGACGGAGATGGCTTGAAAGAGGAAATGTGCACCGACGATGAATTGCCAAACCCTTGGGGAACTGTCCAGATCGCCTTCGTTCTCTCCCAACCATTGATCAACATCCTCTCATTGAATGCATCCACTCGATCGGAGATATCTTGGAAAGAACCTTTGCAATTGTCGCAGCTATTTTTGCCATGTGCAAATCATCAGCCGTTGTACCTGAAACGACTAGAAGGTACTAAATCTACTCACCCGCAGTCGCCGTAGTCAGGAGTACATTGTGTACCCCACTCGCTCGAAAAGGTGACGTTGTTCCCAAGGGGGTATACATCTTGCATTATAATGTCGGCTCCGCTGGCGTATGCGCTGTATGATGGGGAATGGAACTTCTGAGTTACACGTACACAGCACCACATATATACGCTCCACATGTACCCACCTAAACTCATAGTCCTGGCAATTCAGAACCAAGGATACGGGGTGATAGCCCGCACCGCCTGTGCTGTCTCCCCCGTCCAGGGAGTTAATGAGCTGGTAAGAGCGGACTGTTGCATTGAGCGGATCAGAAGTGCCATCTGGCTCGTCCGCTGTGTACCAGAGCAAGAGATTGGGGCGTGTCTTGATGCGATTGACTTCTTCCGTGACTCTGGAATCGTTCATGTACGTCCTGATGCCAGGCTTTCGCATCAAAGATAGTGCGGGCATAGAAAGGGATTACCAACTGACCATCGCATGTCGTACATGAGGTACAGGCCAATTCTCTCCATCTCATCCAGGACAGCATCAAGGGCGGTGAGGTTCGAGAAAGGTGGAATCGGATGAACCTAATGTCAAAGATTTTTGTCAAACGATGGCTTGGGCACCTATTGGGATATCTGAACGTACAACATTAAAACTAGGTAGGAAGTCAGCGGTGGCGATTGAACGAATATAAGCATTTGCTCACTCACCCTTGCTCCTTTAATTCAGAAAGCACAGTCAAGTTCGTCAAATAGTTGTCGAACTGCGTATAGAACCCAATGGGAAAGATAGGCGCAAAGTCTCCTTCTCCGTTAGGTCCCTTTGCGAGGATCGCGCCCGTCCGCAAGTCCATCTTGGAAGCAGACGCAATCTGAGCCGTCGACGGGTCAGGGAGATACGTCAACTTCCCTGTCGCATTGAATGTCTGTCCATCCCGCAGAGAAGCACTGCATTCGAGAGTGTATGCTTCCCGTCTGGGCTGCAGCTTCGATAGAAGCAAGGGAAGCTCATATCTTGTTGATTCGAGAGGGACATATCCGGAAGTGAGGACCTGCCCGTCGACAGAGACTGTGACGGATAGATCCGTCCGTCCATTCTCGTCTGGGGGAGAAGGGATGAATGGCTGTGAGCCTCGAAGCTCCATAGACGTGACATGGGCATCGATGAGTATTGCTGTCTCAGAGCTGGCGTCTGAAGGAAGGAATGGCCTGATTGCCTGGGTACATCGAAATGCTAGAAGAGGAGTTATCGAGACTGGAGGTATGGGAAATTGTCCGCCTGTAAGTGATAATTTCGATCCCAAACCTCTCAGTATACATCACAGGTAGTCACTGCGAGGCACCGAACGAACCTGGAGGAACTACTGATTGGTTTCTCATGTAGTTCTTGCCACACCTAGATCGAAGGATTCTGAGCTGAATTCAAGTTCCTTGCAAACTACATCGCTCACCATGTTTGAGCAAGCACGACATTCTGGTAAAATTGGCCCGCTAAAAGTAATTCGAGCAGGAAATGGCGGCAGAATCTGGCCAGTGGCGATTTGGAGCCCAGCACCGTCATGGTCGTGGTTTGGGATTGAAATTGAAAGGTGGCCTCAGTTGGAAGCAGTTCAACGTCAGGCTTTATCTAAGTGAGCCTAGATGCTACTAGCGACATGCTCTTCTAGTGTGACCAGTCGTAGTACAGTGACAGGCCTTCGGATTCGAAGCATCACAGTGGTGTTGAAGCTGTGGTCAAAGGTGTGGAGAGGCGTGGCGAACTGTGATGGTACATCAATAATGGCAGCCAAGGTCGATCAGGTGGTACAATGCGATAGAGATGGGAGAATCGACAACGGTCCACGCGAATCCGAAGCACCGAAGCACATCCGAGTCGGTTACCTCACAGGTGTGGTGGCTGAGAGCACGACGTGATGGCACATCAAAGACGACCAGCGATTTGCATCTGTGGGTCCAGGTAGGGTCATGCCCATGGTTTGAACCAAGCTTAGGTGGGAGGAGGGCGCTCTTAAAGTCATTCAACGGAAGGTGAAATATAGTCTCGTCGATAAAAAAAACCAGAATATAATTACCAGCGGGGTCTGTGTCGCTAGGAACCACATACATATCGCATCTATCAAAGCGGTGGGGGATGAAGCTGTGGAGGGGAAGAATACGTAACGTGCGCAGTCAATGTAAATGAAACCGAGAAAGCTACGACAATCAGGCGTCCACGTCCTGGCCTCAAGCACGTTCAGCATGCGTGATATGGGCAACCATCGCAAGGCCGTCCACCGTGTCGATCTCCTGTTTGAAGCCGCTAATGAGGGCATCGACTTCATCAACAGACATCCCAGAAGCAAGCAACGTGGGCTCCAGAGCAACCGCCAACTTTTTCTGCCCTGCCCTGAAAGAGGATCCAATCGTGCGGAGAGCATCATTTTCATGCCAGGCTCCGACTGGAACGTGGATGTCCTCTGTGTTCGCAGTGAGGAAATGGGCTGAGTTGTTGATTAAGAACTTGATATCGGCACTGTCGAGGGAAATCCCGTGCATATCGGCAAGGGTGTTGTTGACCGTATTGAAGAAATTAAAGGCGGCCGGTGCGTCTTCCTCGATATCGAGATCATAACCGGGATAAGAGGACAGTTGTTTTGCCCATTCTACGGAGAGAAATAGACCACCTGGCCGGAGAAGCCGCGCCGCTTCATCCAGAAGCAAATTATAATCGGGAACCTATGAGAAATCGATATGAGGTGGTATTTAAACGACGTTGACGCATCACTTACACCAAGCAATACATCCCGCGCGTGGATGATGTCAAAGTGGCAGTCATTCCATCTCAGACGGTCATTCACATCGCATAATTCGAATTGGACGTTTTCGGGAACAGATCGAGGGGCGATAGGCACTAAATGGGAGAGACATTAGGTGTAAGGGACACGCGGGACACGGTCGATAACATGCCGATGTCGATCCCAAAGAATCGCGCGTGGGGAAACTGGTCAGCCATTTCCATAACCCTAATGAAAGATTGAGTTTCGGGTTACTCAAGGCAATGACTGGACAGACCATCTGCCCTTCCCGGTGCACAAATCCAGGACATTGGGCTGACGGTCCCGGTTCAGAGCCAGAACGGTGTCAACTGGGCCACAGTGATTGGACCCGATGAGGTGTTTGAGGACATTATGATTGACAATAAGCCGCTGGGAAGAAATGAGCAATATGCGATGTCAGATCAAAGGAGCGACGCACTTCTTGCTCGGGAGTGTCGACAGGTAGAGGATACGGCGATGTAGGATGAGAGTGATACAGACGACCATTCCTTTCGTCAAAGTACGTAGGAAAGTCCACATCGGAGATTTGTTCAACGTCGGATGAGTCTGAAAGTCCATTTCGTCCATTTTCGAGATCGTCGGGGTGGTTGCTCTCGGGCGTAGACATAATGGCTAGTGTTGTATTGAGAAGTTATGGGGATCGAGTGGGTCACAGTATAGAATGGGAATGCTGCTGGAATGCTCGCAGTTAGCACCATTTATATGGGCAAAACTTTAGGGGACCGCCGCGCTGGTGCAACCCAGCGATGCAAGATATGAGAATGCATCGAAGATATCCCAAGTTCGCGTCAGCGGTCGCTCGAGGATGTCTCGTCACCCTCGGGGAATCACTCGTGGACTGCAACTGCAAGATGAGCCGGAGAGGCGGCGGCTCTGGGAAAACAGTGCTTAATCAGTGTTATCCGTTAGCCATCCTGGTTGAGCAAAGGGCTGGAAGTGACGCCGCTTCTGCTGGTTAATGAATCATCAGCTGGAGTAGCGGCGGCTTAGTGCTCGTGCTGCGTACTTTCATGTCACAAAGCTGGGCCGCATGAGAACCATTCAATCTCAAGCGCTCTGTATTTTTTCACGGGCAACATGAAGCCTGAATGGGGCTTGACATTACTGAATGAATGAAGGTGGGAGACCGTTCCGTTCGAATCATTTTTTCGACTTCATTCACAACCCAATTCGCATTATTTATACATGTTTGAAGCGGGGGTCAAAGCGTGATCTGCACGTGTTTCGTTCCCAACCTCGAAATTCCAACCCCGCGATGTTGTTTGACGCTTCCACATCAACCATCATTGACTCGAACCAACAAGGACTCATACAAAACTCATATTGCATGCACTGACTCTCACAATTGCCTGCTATAAGAGCTTCAACAGCCCATGAAAACTCCCTCCAAGACGAACCTGACCTCGAGAAAGAAATGGACTTCAATCTCCACAAATTCCTTGCCGAGCAAGACGCGATTTATGCAATGCCCGATGAAGACGTCAACGCGTATGCTCAGAGACTGGCGAATGAGCCGTCTAGGTGCGCAGAAACTTGAAAATATATGCAGCAAGCACCCGACCAGATTTGTTCTAGGCGAATGAATTGGACAGACCGGTCCTATGAAACGGTTCCACAGATTGCTGAGAGAGACCATCATGTCACCCCTGGTGACCGTCATAGTCACGCCCAGAGCCAGGTATCTTCTGCCGCTAAGGAAGACACAGAAAATGAAACCCGCAGGTGGCGTATTCCAAGTTTTTTCGTGGGTTGCTCTGACAGTGTGTGCATGAAGATTGGAGCCTGAACAGAGCTCGAGGCCACAAAATGTGAGTGTGGATGAGGATCTTCCAGATCGTTTGGGGGCCACCTCCGGCATCCCTGGACTCGTGCCGGTCTCTGAGCATCAGGAAAAGGTTCCCGATGTCCCGAATACCTCATCGTTGGTCCCCGATACCAGCTCTAGATCACCAAATTTGAATCCGGATCCTCCGCTTTCGCAGTGGTCACCTTATCTGGAAAAGAGGAAATTGACCCAGGAGTCTGATTCTTATTCTAAGAAGCGACGCCTTCTCTCAGGTGACGCCTCCGCAGACGTCATGGACCAAAGCATTTACCCACCGCTTAGCCCGTACGTTCACCCTCGTGGAAGTCCTGGCCGACGTATTAATTAGATCGAAATAGGATCTTGGATTTTTCGCCTCAAGGCGAAAGACCGAGCAGACCAATCACTGTGAAGCAAGGTCCACAGCTGCCATTGGTCCCAAATGTTGACACTGCTCTCGACAAGGCCCCCAAAAAGAAAAGCTTTAGACCGCAAGCCATTCCTGAAATCGGGCAGGCTTCTGCCTCCGATAGTCTGATTGAGGATTCCTCCTTTCCGGAAATTCCAGGCCTCAAGACTGCCATCCAGAAGACAGCAACGAAAAGTCGAGCCGTCGCACCGGAACCAAGTAAGTTGATGCTGCAATTGAAGGAACGTGTCGCACGACACGCGCCTTCGAAAGTGCTTCCTAAGACCGTCAAGCTCGGCAAAGCAGGCACCGCGCCAGTTTCTGAATCTGCGGCACCAGCGGGTGAAAGCTCTATCATCTATGTCCCTTCATCTCCGTCCTCGCGAGAAGGCACGCCGCCTCCCGCGAAGAAGGCCAGGAAGCAACCTGATCTATCGAACGTGGATAAAGGAAAGCAGCGTGCCAAAGGCGTCGTGACTGCGGCGAAAGGAAAAAAAGAGAAGCCCAAGCCTGTGACACCTTTCGAGTACGCGGAGCAACTCAAAACAAAGGGCTTGGCCGGAAAGACCCAGCGCAGAGTCTCTGCATCACCATTCTTGGAGGGGTACAACGTTTTTTACACTGGAGGGGATAGGACCTACGCATCAGAAACCACTCGCAATCGGATGGAAATCGTAAGCTAATCATTATCCCGCCACGATTTGATATTGATGCCAATACTTTAGCTTGTTCGTTTGGGATGCAACTTATTCTCGCGATTCGATCCTGAGGCGGTTACCCACATCATCACAGAGGGATCTGGGGGAGCGACTTTGCATGCCCTCGGCGTGAAACGGATGGGGGACATTCCGGAGCACATTCCCACTGTGAAGTGGAGTTGGGTCACATTAGGAATGGGGTCGAGCCATATGCCCAAGGATGAACTCGATGAGAAGCTCCGCAACCACCTCTTCAATCACGGCGCCTTCAGCGATCGATTAACGGCGGGAATGAACACAGTCTTCCCCTCGTCGAAGAAAGGAAAGGGAAAAGTGAAATCGATGAACGAAGAAGATATCAGCCATATCTCGTACGCCTCATTTTATGTTCTAGGTGCTGAGTCGCGGCCTCATTCCTCTTTTTACGCAGTGATTTCACTCAAGACAAGAACCGAAAGTCAGACCCGAGGAACCTTAGATCACGCTCTCCGAAAGAAATTCCTCCGATACTCCCCTCTCCGTCGATCTCCCCTCCAGGGCGTCCGATGGGCGAAGCATCATCGTCCCGAGTCACATTAGATCAGGATCCATTGGCGAAGTTCTATGAACAGGCCAAGGTGTCCTTAGCTGAAGATGTATGTAGCATTTCCATTCTAGCTCGAGGGCGACTCTAATCCTGACTCAGAAAGGGTTTCTTTCGGCACCCTCAGACACTGAAGAAGTTCTGCCAGTTAACGAAGACCCTGAGCCAAAGCCAAAGAAAAGTGTAAGGCGGTATTCTCCAAGTTTCTCGAACTACGTACTCATTCGGAGGTGTCTAGCGGTATACATGCGACGTTAAGGACAAAGAAATTAGGATCTGCCCGAACCAGGACATCATTGACAAAGTGGTATTATCAATTATGCTGGATTCCCCTTTACTGAACACACATCTCACAGCTTTCTGAGCTAATGGAACTTCATAAAGCGAAACCTGGACAAGAAGACTTTTGGAGGGCATTTGCCTATAGCAAAGGTGCCTCAAGATGCAAAAGGACCCTGTGAAGAGTTACTGATACACTTCCACAGCTATCCGCGCTCTGAAACATCATCCATCGCGAATTAAAACCTATGAAGAAGCGCGTTCCATTCGCGGTGTCGGCGACAAAACCGCGAAGAAGGTCGGTCCCCAGAATAAGCCGAACGGAAGTTGGCTAACGGTGTGGGTTCGTAGATCGGCGAGATCCTTGAAACAGGAGACCTGCGTAGGATCGGATATGAGAAAACAGAGGATGTTCAGGTTGCTCGAATCTTTCAAGGGATATACGGTGTTGGTTAGTGGAGCTTCCTTCAGCGTACCTCAGATTCTGCTTCCTAACGCTGTACGCAGGGCGAACTACTGCGTACAAGTGGTATTCCGCAGGTTGTCGGACATTGGAAGACCTCAGCAATGGGGTGGGTGGAGTGAAGCTTTCTTCTGCCCAGGAAATCGGGCTGAAGTTCTACGATGGTCTGTCTTCCTGTCCCAATCTTCTCTGGCCCTTTCGTGTCTCACATGAAGAGGTATAGACATCAACGAACGGATGCCTCGAAATGAGGCTGAGGCGATCTTTCATCTCATAAAGCCTATTGGTGAGCCAAATTTCGATCCCTCACCTGACAATCCCGTAACATACTTTACTAGCTCTTTCCATCGACCCCAGTCTTTTCATCGAAATTATGGGGAGCTTCCGAAGGTATGACAGCTGTTGCTTATCTCACTTGACTTCTCTGACCCTCCGAGAATATCAGGGGAAAGGCAACTTGTGGCGATATCGATATCCTGGTCACTCGACCGGTGGATGATGGAAAAACTCATATCGGTAAGACCTCGCAGACTTTTTTACTGTGCTTCCTCTGAGGATATTTGGCAGGGGTTCTCCCGCGATTACTCGAGGCCCTCCACGCTGCTGGAATCCTCACCGAGGATCTGGCTACTCCTGACGACCTCTACGACCTGGAAGCCACATATCGCGGTCTTTGTCGCCTCCCCGATGTGCCAAACTCTAAGCGCCGACGCATTGATTTCTTGACGGTACCCTGGAAAGCACGAGGGGCTGCGTTGCTGTACTACACGGTAACTTTTCCCTTCTTTTGTCTGTCGGACGCTGTTAATTCTCGCAATACAGGGCGACGACATCGTAGGACTTATTTCCGTCCCATCTCGATCCAGCTGACAGTTGCTTTTAGTTCAACCGCGCAATGCGCTACAAGGCTGGCGCCATGGGCTATTCTCTCAATCAACGTGGCCTACACGCTGGCATCGTGCGAGATCCACAGGATCGTCGTGTTAAAATCAACGAAGGTGAACTTGAGCGTTGTGTTTCTTCCTTCGCACTTCTGAACAAAATTTTTGACAGGTCACGTCGTTGCATCCGAAACTGAAGAGGAGATATTTAGAATCCTGGGTGTGCCATGGCAAGAGCCATACGAGCGAGTAAGAGGGTAAAAGCACAACGTGTGGCTATCTAAAAGTAGTCGAGTAAGCTCTCATGTCTTCACGGGAGATGTCAGATAACGAAACATTATTCAGGATTCCATTGTGTCCAGACTCTGATTCGAGAATTCAATTCATCTCTTTCAAACCCGAACCTAATTGCTGACATACATACATTCTCAGTCCCCTTACGTTTCGATACGTCCCTCGCCGCTTTCTCCTCGTCAGCCGCGTCGTGCAGGGTCAGCCGGCAACGTCACGCACCACCCCCGCAGTGAATGCCTCAACGGAAATGAAGCCTACTCACATTAACTGCAGCACCAGTTCGATGGAGAGCTCTGCTGATCCACTGATTGATTGCCCGTAAGCTAACAATAGGAGGCACTCTGCCGATTTAGCTTCCCCTCGCAGGCTAGGCTCAAGACACCAGTGGAAAACAGTTGAAGGCCAGCCTAGCAGTACATGCCACAATTTTCTATAATTTCTATGCTTACTGCCGAATGGAACGGACAACTACGTCGCCCTTCTTCCCTACAGTACGAGCCAGTAAGGTCGGGCCCTCATCGCATGCCACGACGCTGACTGGTACACTAGCTACTAACAAGACACCAGTGATCCCGATCCCGATGCATTCCGTGCCTCGCAAACCTCTACGATTCATATTACTTGGTGCTCTCGGCTCTGCCGGAGTCGCTCAAGCCTACGTAGGAGATGGTAAGCGCAATTAAACGATCACTCTCCTGCCTCCCATACGCATATTCCTCCGCACATTGGCTTCCTTTGCTTCCAGTGTTTGGAGCGGCTGACCGATTCCATCTGCTTGTTCTCGAACAGCTACATGGTACAATACTGGCGTAAGTCTTAGATAAAGTCTTCTCCTAATCATCCCGAAAGTACTGAGCAGCACTCGACATAATTCAGCTCGGAAATTGTGGGGTATGGAGCCAGGGCAACGAACATATCGTCGCCATTCCCACCTCATTGTACGAGCATGGCCAACGATGCTGGCAGCGAATTCGTATTCAATGTAAGCTCAAAACCCTCCCCTTCAAACTGGCCCCTTCTCCATCTTTGACCTCGAAATAACTGATGCTGATGCGATTTGCCCACTCTAGACCAAGGCCTATCTATAGATGCGACCGTAGTCGACTCTTGCCCTAGCTGCGCCCCCTACAACCTCGACTTATCCCCCGGAGCCTTTATGGCCCTCGCACCGCTCACCACCGGCCGTATACACGGTGTCACCTGGGATTACTTGCCCTCATCTCCACCGTGGCGAGGGCGAAGGTTAATCCAATGATTCTAGCCCGTCCATTCCAAAAAATTCCCTTCCAACGTACACTGAACTTACATACATTCGAGTTTCAGAACCAACCACGCCTTCCCCCTTATCCGTTTCGGATCCAAGTAGGAGATAGAGAAGCTTTTCATTCAACGTAACTTTGTACATCATCACCCTTTCGACTTTGGCTCGAACCACAAAAACTGTTCTTTCAATGTATCAATCATCATTATCGCTATCGACATTCAATTCGTCGAGCTCCATAATCTATTCATTCATTCGTCCATTGATTTTCTTTTTACCAACGTACGACTCTCTGTACACTCGTGGTATCAATTGTGGTATCGGTAAACTGCCTAGTAGTATGTGCATGCGAAAGACAACCGAGGAGAAGGGGAAGGGGAAGAATTCTGTACAGTACAAAGATGCAAGGTAATGTGCTTGAATCGACTAGAGGCCATGACGATGAAGAGTACTAGTAGTAAGTGGAAGAATAGAAAGCAATAAACAGCGGACAAGCAGTCGAACGCGCGGTAGTAAAAATACAGGGGGGTGTAAGCAGAGAAAAGAGAGAGACGCCCAGACCAGAAAGCTGACGAGATCAGGATGGAGGAGACAGCGTAAAACAGAGAGAAAACGAAAACGCGATAAAGCGAGAGAAAAAGATCACAAGTCCATGAACCTCATTAGCATTCACCGGGACACATCATCCGAGATGATACTCCCAATACTCAACGGATTCTTCTTCCTACTATCACTCTCCCCTCTTCCAGCCGACAGATCCCTAGCACCATTTCCACTCCTCTCATCAGACCGCTCTCGCTCTCTTCCACCGTACTCATCCCGACTGTTGCTCCGCACATGCTGCTGCTGCTGCATCATCCCGTACCCATTCTGAGCCTGCGGCCCATTCGTAGGCTGCTGAGTCGGCGAACTCGTCATCGGAATCCCCGCATTCCCATTAGCACCATTCACAACAGCCTGACCCGACGACGACCCACTCGAACCAGCACGCAACGGCGCCAACTGGATCCTATCTCCAGTCGCTCCGATCAAGCTGCTACTCGACGACGACGACGGAGGAGGAACGGGTTGCTGCACCGGAACAACAGGGGGTTGGACGACCGGTTGTTGTTGGGGCTGCTGCTGAGGATGCTGCGGTTGGTGTTGGGGTGGCGGGGGGCCGAGAGGTTGAGGTTGAGGTTGACCGTATGCGTCCCAGGTCGGCGCCTGCGCGAACCCATTATTGTTCCAGTCAGTCGGAACTCCAGGTGTGGCGGGAGGAGCGTAGGTCGCATAGGGATACGCTGGGGGAGGTGGTGCGTACGGATTAGGTCGCTGCATATGAGGTGGTGGTGGTGGGGCATACTGGCCATAGTTAGCAGGCGGCTGAGGTTGGGGATGAGGAGCATATTGACGAGGTTGAGGTGAATCAGTGGCAGGGCGATAGTTGTAGTCGTAGCTGGGAGTAGCCGGTGGCGGCGGTTGTTGGTGCTGAGCGACAGGAGGTGGAATCGTAGGAGGTGATCCTGTTCCTTGATTTTGTGGTGCTGGGGGTGCGGGTTGCGCGGGAGGGCCAGGAGTAGGAGCAGGGGCGCCGCTTCCGTACTGAGGCGGCGGAGGTACCTGTACTTGTTGATGTCCTGGTGGTACGCCATATTGAGGGGCGGCCTGCTGCGGCTGCTGAGGGGGCGGAGGCGGAGGCATCTGTTGGTGGTGCACTTGCGGCTGCTCGTAGTATGCATATTGAGTAGGCATGTGAGGAACGTGCGGCTGCTGCTGGTACATCGCCGCAGAATAATCGTATCGTCCAGGAGCTGGCGGCGGCGGCGGAGCATGGGCGGGCGGCGGTTGAGGGTAGGCGTTGGGATGTTGCGGGGGGTAGTGGTGCACCGGTGGAGGGTGTTGGTGGTAATAGCCGTCGTAAACTGGTTGAGGCTGAGGTGGAGGTGGGCCCCAAGTAGGTTGAGGGTAAGGTGCATATCCTTGAGGCGGAGGCGGTGGAGGCATATGGCCTGGTGGAGGGGCCATGGAATGAGGAGGTAAATGAGGGTGAGGAGGCTGGTGATGCGCACCATATGGTTGTTGATGTTGGTGTTGCTGAGGTGGCGGAGGAGGAGCCGCGGTTTGCTGATGCTGAGGACCTTGACTGGGGTCTCGGTATTGCTGCTGGGGCTGCTGAGGCGCCGGAGGTTGCTGCTGTTGCTGCTGCTGCTCGTATACAGGATATCCACCGCGATTGTCGAAGTGATTCATGACCATAGGGCCTCCAAGATTCATGGTGCCGGGTTGAGGAGTTCCCCCGGATGTCGTCAAGTCGGTGCTGGTGGTTGCGCCAGGCGGTGGAGGGATCGGCGGTCCAAGGGTGGGATCTGCAGATGTCGCCGGTGGCCATGGCTGCTGAGGCTGTTGAGGGGTAGTGGGCACAGGTGCAAGGGCAGTTGGACCAACAGGAGTCAAGCCGTCGTCAGTACGGCTTCTTTTCAGTTGACGCGTCGAAGGCGCGTGCTCATCGTCGTCGTCGTCGTCATTGGGTAGAGGCATGAGATCCTGGCCCATGTTCGGACGCTTGCGAACACGGATATCCTTGCGAATCCGGATCTTGATACCCTGGTCAGCCAGGGAACACGATAGAGGCGTTGATTCTATAGCGCAAAGCCTAGTGAGCACAAAAACAGGATCGGAGAATGGTGTATCTGACCCTCCATCCCTGGGAATTTCTTCGCGGTGTAGACATAGAACGGGGCGGAGAATATCGACTTGCAGTGTCGCACATTGTTGCTGGCAATTAAATGTCAGAATTAGATTTTAGAGGGGCTGAGATTGTGTGAAGAGCTGGAGGGTAGGCGATTTCGATCTCCCCAAGAGGAGTGGTGCCATTAGGTTTATCACCGTTGCACTGGCGAATTGCCAATTTGACGGTTCCAACCAACTGGCGCGCACCGTAGAAGAGGTTCCAGCCATCGCCAGATATGATGCGAACGCGTTCTCGGACTCGCTCTCGGATATAGAAAATGATGGAAAGTTGACTCACCCTACAACCTCGAATAAACTGAGTTTTAGCCGATAGCTCCCCTCGGTCCTGACGCTGAGATCAGGGAAGACGAAGAATCCAGCATCTGTGGGCATCGTGAGAGATGGCCAGACAATAACCAATCGAACGTACCTTCATTGTTGTTTTGTGGGTCTTTCAAATGATAGAGGGAAGAGACCACAGAGCCAGTGGTGCACCGCGTCCGGCCATCCTTCGCAACGGTATCAATCTCCGCAAGATTAACGATTATATTCTGCCCACCTTCAGCCAGTGCAGCTCGGTGTCGTCGTCGGGTTTCGCAAGACTTGCGAACATGAAATAATATGGATTTTGAAGGAAGGATTGAGCGTAGCTGCTGTCCGCGTCTTCCTGCTGCCGCGAGCTCGAACTCGGCGTTGGCGATCCCGGAGGTGACCCGTTGACACTCTCTCGCCGCCGTCGCTCACGCTCGTTATGGGCGGGGTCGACAACACGCAGCTGGACGATTGGGGGTGGGTCAATTGGCCTGCGATCAGCTGTACGATCACGAACATTGAGTGAGGAAGGGTGTTGCCACGACACGGCGACCAAGACGCACCTTTGCCCCCCACACCGCACATCCTAGCCTGCTTGGGCTGCTGGCGCATTATGAGCTCGTAGACCCTATTCCGTCGAGCAGCCATGATATTGGGATCAAATGGAAGGTGACCGTCAGCACAAGCTGAATATAAGGGCGACCCGCACCCAGGGATTCGGGCCAGATCAGCATGACACTCACAGGCGGTCTCTGTCAGAGGGGTGGTGTGTGTTCATCGTTGCGGACGGCGAGAAGAGGGCGTTGTCGCTGTCCTGGGCAGGGAGGTTGAAGCCGTGCAGGAGATCCATGAGCATTGGGCTCCTCGACAGGACGTTGATAATAGCGTTTGTCCCGGTCCAACTAGATAAACCAAACAATTCCGCATTATATTTCTTCGATTTCCCTTTTTTGGACACTTATCTCCTCGATGCTAAGTGCCAATCCCCTGGGCCGGGTCCACGTGCCTTGATTCCGTTCCCACGCCGTCCCGTCCCACTGTCTCGTTTCCACCAAGTCCATGGCTCTGGCTCCTCTTTACCAAACGGCGCCACCCCTTCAGGCTTCCTTTACTATCATTTTCACAATTTACCCGACATAAGCACACTACAACAGCGCACATACAGCGTATCTAATGACGTTCGCCAAACTCTAGTCCTCCTCCTACCTATTGCGACTGGCTTCCCATTCTCTCTAATGGTCGGAGCATGCCGTTTTCGCGATAGAACCATGTGCGTCCTATATGTCGACGGCGACCTAACATGCCAATCAGGCTCGAGATCCAATTCGGAAGTAGACCAGATTTTTATCTGCATCGAGGGTTTCTCGCTTGTTCCCGAGTTCCATGACATATCCACCCTCCATCTTTTGAACTCAGTTTGCAGGCTATGCTGCGTATAAGGTTCCCAAGCCGTTCGGTAGGACGGTTTCTGCATTGTCTGCTGCGAACTGGACCTTCATTGATATCTGATTGCAGACCACCGCCTCGAGGGAACGAGCCACAGAATACTGTTATCCCATGACACGGATCATCCCGTCCATGTGAACACTGAGCGCTGGCTCCCTGTAGCTTGGGTCGCTCCTACCCAAAGCATCCAATACTTTTTGCGCTTCCAGCCCGTGACAAGGAACCAAAACCTTCAGCGTAAAACGAGGTCGGCACCAGACTCCAAAGACCCCTGCTCCAAAGGGAGCTAAAGCATAAGCTTACGATCCCATTAATTTCTCCGTACGCAGAAGACACCCATACTCAGATAAGGGAAGTGCGTCACGAAAACCAAAAACTCACATACTTCTCGCAGTCGTACGCAGGCAGGTCAATGCTACGGTCCGTATCTGCAGGTTGCGGCCATTTCTCCAGGAGGAAAGCCTTACTGCCGCCACTGGGCATCACAGCTGTCCAAGAGCCAGACTTGTACAAGAATAGTATGTCAAGTCCCGTCCTTTATCTATGGCGCCGCTCGCGCTGTTTTAGGTCCACGGAAGAATTTTTCAGGAGTGTTGTACCAAAAACGTAGGTTAGATTCAGTCTCTATCAGAGAACCTCCGGAATGCCGTCCTGCCGACTGTCAGAGTCAAAAAAGATTCCGAGCGCCAGCCCCCAGTTAACTGCACCTGGAGTAAAACATTCTGGTTTCTGACGTAGGTATGGAGGCCCAGAAAACATAAAGAAACCTGGTTCTGACCCGAACTACCGAGTCCAATGACAGATCCTTCGATTTATTTACCGACAATCAGAAGTTCCTCTACAACTGGACATCAAACCGACCTTCTTAAACCCTCACCCTCGCTCTCTTCACATATTCACTGGATCGTCCAAGGAAAAAAACGCGTTAAAAGCGTCTGTTTTCTTCCGTCCCTTGGTTTGTGTTTGTCACATTGCTTGGAAGGGGTAATCTTGGGATCCCCTTCAAGCAGCCTTCCTCGCACACCTGGAATTTTGATCTCAGCGCCGCGCCGTTTTCCCAAACCAGCTTCTCGTTGCACCATTCCCGAGCGAACCGATAGCCCGGGTCAGATTCGCGGGAGTGACTGGCTAGTGCTCAGCTATCGAGTAGAGTCACTACTCACTTTCACGGTCCATTGAGTTCCTCAATTGCAATTCAAACCCCATCTCGTGTTCTGCTCCTGCTCCGAATTCTCAGTGACCAGCTGTCTGGGGACCAGGACTACGCCCCGCCGAACCTTGACCTTCTACCCTTATCTTGTTATCTCGAAACGTCTCTGGAACTCGTCTTCTTTGCGTCATCGCCAGCCCAGGAAAACAAAGCAAACAACCGTATCGCGACAACACGAGTTTACGAAGCTCGTGATGCCTTCTCCTTCCAGGCATAGCAGCGAGTATCCAGAGAGCCTGAGTATCGGGCTTTGCCTTATCGGCGAGTATCCCAGATCTGCCATCGTCGAGATGGCTGGCGACATAGACGGATTAATAGACTCCTGAGTCTCAACACAGTAAGTCCTGGCCCCTTTCATTTTATCACGAACTGCGTCATCACCTTCCTGATTCATTAAGAGAACCTTCAACTGTGCACAACCGATATCTCAACTTTGAATCCGATGGCACGGGCACTTTGCCAGTCTTTTTCATCGAACAAGTTTTTTCGATGACCTTTGGAAGTTTTCTCTCTGCAAAGCTTAGGTTCAAAACATGATCAGGGCACCGACCCCGAGCCAACCGGCGCACCGAAGGGCTTCCAACTAGAGAGCACGCCATTCCCATCTAGGCAGGTAAGCTCCGAAATCCCTTCCTTCCTTCCAGGTTCTGCGTTATCTACGGAAATACACTGAGAGTGCTGACCCACATAGGCAACACATGATGGGTAGATAGGTGCAGCACCGTCCTTGCTTTGTACACAGATCCCCTCGGCCGGGTGTAGTCCCCCAATTCGCCAGGCCATGGGAACCACCGCCGCGTACACGTGCGAGGTGGCGATTGCACCATGGCGCCTTGCTCGATGAATAGCTGACGGGGCATGGGTGCGAGCCACGCCTTCATGTCGGGTGTGGCAATTGACGTCGAGCACATACATACCGTATGAGGATCCGTCTCTGCGTTGCAACGAGCTCTCCTTAGAGGGCCATCATCTGCAATTGCATCATGCCTCACCGTACACACATACTCTTCTCCGGCGGGGAATGTGTGAGCATAACTTACCCTTACCCACGAATGTCTGTGGGGCGGAAATGGCATGCTACTAGTAGCACTATTGAATTGCAGCGTTCGTAGGTGCGTGCGTGTTGAACTTTGAACCCTACTTTTAGCTCATACAAGATAACATAGGAACAGAAAGGTAAAGCTTAGATCCATTTTCTGTCGTCTTCGACCCGCTCTCAGTCCGACCGCCGGTGGGGCCCCTCGTTCCCAGTGAAATGCAAAGTATATTGCACGAAACACAAGAAGAGGGGACAAATGACGAATGGCATCGTGTCACCGTTCATTTTATTTTGAGAATGGTGCCCGACTCATCCCGACCAGAATGAATTCCACGACGAGGTACCCCAATTTTTTTAATGCTGCGGGATCTAACAAGCCAGCACACGACCAAAACATTAGCCTTGTCTAAGCAACTTCTTCGAGTTTGGGATATGGTCACGATCGACATGTTCTTATGTGAAGAGAGCGAAGGAGGCCGGGCTAGCTGTACAGTGAGTGTCGTGGGTGACAGACGGCGGTAGGGCTTGTGATATTCGACGACTCCAAGCTTGAAACCTTATCACATACAGCACTCTAGCAAGGCAAATGGGCATCAAACGAAGCAGGCATCGGTGTACGACATGTGTCAGTGCTCCTTACACGCTCACGCTCATGCTACTTGCTTACAATTACCATTTGGGCATTAATAGAGCTTTCTTCTCTCTAGCTGTATATTCGGGAGAACTCGAACTTTATCGCCACGTACGCGTTGTTTTGCAATCGTCGATGGGGATTGAATACACTGTGCAGAAGTCTAGCCCTCGTTACGGATGTACGAATGACGCACTTGACAAGCTCTATGACAGGCTTCGACACGCGCATTGCATAGATCGCAGACCAACTTTACGACCGCCGAAGACGCGCACACCAGTCACCAAGTCCAACCCCGCGATGATAGGTTTGACTTTGCTTTGATATCTAATTCCCTGCCCAATTTAATCAAATTATATGAACCTCCACACTAATAACATCAAGGTTCGTATGAAAGTGGTGTTAGCCGCACCGCTAACACACGCCCACCCAACTGGCTGAAGCGCTCTGAGGAGTGCTGGCTCCGCGGCCACGCCTCCGGAACCTGGAACCTGGCCGACATACATACCACAATTAGACGGGAAAGGAGCAGAGTGACCAGGTGGAAACTCCCGCGCCAAATCAACCCTCGTTTTTTCAATGCAGTTTTTCTTCTTCCCCTTCAATTGGCGCGCTGAGTCGAAGAACGGGAAGGCGAAACGAAACATTGGTAAAACATCCGGATATATCTGCTTTTCGCCATTAAAGCAGCAGGGCATGTTTACCCGTTTATGTCTAAAACCACCTAAGGATTACAGGTGACGAGATTACAAACCTTTCTAGCCCAGTTCCATTGAACCCTAGTGCTGCACGGTTGGGATGGCGTGACCCCAGACAATCGGAGTTGACAGTTCATCGTATCCTTGGATCGTAGTCGTCAGCTTCGCCCCCTCAGAGAATACGCGCGATGTCTCGCTCCTTGACTGTATTATCACTCTCTGAGCTCTCCAAATTTGATCGGTGGTGCCCAATTCTCCCGCGTCGAAGGAGGAGAGAGAGAGAGCTGTGGCGTGCACGGTGGCTAATTCGTGAAGAGTAGACTTGCTATCTATGTCAACTCCTACCCGGTTGTGATATCTGTCATGGCTGCCTGACATAAATCCTTCTTTCTGGTCGAAAGAAGCTCAGACAGGGCCGGCCAACTACTCTATAATATCACATTCGTCACATTTCTATTTTGAGGGTGGTTGGTACTTCCCTGTAGGACATGGTAGGCCCGAAATCCCGCCGAACGGGAGCGTTTGTTGCTCTCGGCCTTGTTCGATACTGGGACTTGACTGGCCCATTTGAATCTATGGCGTACGCGTTTACGTATGCACATAAGCCCCATCCTGAAATCAATTTACCATCTTCCAACATCAACACCTGCATGCGGTTCCACCCTCAGAGTCGCTATGTAGCAGAGCATCATACTGTTAGCGCTGGTGTTGCGCGACTAAGGAAAGCAAACCTTGGCGCAAAGCATAGAATAGAATGAGGTTTATTAAAGTAGAACACTGTCCTGTACTGACCCGTAAAATATCACGTATCCTACCCAAATTGAACGTATTCAGCCCTATCCTGTACAATAACAATGACCCCAGTTAAAAATTAGATAGATAAGTTAGTCACAATTGCTTCAGACATTCGCAGCACCGGCGGGTGAGGGGAGACCTTCCTTTAAATCTGCATCGTCTTTCTTATCCATGCTATCCAGTTCGGAGTCAGAATGCACGGGGGTGCTCCCCGTGGTGATCGAGCCGAGACGCTTGGGGTTGAAAGAAAATGCCCCCTTCGGCACGAAAGTGGACGCCAAAACGAGAGCACAAGCAACGGTGAAATGAACACTACAACACGCGAAATCAGAGACAATACGGCGAGAATAGAATGGAGAATTACCCTCCAACGGTTCTGAGCGAGCGAATAATAGTGTTGTTGGCTTTCAAGTCGTTATCGATGACATGTCCAAGAACTACGCTCAGGAATGCGTTGAGGACGATGTAGGTGCTATAGAGGAATGCCTTGAGAGAAAAAGACGTGAGTAAGTTGAATCAGCTTTCCAGAACAGGTACTGTACCATCACTGCTCCCAGAGCGGAGACACGTTCATGTTCTGTCAAAAAAATTGAGCGAGGTTTGGAAGGGCAGGGAGCGGAGAGAACTCACGAAAGGCAGATTCGGACAGCACCGATTGGATGTAAGCAGCAAGGGAGACATCTCCGGCAGCCCACCCCATTGAAATTGGAATAAAGCAGCCAGCCACCTTCCAAGCCCAGGAAACGTCGTTGGTTGCGATGCGAGCGAATGCTGGAAGAACCCAAACTATGTTCAGCTGAATGGGACAGTCAGTCCAGTCCCATCAGGTCAGAGGCCAAGACATACCGCGAGAGCATCAAAACGCAACCACGGAAGAGGGGTAGGAACATAGTCGGAGAGCACGAGGACGGCCAAGGCTCCGAGAAGCTATCAGACTGGACGGTCAAAATATTTATTGAAGCTACTGGTATCGCACTAACCTCTCCAAAGTTTGACCCTCCAACGATGATCTGACTCCATGCCGAGACTTCGAGCACGCGTCGCGCGAATGCAGGTGCGAGAGTGTTCTCGAGGAATCGGTGCAAGTAAAGGGCAATAGCGCTGAATGGTGCATCAGGAATGCCAGTCAACCAATGGAAAGAGTGCACTCACTATGAGGGAACGAGCCCTGCGACGAACTATGAGTTACGTTCTAGGGCAAGATGATTGAGAGAGCACTTACAGATGAAGCATCGGTTGGTAAAAATGAGTCTCCCTCCAACCCACACACTTTCACCGAATGACCTGAACCCACGCCAAACCATAACGAGGTAGTTGGTAGATGGCTTCTTGGAATGATCGACGCCCGCAAGGCCAGTTGCTTCCATCTCTTCGTTAACGGCAGCCTCGCGGGCGAAGCTGAGTGTAGAGATGAACACCCAGGTCGCCCCCGCAAAACCAAAGAATACTGTTAAAGAGGCCATTGTAAAGGGTTGTCCAAATTAAAATGACATACAAATGGACATACCCGGCGTCAGGAAAAAGCTCTTGTTATTGCCCCAACGACTGATAGCGGACGACGACGCGAATGCTCCACTCGTTCCTGCGACCTCTGGAGCATTGTCAACGTTGAGGAGATCAATGAGCCTTCAACAAACAATGGACGAACCGTAGAAGATATGCTGTGATGAGGGGATTACTACTTGACCTTCTTAAGAAGAGATAGTACTCACCACAGTAGCGTCCATGCGACGCAGCTTGTCTACATGACCACCGACAATATCGGCGGGGATAACTCGTCTAATCAACTCAACCATTCCATAGCAGATGCCTGACACCGTCCAAATCAAAAAAAGCTTGAGGATTATATCAGAGAGACGTTAAAGCAGCAGCTAAAGACATAGACAGCAACTGACCAGGTTTGGTTCCCAGCTACCATACCGTATCTTATTTGTTTCGAGGTCCTTAAACTTCCCGCCTAGCTTGCTAGTGAGCTCTACAGTAAATGTGGATTGTGGGCGGCTATTAGAGCCTACTCACCAGTAGCGGAGTCCACGATCAAGAGAATGGCAGTCATCAACGAGAACATGATAATCGCTGCAGCTAGTACGGTTCTTGTCGGCCACCTCTTCACCAGTGGTGCGATCAAGATGGCACCAACACATTGGGCAGCTTGATTGAGGCCCTGGGCGGCGCCAACTAGCCGTTGAGAGAGATCGCGTGAGCAACTTGGATTAAGGAGTCAATTCTGACCATACTCTTCGTAAAAGCACTGGCAGCCCTGAACCTATCGGTGGCGAGGGTGGTAATTGAGCCGTTGAAAAACTCGAGGCCGAGTTTATAGAACATAATCCCGACTATGTATATCCCGCTGACATATCCTAGTCAGACGACCACTAATTCCCAAAAAGCCGAAAACAACACGTACATGTCGCGTTTTTCAGCATTTGAATAGCCTGTAGAGGTTCACGAAATGAGATCAGTCAGACAAAGCTAGGGTGACTTGGACGGGGTAGAAAGAAACACTCACTGCGCCAGACTCTTCCTATCCCTGACATGATGAGAGAAGATGCCTGAGGAAACTCGCCACCAGCAAGGTGTGCTTAATATCTATACTGTCACCTCAAGCACGTTCGTCAGTACCACTAATCCCGAAAGAGCACCTTGCCATAACAGCATCCTCCCGATGATGGACGATCACATGGAACATCAGGCACGAAAATCACGCTTGGTCACTATAGCTATCAAAACAATTCAAACTGGGATCCACGCAGTGTGGAGGGCCAGGTTCCAATCGCAATAGCGGCGCAAAATAATCCAAGGTCAAAACATATCCACTGTGTCTTGTGGAGCCAGAGTCAATAGCGCACGTTGGAGGATGAATGACCTGAAAGGGAGCGAAACTCACGCAGAAGTCATACCGCTACCAGTAAACAGGTCTATGTGTCGACTCTTGAGGCTGTGGCCGGAATACACAGGAAGGGGAGGGCGCCTATCGAGCTCTTCCTTTTCCGAGTGCGCTTTTCCGAGTGCGCTTTACCGAGTGCGCTTTACCGTTCCATGTTCCGAATGAATTCGATAACATAAATTAGATTTACAAAAGCTTGCTCGATGCCGCTGGTGCGACCTTTCTACGAATGAGCTTGATAATGTATAAGGGTATCGTGCTGATTGCGACAATAACGGCAGTCTTCCATGCGAAACCAAGGGAAACAACGAAACTGAGGTCTAAGCAAATACTAATTAGTACGCGCCCACCCGACAACACCGAGAGACGAGTTCACTTACCAAAGTATTCAGGTAGAAAGGCTATGCTGATAACGTAGAAGAATAGAGTGACCACCTCAGAGATAACCATGTAAACGTGCCTAGCAGCAATGTGAGCCTATGAATCGAATGGGATAAAGAGACCAAACTCACCATGTGGTAATTTCCAAAGCAACCATAATGAGCTCGTTCAGAATTAAGGCCGTAAATGAGATAGATACGATGTGGAGGAATTCGCTCTCGAAGAGAACGAGTGACATGATCATGATCGCCGCCCCTTGGTAGAGACTGATCATACACCATTGGAAAAACGTTTTGAACGAGAGTGTCCGACCCTGGAAAGGAGGTCAGCACACGGAACGTGAAGGAAAGTCAAATTGCACACCTTTGTCAGCTCCTTGTACAACTCTGGGTAGAGCAAGGCCAAATCTTCATTGACATCCCTGTCCAACACTAACGAAAAGACGGGTGCCATGGTGTACATGGTGGCGTAGCCAACCAATAGCCAGCCTTGGTACAACGCGATTGGCGCAAAGTAGAAAATCGCCGAAAACACCGCTTGCATGATGGAAATGATCAATCCACGGTGAATAACAAACTGGGCGAGTTTTGCTGAGCGACGATACGAATTGCGGCCGTGCCATAGAAGCAACTTTGTAAGGTAGCTGAACTGGGTTACGGAGAAATCTGCAGCGAGAGATGCTTGTTTTCCTTCTTTGCCCACAATGCCGACACCTGGGACAGGAAGTTGAGTTTGATGTTTTTGTATGAAGGAAAAAAAAGTATTGATCAAATGGAAGCGGAAGGTGGCGTTGAAAAAACAACAAACCGGGAGACGTATACGCACCAACATCAGCCGCTTGGATCATGCTAACGTCGTTTCCGCCATCTCCAATACAGCATACTCGCTTCTTCGTAGCTTTTCTGATCAAACGTGCAACGTCAGCTTTTTGAGTGGGAGAACATCGGCAGGCGACCACCGCGGATAATTTCGTTGTGATCTCAATGAACTCGTTTTGGAATAGGTTCAGACAGAGCTACCACACAATGGGTCAGGGGCGATTGTCAGGAGAATGGAAGGTGACTTACCTGCAAAGACTCTCCATCAATGACCAAACAACAATCGAGCTTGTTCTGCAGGAAATCCAGTTGGTCTCGAATCTGATCTGCCGTCTTAACTGTACCACGAACGGGATTGTATCAGCACAAGCAAGAGGTCGGAAGGACCAAGAAAGTTGACACATACGTTTCGACATCTCGTGAATATATTGATTTCTCGCCACAAGCTTGGTCGAGATGGCGATACATCTTGCAGTCTCGACCTTGTCACCCGTCAGCATCCAGATTTTGATTCCCGCGTTCCTGAGCAGCTCCAACGTCGACCTGACATCGTCCTGCAGCTTGTCCTCAACACCAGTGAGACCAAGCAACTCCAGATCGTGCTCCAAAAACTCTGTAATGACAGCTGCCATCGCCTCGTTCCGACCTTCCAGCTTGACACTAGCTGCATGGTGCTGAGACGAAAATTCCTTGTAGAGCTGTGAGCTGAGTCGTTTCCGCGCCATGACGAGTGTACGAAGTCCCTCTCGTGCCATATTCGACGTCTCTTCTTCCAACCAATCGTTGCGTTGCACAATCTTGGCCATGACAACATCTGCGCCCTTCTGCAGGAAAGTGATCTCGCCGGTTTGGGTTTCCCGAACGACGATACCCATGCGCTTCGACTCGGAGGTGAAGGGGAAGATATCGAGAATGTCGTAGGTGACCCTTGCCCCCGTGGGTGTCTGGAGTTCCATCTTGGTTCGATCGCGGAAGACGAGGGTAAGACCAACAGAAGCTGTCCACGTTACGATTGCAACTTCGTCAGGAGAGGAAGCTTGGTAGGTGACTGTGCCGTCGTCGTTTGTGACCGGAGTAACCTGATCAGTATGTGTGAGCCATGATTCTGGGTCCAGCAGGCGATGAGGGTGTACATACGTTATGGCAAAGTGCGAGACTCAAAACAACATCGCGAACACGAGAGGACATGTCTCGTCTACCTCGAGAAGCAAGCTGCGCGCCTGTGGACGTTGAGCCCTGCCTGTGGTGACTTTGTTCTGCACCAAATGCGAGAGCCAATTGGTGGGCCACTTCGTCCATTGCATCAGCTCCGTACGACATCGTTCCCATATGTAGCTTCCGCATTTCCATCTCTGCACGAAGTCATGCAATTAGCCAATGTTTCGTGAAACTTAAAGAAGGTCGTACCATTCTGAGTGAGCGTCCCCGTCTTGTCGCTGAGCAAATACGTGATCCTCCCCAACTCCTCCGGAAGCGTACTCGTCCTCACAATCGTGCTGGGTATCTCCGGGTCGTTCATGATCTGATTTGCGTAAACCGTCTTGCCCATGTCCAGATTAACTCGCAAGCTGATCGGGATGATGGACGAGAAAAGGATGAGGAACCGGAACACGTAGACATACCATAATCCCCGGAACCCATTCAGAGCCACGAGGATCAGGGACATGGCGAACGTGACCGCACATAGAATCTTGGCGAGCTTGTTGATCTCCAGGTCCAGCAGGCCGACCTTGGTTTCTGGATGGCTAGTGTTCATGACCGCACGAGTTTCCGCGCCTGTATAGATGACGAAGCCGACTGCTGATCCAGCAGCAAGGACCGTATTGGACCAAAGGATATTTTCGGCAGTAAGAGGGGCTACGGATGGTGGAAGGTCCTGCAAAGGAAGTCCCTGGTCTCCATGTGCACTCGGCGGCTTGTTGAGCGTAAACGTCCCCACAAAGGTATGAATATCCTTTATCGGCGGGTCAGCATAAATCTCCGCATCTATCGCGGGCAAATTCCTCTCGTCCATCTTCTGCGTCTCCGGCACCGCAACCCTCAACTTCCAATCCGTCTCTCCATCCAGCTGATCCGTCCGAATGAAGCACGTCCCCGACGCGTCAGACGTCCGCAGCAGCACCACATCAGCTGGGACTCGTTGATTCTTTTCGAGGTGAATCAAGTCACCCACGCGCAGCGACGACGACGGTACCGAACGCGTATTCGCATGTGTGCTGAGGTACGACGCTTCCTCAGCCGAAGAAGGGTCCGCAGCAAAGGAGTCCCGCTGCAGGATGAGGTATCGCTGGGAATTGGCCTCCTTGTCTCGTTGGTGCCGTTTGTAGTCGTCATATGCCTCCTTCCCCATCGTCACAGACAACACGAACGCCAGGGGTGCGATGTAGGTCACAATGAACCCGATCTTCAGCGCTGGGACTAGTTGCGACAGCGCAACCAGGAGGAAGTATAGGTTGAAGAAGTACTTGAACTGTTCGTAGAACACGACCGGTAGGAACGAAAAGACGTTGTATTTCTGGTTTCGTACGATGTTGGGTGGATATCGCGATTGCAGCTTCTCTGTTGGATATGTTAGTTAAGCTCCCAAGCTCCCAGCTCCTCCAGCTGCAAAGCACATACCTGGAGTATTGAATGGTATCGTTCTCGACTTGTCTTTAGGTCCAAACGTCGCACTCTGCGGCGGCGCAGGCGTCCTCTAAAACCACCCCACCAAACCTCAACACTCCACCTCACCCAACAGAAAAAACACACGCACCGGACTCGCCCTCTCCTCCTCCCCATCCTCAATCCCATCCAACAACCCAGCCTCCTCCTCCGGATCATCCACATACCTCTTCGACCTCGCAGCACCCCTGTTCATGTTGGCCGCTGCAGAGATAGTCGTCGTCTTGATTCGGGTCATCTCAACCGGATTTGGAGAATGCAACGCAATCCTACTCGACCCAGATTCGGCTGCACCTGGATCGTCAAGTGGCGTATAGTCTCCTCGATTCTTGTATCGTCGTAGCTTCCTCAAAGGGATATCCGACATGTAATTTCTTGCCGGACGTGCTCTGTTCCTGCCAATTCGACATTCATGTTCAATCCGCCGGCGGGGCCGGTGGGTGTCATAGAAGGAAAGAGAACGAGAGTGACCGACTGACCTTTGACAGTCTTAAACTATTAGTTGCGCATAAGAACGCTTTCTTGGGCCGTCTGAGCTGGTATTGGCCTGTAGATATTGAATAGTAGGAGAGGAGATGGCGGTCCAGTGCCAAGTGTTGAGCACAGCGACTCCGCAACCGTCGCTGGTTGGTTGATGCAGCTTCCTTTTCCGGAATTTATAGCATCTGCACCCGAATCCCAATTCTCCGAGAGCAAGAAACTCGAGCTGCAGGGCTACAGATATATTGCTACGTATGGATGACAGGGATGTGTAGATACTTGTAATGAAGCAGAGAAGATAATATGGGGCTTCCGAGAGACAAACTTGGGTACGATGCAGAGGCAGGCACATTTAGCAGGCGATCTCATCCACATGCGTCTTCTCCTCCTCGGTGTCACCAGGAATAGCGTCAATCTATCCGGAAACAAAATTTCTCAGCACCCGACGATGGCTCTATGAAGATAAAACTTTACCTCATCGATCTCCTCCAAGCACTGCCCAATCTTCCTGATCACACGCTTCAAATCCTCTTCCTCAATAACCAGAGGAGGAGCGAATCGGATGCTGGAGAAAGGGATGTGAGCAACGAGCGGTGCCAAGTCTCCAGAATGACTACTCACATATTACGGTGGGTCGGCTTTGCCAACACACCACGGTCCTTCAACAGCAAACAAAACTCCCAAGCAGACCTTCCCTTCACACTCGCACTCTCATCAAACACGATAGCGTTCAACAGTCCTCTTCCCCTTACTTCCTTGACGAGCTTTCCAGCCTTGCCTATCACCAAAAGTCAGTACAACAATAATCGGAAAATGGAACGCAAAAACGCACTCCGCTTCTTAATCTCAGCAATCCCATCCCTAAACACCTTCCCCAACCTCTCCGCCCTCTCCGCCAACCTCTCTTCGACGAGCACAGCCAAAGCGGTGATGGCAACTGCACATCCAAGAGGGTTCCCTCCATAGGTACTTCCATGCTCGTTCGGCTGGATGCAAAGCATAATCTCCTTATCGGCAAGGACCGCGGAGACAGGGTAGACTATGTATGGCGCAAACGGCAAACAAGTAAGTATTGAGTTTTTTTTTATTTGGAAGTGCAGTTTAATGAAAACGGACCTCCTCCCGAGAGAGCCTTGCCTAGAAGGACAAGGTCTGGTCTGATACCCTCATGCTCGCATGCGAGAAGCTTTCCGGTACGGCAGAGACCCTGCACAACGCCTTCATCAGTCTACAATACAGAGGGTGATACAAGATATGATACACACCGTTTGGATCTCATCGCAAATAAGAAGCACATTGTGCTTCTTGCAGAGAGCATGCACCTTGGAGAGGTAGCCTTGAGGGGGCACGACAATGCTACAAACCAGAAGAAATTATCAGAACGGCTAAGACTCGAAAGACGCGAAGTAAACGAACCCGGCTTCGCCCTGAATGGGCTCCAGCAACACAGCAGCAGTCTCCTTCCCATAAAGGTTCAACGCCTGCTCAAGATCCTCATAAACACCATATCGAATGGTCTTAACCTCGCTCTCCTCATCTCCCTCCGAATCGTTAACTTCATATGTAGGTCCAACGCGCTCGAGATACGGACCAAAGCCAGTCCGGCTGTCAGGGTCGGTTGACATGCTGCACGAAACGTTGGTTGAGTACAAGAGCAACAGTAAGTAACATGAGGTCTTTGGCGGCGACGGTACGAACCTGATAACACCCAGAGTCCGTCCATGGAAGTTGCCTTCGGCACTGAAGATCCTTGCTTTGCCTTCAGGAATACCCTTCTTGATGTACCCCCACTTCCTGGCGAGCTTGAGCGAAGTCTCGACGGCCTCGGCGCCGGTGTTCATGGGCAACACCATCTCATAGCCGAAAATCTGCACTCCAAGCCATTCAGCTATCCTGTTACGAAGTAAAGGAAGGGCTTGAAACTCACCTCATGGACGGTCTTGGCGAATCGGCCGAAAACCGAATTATAAAAAGCTCTCGAAGAGAGCGTCAATTTGGTCGATTGCTCCTGCATCGTCTTGACGATAGCAGGATGACAATGACCTTGGTTGACCGCCCTGCGTTCAAAAAGTGATCTCAGCGATGAAACACGAAGCTCAACAGTGTATGACACTCACGAATAGGCGGACAACATGTCGATGTACTCCTTTCCTTCGACATCCCAAACCTTTGCGCCTTGACCGCGGTCCAAGACGATGGGAAGCGGGTGGTAACTGTATACGTTGGAAGCAAGTCAGTCAGTCAGTCATCGCCACTCCCACGAGAGAATAGCGTAATAGCCAAAATCCCTCCCTCTAATGAAGAGAGAAGAGGGACATAAAAATAAGGCTTCGAGGTTGCGTGAGTTCTGCCATAAACCCGTGATGGCCTGGCTGGTATATGAAGGAGAGAACGTCGAAAGGTTCAGATGCTGACCCTCCCTTCCTCCTCCCTACTGCCCTGCAAGAGGTACGTACACCCGACGATGATCCGCCAGGTGGGGACATCGACGTCAAGTGGCGCACACAACGACGTCGACGTCTAACCTCCGTCTTCGACGTTCAAACTCGAACCAGCAACTCTCTCGGACGTCATGAAACAAACAAAGCACTCACTTATGAGCAGAATACTCGTTCTCGAGGTGCATGACGTCCTGGGACGACAGCTTCTCCTCCAGAGCCTGCCTCGCCTTCAGTGGGATCTCATGCTTAGCCCCTCCAGACGCACTAGTGGCAGCCTTGGCCGGTGGGACTGCAGGGCTGGTCGTCGAGCTGGAAGATAAAGTGGGTGCCATGATAATAATATTCGTTCGCTGATTGGTTCGCGTAGGATGAGAGATAACGGTCGTCGATGGATGGTGGTCGTCCGTGAAAGAAGGTTAGCAGGACTCAAATTTCAGCTCCCTTCTTTATATAATCAGACACCCAGGGTCCGTATTCCAGGTTTGTCGGCACCCCGATTCTTTTTCGACGGGCTGTCGGACTCGTGCATGTTGGGCCGGCATGTCAGTGGGAGACAGCCTCGGTTAACATTTCACCCTCGTCTTCTACCTCCATTCATAACGCTTTCCCGCTCGACGACAGGGAGACTTGAATGCAGGCCTTCGCAGGATCCGCCAGGTTCCGCCCGACGAACGACGGAAAAGGTGTTGCTCCGAATACGATCAAGCGATGATGTCAAGTCCTCAATTCCCTTTTCCGACCTCCAAGGACTCTCCAACGAGCATCGAGCCAGCACTCCAAGCACACTCACTCTACTCTTATCTATCGTAGAGGACCAGTTATACTATCGCGCTTCTATCTCCTGGCCAGTCTTTGGGTGCCCTGTGTTACGTGATTGCAAGGACGGGCGGGAGAATGGCTTGCCCTTTGGCTCCCTTTGGTCGAACGAAGCGTTATAGAATAGCCTAGAGCGTAGAATCCATTAATATCTTCCCATCGGACTGCGCACGACCATGCAAAGACCGAAACAATCCGAAAAACCCTCATCGTCCAAGCGCCCCAAAATCATCGAAGCGTAATCTCGTCCACCTTGGACCTGTTGATGCAGAATCCCTGTGGCATCATATGAGCCAACAGAAGGAGTTAACGTAGGCGCCTGACATACCGGCGTGACCCATTCTTTACACCCACAATGAGCTCCTGCCCAGTCGTAATTCCCAAGCTTCGCTTTGCATCTCGCATTGGGACAAATGATCTTCCCGGAAAGCGAGCCATCTTTCAAGAAGTGGTCCATCCACTTCAACTATATAATGTCAACTTGGAGATGGTATCAAGCTTGTATAAATGACGGCATACTTACTGGTTCGACAAAGTATCCAGAGCAGGATGGATCAGTCAAGATGGAGAGGTCGACTGCTTTGGTTAGACTCTCGTGGTCCTGCTCCGCAGGGGCACTAGATTTAGCAGTCTCGCTTTCATCTCCCTCTGGTTGGACGATTTCCAGTATGGACCCATGCTTCAGAATCTGCTCTCTCCCTGCCAACTCCTGCCTAGATCGTACGAGCTCTCAGAACGCGATTTGAACCCATCAGGAGAGGCATACCGGCACATCTTGCATCGGATTCTCCTCCTGGGTGCTCGTTGACTTGGGCTTGCCTCCATTCAGTCAGTCCTGAGATTGGGAAAGGAAGGTAGAAGTGTATATTCGGTCAAAGGGATTCAAGTTGGCTTTATATCGACCGATTCAGGTCAGCGGAAGCGAGCGAGCAGCGTCAAGTTACATCGTCTGAGTCCAAGCTTCGAGCGAGCGGGTCCGGTCTTGAAATTTGGTTCAAAGTCCGCTTGAGAGAATCTTATCTTATCTCCTTCTCCTTTCCTTCTGCTCATGATCACCTTTCGAACCTAGGCAGCGAACATCCTCATGTTTGGGTCATCCCAGATCTATAACCTCCTCCTGAAAGACCTGCCCAAGGGATGCCTCGAATCTTTATCGTGTAGTTGCCGAACGTTTGCCGTCTTCGGAGATTGCCGACAGGTGAAGAGCTTTCGTTCGCGGTTGTTGAGCGAAGTCTCGACGAAAGCCTACTCAAATATTTTGCTCTCACTACTCGGTCCTGGTGGTCTTGACGACCTTTACCACACATACCTTCGCCTCCAGAGTCGCCGGAATACCCATATCTCTCAGGATGTCCACCATTCAACGCTAGTGACTCGGGATGCTTATCATTCCTGTCACTCCAGCGAACGAACAAGGGCTGGCAGCATACGTCACCTAGCGTTACTTACCAACTGCTTGTGGCACCTCGTTGCATGGTCGTAGGTCTTCTGCTGCCACTCCTACTGATGGTGCGGCGTCCTGATCATATGCAGGGGCCATAGGTCTCCAGGGCTGTACAGTGTTGTTCCATTCTTGCTTGTTCGTTCGCATCTCGGGCGCAAGCGCGACTAGTCAGATATAAATTCAAAAGGTGAGGTGAGGCCATTGGTTACTCAAAGGATCCATCATCTCACTCGAGCGCAGCCTTCCAGACCAACTTGCTGACTGGATTTCGAGCCTCAAGGTCACACCTCCTGAAGGGCGAGTCTCTACAGCACGACACCCCTTGGCAAAGTAACCTGGTCTTGGAAACGGCCAGACCTGCCCGCCGATCACGCCAATTGTAGCGTGTCTCGCACCAACCTTCCTTGAAAAGACTGAGAAGGCGAGGCATTTTGCCTCCGAAAGGGTATGCTATGACATAGCCCCTCCGATCCTCGCTGATCTTTCTGCACCACAAAAGGGCGTATACTTATAGTCAAGCAAGACGACCCTCGAAGTTGCCTCAGCGTTCGAATTCACGAATTACACCGAACCCTAACTTTGTACCTACCTGCCCGGCCCCTTCACTATGAGTTCCTCGACCGCCATCCCCGGCAGTGGCCCCGCCTCAACGAGCACCACAGCCGACCCAAGCACCTCAACCAGCAGCCCATCCACCAACTCCACCGTCCCTACCGCCAACCCCATCCTCCCTGGCGCCAACCCAAGCTTCTCCACCGAGCCCGGGGTGACCCACTCCAATCTCACCATCGACGATTTCAGCCCTTTGATCACGTATTCCGGGACGGTGGGCGCTGGCGGGGACTGGTTGAGCCCCCTGACGGACTCGGATTTGTCCGCGGCGAGGCCTGTACCGCAGCGGGATTGGTTCTTGGGGACGTATAGAAGGACGGAGACGAGGAATGCGACGGTTAGGATTGAGTTTTGGGGTTAGTCTTTCTTGTCGGTTTTTTCTATCGGTCAACTCTAACAAACTCTATTTCCTCATTCATTCATTCATTCATAATGCGGATGTAGGTTCTGAGATCCACCTATATGGCGATACCGGACCTGCGTATGGGGCATACTCTCTGCAGCTTGACCAAGGGACTCCGGATCTTCGTTCCGCTTATTTCCCAGCGTTGGCTGTTGGTCCCGCTCATTATCTTTATTCGTTGAGGAATTTGACTGAGGGGAGGCATGAGTTGGTTATCACCAATTTGGGTACTAGGGAGGGGTTGGTGGAAGGTGATGGCTTTTTGTTGGATTATGTCCTTGTGACGCAGAAAGTCGGGCCTGTGAGCGGGTGAGTACATGCTTCGTCTCGTCTCGTTGTATAAAAGTCAACTAATTTGGACTGTGTAGGGAGAAACTGACGCCTGGCGTTTCTGATGTGGATGGAAGCGATTTGGCGAATGTTAATAGGACGGGGACTTGGACCTTGAGCTCTGTGTCTGAAGACGTGGTGACTGCGAGTGGGCAAAACGCTAATCAACCCAAGACGTTCTATTCGACCACGGAGAATGGGGCGAGCTTGACCCATTCATTCAATAGCTGTACGTTATACCTCTTATCCTCTCAGCCATAACAGTACACTCATCAATCGATGTTGTGAAAATAGCAACTGCGATTCAAGTATTCGGTACTCGAAACGCAACTCATGGAGTATATCGAGCTACTCTCACTGCCTCGAACTCCTCGGATCCAGTCTCGTCGCAGACGTACAACGCCTCTGCGCCCTGCGACTTCCCTGGTCCGGAAGCTCAGAATATTTTGCCTGGATGTGAATGGCAGGGAAGCGTGCTCAAATTTTCTGCTGCCAACCTTGACCCGGCTTTGAGCTACCAGCTCAGGTTGGAGAACGTCGATAACACAAGCAAAGTTTTCGGTGCGTTGATATTCTTCACCAGTTTGCCAAAAGTTTGAACGCTCACCTGGGATACAAGATGTTGATTTGATTCGGACTTTCGATGATTTTGGACCTTTCCCTCTACCTGGCTTCACCGACGATTCGGACTCTTCTGGTGGAGTCTCTGGTTCTTCGAATAACGGTGGCACCAGCGGTAACAGTGGGAGTGACAGCGGTGCTTTCGGCCGTACCTCTGGGATGCTAGGTGTAGGGGAAATGACGTTGTTCCTGATGGCATGGTTGTTTTTGTGGAGTCGTCTCTTCAGAAGCCTTTGATTCTGGAGGTTTGCGCTTCCATTGTCATGACTCTATGAATGAAAATTCAAGATATGAATGTACTCCTAGGACTATTTAACAGATGTACACATGGTCGAGAGATGCCGTATATTTTTTTTCGTGGTTTTTCATCGCATTTTCACTGCCTCAGGTATACATTGTCGACGTCATCGGCAAAACTGGCGCCGATCTAAAGTCCCACGGTCCATCTCTGTTCTCCTCCCTCTCCTGCATCCTCGACACCGTCGTTCTTAACGTGGGCGCCGTAGCACACGGCCTCGAGGCACTCAGGGACGCATAGAATATGCAGTGTTGAATAATCGACTATACCCTACGACAAAGAAATGAACCAAGAAATGAGCCAATACCCACCACAGCGGAAGCCAAGGGGCCACCGACCATCGCTGTCCAGCTCCTCGAACACACACACGCTCACAAACTCGGGCACTGTACCCAGCGACGCGCTCAGGGCACCACCACCAGCTGCGTTTGCCTTGTCTGGAAGCGAAGGAAGAGAGGGTCGGGGAACGCACAAGTCCAAACGGTCATCGTTCTCCATGACGAGCACCGTCACCGAGGGTGTCGAGCAAGGTCCCATAGGGCTCTCCGCATCCAAGTCGGGCTCTTCAGCGTCAAAGTTTGCTGAGAATTCGACACATGCACATTCGCCGACCACGCATCACCCACCGACGTTGAAGAAGAAGAGTCGGGACCGTGGCGAACATTCGTGTTGTGGTGTGGTGCAGGAGTCGGCGATGCGAGCGAGGGAGGATCGGTATGAGCGGTACGAAGCACGGGGGGCGAAAGCGCAGCCGTGGATTGTGCTCAAGATGATAGTGCCATTCACCTTGGGGTTGATGGGGTATGCAGCGTATGTCTACGTTGGCCTGCTTGTCGTACCCATGATTCAGCGGCGCCCAGGCGCAGAGGGGAGTCGGGAAGCTGGGATAGGGCTGCTAGTCGGGTTCGCTGTGCTGTGGTTATGGACGCTATGGGCGTACATCGTGGTATGTTGTTAGACCGCAGCACCGTGACTGGCCGTCGTTGCTGATACGTTGACGTTGTCTAGGTTGTGCTGACACCTCCGGGGTACGCTAAAGATTACGTTCAGAAGACAGAGAGACCTAGACCTCCTCAGCCCATGTTCCCTGGACCAAGACACGCTATCGGTGGTCCGTCATATGAAGATATACAAGCCATGCTTGCCCCATCCCAACCTCAAATCCCTGCCACCACCATTCCGAGACCGATTCTTGCGGAGCGGACTACCAGCGTCATGACCGTGAAGAGCGTTTCTATGCAGAGTGGGAAGAGCAAGAGCAATGTTAGTGCTTCTGGTATCAAGTTCAACTCAGGGGAGATGATGAACGGGAACGCGGCGGTCGAGGAGGCCAGAGAGGCGGAATCAAGTGTTTCGGGCGCTGAGCAGCAGAATAGGGAGAGTCGCGCGAGCCTGACACTGCAAGGGGTTCTGAGCGAGGATATCGAGGCGCAGGTGGATAAGCCGATTGAAGCGACACCGGGAGGATGGTCCAAGTGGTTGTTTTGCTGCTGCTGGTGGATGGACTCTGGTGAAGTTGCAAAACCACGGACGTACATTGCGAGAAGACCACCGACCACCCACGTCCTCGAACCCCTCCACAGATACTGCGAAAAGGATGGCTTTTTGAAACCGTACAGGGCTCACCATTGTCGAAATTGCGGGACGTGCGTCTTGAAGTACGATCACCATTGCCCATGTAGGTGTCTTTCCTATCTTCGCGTAGATCGGTGCTGATATCGTTCAAGGGATCGGACAATGCGTCGGAGCACGGAACCACAAATTCTTCCTCAATTTCTGTCAAGCTGCATTCGTTTGCACGGCGTATATCATTGGGACTATGCTGCCGTACACGGTCAAGGGTTTCACGCAGCGTGGTGTTGACGTGAATCCGCAGCAACTTGTCATAATCGCGTTGTAAGTCGCGTTTCTTTTATGAGATGGGAGAACGACGCGTTTACCTGACTCCTTTCCGTTTCCAGGTCGGCCCTATTCGCGCTCTTCACGTTCAGCTTGACCGTGACGCATATCTATATGATCACGTTGGGGCAGACGACGGTGGAGAACATGCAAATAGCGACGATGAAGCGCAGAGAGGAAGGGCAACTGAGCAAGGCGTTCAAGTGGTGGGAGTTCCGGTGAGTCGACTACATATATGAGCCGTTGCCCTCTTCCTTCACATACATCTTCCGTACCGACCCCGGAGGCTCGGTCAGTCCATTGGGTCGTTCGCGCATGTGTACAGCGACGCGGCGCCTCTTTCTTTCCCACTCTTCCATCGGGCGTCCTTACTTCGGCTACATCGAAGCACATGGCTGGTTTGCTGATCACGGTCCCTTTTGGTTCGTTCACACCTTACAGGGGCAAGCGACAAACGCTAAGAGAATGGGATCGGGAGTGGGGAGCGTTGGACAAGGAGGGTAATATTTGGTGGATTGGAGGGAGGAGGAGAGAGTGGGAGGCCGTCATGGGCAAGAACAAGCTCGGTTGGACATGTGAGTGCCGCCTTTTCGTGCCTTATTTTCCTGGCTTTCTGACATGGTCCCGAATGTAGTCCCCATCGGCAAGAGCCCCAACGACGGATTAGATTATCCCGTGAATCCCAGATTCGACACTTCGAGCGGACGTTGGAGACGGAGAGAGGAATGGCCGGAAGAGTTGAGGTGATATTAAACTCATTTGTGTACTCATAGTTTCGCTTTATTTTCCGCATTTTCGTTCGCTTTGCACGGACTGTCCTCTTGCTTTCGTTCAAGTTATCAGACATTTCACGATTATGATTTTTCTCTTTCTCTCTCTCCCGATGTACGTCACGATATATTTATTTTTGGTGGGCAACCTGGGCTTCGGCATGACTGTAGACATTTACTTCTATGTATTTACCCTACGTGCTGTTCGTAAAGCAATAACATACATCCACTTGGTGGCTTAGTACGACCCGAATCCTTCTGTGACTGGCTTTCTCCTGCTTTTACCCGGTAGCCAGGCGGAGTAGCTTTTTGGTCTAAGTATAATCATGTGCAACTTAGGCTTCTTTAAAGTCAGAGCCTGTCGACGATTGGCCGACGAAACTCAATCGCGACGATCAGTGGGAGCGTGAGAGAGCCACTCAGTACATAGACCTTTGAGGAGAGCTTGAACAAATTCCACTTGAGCTCGATCTAGTCACAATCGTCCAAGCCTTACACATCTTCAGCCGGGAGCCTACATACAAACAAGAGAGACAAACTTGATCGTATTGCTCCGTCCATGAAAACTTGGCTAGTATGTCTTCAATTCAATTCAATGATTGTTGAGACATCTATGAAGCTCATCACGGCTTGAAGAGGCTAGCTCCAGGGGACGGCCCTCTAGCGAGGGTGCAGAAAGAACAATAAAGTTTCGGGGGAGGATGGTCCTAGATGGAAGGCGCTTGGCCCGCAGCGGCAGCCTCCGATGAATTGTCACACAATTAGCCGGGACATCAGATCCGGGCGGTCCATCTCTGGCCAGCGGCTAACTTTGACGCTCAGTCCATTGAACCCCGAAGGACAATAATTCGTTGATCGATCTGGCTCAGTATATTGCTGGGCGTTTTAATGCGCACACACCCTCCCGTCGTCCGTAATGGGGTTCATCCAGTCAATTGTCGTCCAAGCCCGATAACAATGGGGACGACTTTACGAGGGGCAAAAAAAATCGACTCGATAGCCGCTTATTATTTCTGGCATCCCTTCTCTGGCCACGAACATTCTATTGAGCTTTACCACTTCAGTGCAATTGTCCTGCGCCTGGGCGGCGGGGTGGCAAGGGAGGAGGCCGTCAGGGTATAAAAGGGGGCGCGATTTCTTCGAGAGTCTCCCCAGTTCGAAACATCCCTTTGAGCTACTACACACCAATGGACTCCTTCACCACCATCAAGCCCACTCAACTCCCCACCGACGCTGAGGGCGGAGGCACCTCCGGCTCTGGCGGCTACTGCGTCATCTTCGCCAAGGACGTCCCCGCCGACGCTGAGGGCGGTGGAACCTCCGGCTCTGGCGGCTACTGCGTCGTCTTCAACAAGGACATCCCCGCTGACTTCGAGGGTGGTGGAACCTCCGGCAGCGGTGGCTACTGCACCATTGCCTAAATGGCTAGTGCCTCTACGCGGCTTGTACTATCATGGTGAGTTTCTTTCCTTGCACTAGCTCTTTGCAACGCAGTCTCTGATGCTCGGCTTACAGGATACCTTCGCACTTCTCTTTGGCACCGCCGCTATTATTTTCGATGTAAATTATACCTTCGCACTTCCTTTCCTACCCTTTTGTGTTCGAATACCCAGCACTTTTTCAACGGATTGTAACGGATCGTAGACTTAGTATTTATGCATCCATTTCCTTCGTCGTAAATGATAATGTACAATAATTGAAGCCCCATATACCTGATATTAATTGCTTTCAGGTTGCTGCCTCAGTGTCTCCGCTCCGCTCATACTCGCGCTCGCGGTGGCTGTATGGAGAGATAGCCATATGATGACTCTACAATACTTCTATCTGCTTTCTTGAGCACTTCACCCAAGTCAATGGGAATTGGGAATTGCTTATAATACAGTCAATTTCCTTTCCGTTGAGCAACACATCAACGATCGACTTAGTCTTCCGGATTGTCCCTCTTTTGGGCCATCGGCTAGCTTTGACGCTTAGTCCATTGAACGCCGAGGTACCGAAGGACAATAAAATAGTAATTCGCTATAGATCGGGCTTGGTACATTTTCATATTCAAGGTGAACACATCCGCCCGCCATAATGGGGGACCTGCCGTCCAGGCCTCAGGCCTCAGCGCTCGAAGACAATGGGAACCATTTAAAATTTGTTGAATAACAGCTTATTATTCCTAAGGTCCCTCCTCCGTCCACGAACATTTTTTGGCAATTGTTTTCCGTGATTCACGAAATTTACCACCGCAGAGTAATTGTCCTACGCGTGGGCGGCGGCGTGGCCAAGGGGGAAGCCACCAGGGTATAAAAGGGGCACGGTTTCTTCGAGAGTCTCCTCAGTTCGAAACATCCCTTTGAGCTACTACCTACCAATGGATTCCTTCACCACCATCAAGCCCACTCAACTCCCCACTGACGCTGAGGGCGGAGGCACCTCCGGCTCCGGCGGCTACTGCGTCATCTTCGCCAAGGACGTCCCTGCCGATGCTGAGGGCGGTGGAACCTCCGGCTCTGGTGGCTACTGCGTCGTCTTCAACAAGGACGTCCCCGCTGACTTCGAGGGTGGCGGCACCTCTGGAAGCGGTGGATACTGCACCATCGCCTGAACGGCTATATTCTGACCCTGCTTGCTATCACCGTGAGTTCTTTTTCTTTTACCTCCTTCACAGGGCAGTCTTTGATGTTTGCTCGCTACAGATGGCACCGCCCACTATCATCGTTTCTTTCCATTGGAAAGCCCATAATTTATAACTTCGTCTTCTCTTGCTGCCCTCTTGCGTTCGAATAGTCCCCCACTTTTCCAACGGATTGTAACGGATCGTAGACTTGTGTAGTATGCATCCATTGCCTTCGTCGTATTAGTGTTGTATAATATTGTAACAACATTCAAGTTAATCGGTTTCCTGCCCTTCCCCTGCTCATACTCAAGTGCATGACGGCTCGTCAGGAAGCTGACCCTGTGGGCCTTCGCTGAGGCCATTTGAAAGTATCATACTTCCAAATGACGCTTGAATTATCCTTGCCGCGTGAGGCCAAATATCTTCCTCTCCGGCCCTGTACCACTACCCATCAATCACATCAACGATCGACTCCAAGTTTAGTCCTTCGACGAAGCGTCGTCGTACTAGGTTTCCTCCTCCACTCTTTTCCTCGACTAAACCTTACCCCTCCGAGCTCCGCAAAGCTCCTCGAGTCAATCCACGATTTTGCCTCCGTGGCAATCCAGATTGCACACGAGTTTGCGCGTCTTTAATTGCAGCCCATGCTCAACGTGTGCCCACCTAAGCTGATTAATCTCCAACGCGCGTACCTTCACGCCTATTCCTCCATCTCAATCACCTCCTTCCCAAGGAACGAGATAGAAGTTAAACTGGTCCGTAGTTGAGTGCGTATACCAGAATAATACGGTCACAATTGCACGTCGCGCTGATCTCTCTGATTATGTTGGCCCCAAAAGGCGACCTTTTGACCAAGTTGAGTTCGCAGAGCCCTCAGCAGCCCCTCGAGGAGTACAGTGGTCGTTACTCCGATTACGGGATCCATCTTCCATCATCAATATCTTTGATGCATATCAAAACACTTGATGGATATTGCGGCTGTGCGTCTTGGGCGTAACCAATTTGATCTCATGGCACTCGCGGGCTCAACGGGGTAGTAAGCACCTAAACAAAGTGGATGGTTACTTCGCTGTGATTCCAATCCTCTCACTCCCTCCACCATCTCAGGCAAGATGCGTTTCCTGTGGAAACTTGCTCTGGCAGCCAACGTTGCTGCTGTCTTTGCCCATCCCCGACATCCAGTCAAACGAGAATACGATACACACAACTATTATGTCGTTGAGCACGACGTGTCAGCGGGCGCTTCAATTGCTGATGTGGCAAGAAAGCTTGGTGTGGAGGTGGTAGAGCAGCTGGGGGAGTTGCGGGATTTCTGGGTGGTCAGGTCGCCGAAGCAAGATCTCGAAGCCCGGGGAGATAGCTACGACCCCGTCCTAGAGGCCTATAGCAGCCTCAGGGACGTTGTCACTGGGGATGGACTCTCTGCGCGGTCGGAGGAAGATTTCGAATTCTCGAAGCGGGTATACCACTCGATACCTCATCTCGAACTCCAAACCCTGGAACATCGAGAAAAGCGCGCACCTCCTCCGATCAAGCCCCCACCGAAGTCCGCAGCGGTCAAGCAGAAGTATGGAATCGAAGACCCCTACTTTCCTATGCAATGGCATCTTGCCAACGATGACTTTCCGGAACACATGATGAATGTATCTGGGCTTTGGGAGGAGGGTCTAACCGGCAAGGGCGTATTAACGGGCCTCATCGACGACGGACTCGACTATACCAGTGAAGATTTGGCGGCTAACTTTGTACGTTTCTTATTGCACTCGCCTGCGCCGTTTACTCATTTATCGTAGGACGCAAAGAATTCGTATGATTTCAACGATCATCACCCTCTCCCCACCCCTCATGGGGACCGGGACCATCATGGCACCCGTTGCGCTGGTCAGATCGCGGCTGTGAAGAATAAAGCCTGCGGACTGGGTATCGCATATGAGTCCAAGGTATCTGGCATTCGCATCCTCGGAGGCCGCATTACGACTGGAGATGAAGCCATTGCTCTCAACTACGGCTACCACGACGTCTCTCTATACAGTTGCAGCTGGGGACCTCGAGATGACGGCAGCAAGATGCAAGGTCCATCGTATATCATCAGAAAGGCTGTCCTGAACGGTATCAACGAAGGAAGGGGTGGAAAAGGCTCGGTGTTCGTCTTTGCGAGTGGTAATGGAGGACATAAAGGGGACCAATGCAACTTCGACGGATACACCAACAGTATCTATTCGGTCACTGTCGGGGCGGTGGATTACAAGGGGATGCATCCGAGGTACTCGGAAGCGTGCGCCGCGAACATGATAGTTGCGTACAGCTCGGGGAGCGGGAATCATATCGTCACGACCGACGTGGGCAAGAACAAGTGTTCGACAAGGCACGGTGGGACATCCGCAGCTGCACCCAACGTTGTCGGGGTGTTCGCTTTGGCACTCCAGGCGAGACCTGACCTCACTTGGAGGGATATGCAATACCTTTGCGTGGAAACGGGAAGGCGCATTAATCCCCGCGATCCCGACTGGGAGAAGATTGCGACCGGGAAATGGTACTCGTACAAGTACGGGTTCGGCGTCCTCGATGGGTGGGCTTACGTCCAGGCTGCTAAAACCTGGAAACTCGTCAAGCCTCAGGCCTGGCTGGAGACAGCCACCGTACAGCTCGCAAACGGGACGATGGACGAGCACAAGGAGTATGACGGTGGTCTCTTCATTGAAGAAGGTGGGATCAGGAGCACGATCACCATCACGAAGGAGATGATGGAGGCAAACAACTTGGAGACTCTGGAGCACATCAACGTGAGGGTGTGGATAGATCATACAAGGAGGGGCGACGTCGAGGTCGAGCTGAGGAGTCCGAATGGGATCAGGAGTGTGTTAGCGATTGCAAGGGAGAACGATAATGCAGTGACCGGTTTCCCTGGTTGGGTGTTCATGTCCGTGAAACACTGGTGAGTCTTTCCCCTGATATTCTCTGAGAGTCCTTTCTAAACGAGCGCAGGGGTGAGGATCCCGTGGGCAATTGGACTATCATTGTGTCCGACCAGGAGAGCGACGACGCGGAGGGATACTTCCTCGGATGGAACATGATTCTGTGGGGAACTACTATCGATCCTTTCAAAGCGAAGAAATACTCTATCGACAAGCACGACGACCTCCTCCCTCCCCGAAATGGGACCTTCACTATCACACCTCCAAGACCAACCGTACCAAACGACGGTAATGAAGAGAGACCTGACGCACATACCACATATGTTCTGCATCCCAAACCCACTGCCAACCTGCCGCACGATAGCACCCCCATCAACGGGACCCACAAGGATGGCTGGCTCTCGGACTTGAGCGGTGCGAAGCAAAACTGGCTTCTCGGTATCGTAGGAGTCATCATCCTGCTCAACCTGTTCGCAGCGATATACTATTGCAGGAGACACTTCGGGCTTTGGGGAGACGATGACTCAAAAGCATACAATGCATTACCCGGTGGCGAGAACGTCCCTCTGGCGAGCATGGCCGGGGGTGATGGCCCAACCACGGCAGGTGGGAGGAGGTTATATGATGTAGTGGAAGAGGATGAAGGGGAGCAGACGACCGCGTTAGCTGGGAGAGCGACTGCAGGTGGTGTTCCCAGAACAGCCTCCAGGCCACAGCATCCTGGAGGAAGGAGCACAGGTGGAATCGGCTTCCACAGTGGATTCTTGGATGACGATGACCCGCTGACTGGTGCTGCTTCGTCGATGCCCACTGGCAGGTATCGGGATGACGTGGACGAACAGAAGGATGTTGCCAACCTGAAGCAGAAGGACAAGGCGGAAGAGGCTACCTCAACTGGCAGTGGCAGCACGGAAGAGACCAGCTCTGAGGAGGACGGGGTTCTATGGGAAGATGCACGGGCGAAGTAGTTGCTCATCAAAACGCACCTGCGCCTGTTTTATCGTCAATTATCTGGACTGAAAAATCTTGCTATAGTGTTCTGCTCCATCATTTAGCATCTTCATGTTGTCTGTTGTATATCAATAATTTAATATCCCTCATGCTATTAGAATCGTCGCTTGTCACAGATTAGAACGTCCATGAGCAAAGCAAAGATACAAAATGCCAGGCAGTCCTGGTTACGGGTTAAACACTGAGAATAATGTTACTTGAGTGCTCGAACTCGTCGCTCCGTAATGTATTCCACCTTGGTTCCAGGCAAAGCTCCAAGGGAAGGAAGGGCTTCCCTTACCTCCGGTTCTGAGTATGAGGATCCAAGCCCAACGCATTTCTGACAACCCTCATTGCTTGTACAGACCTGGACTATCTCCACTCGTACGTACTGGAGGGGACTGGCGAAGTTTCTCGCGAGCACCTCGTCAAACTCGCGAAGAGGTGAGATAGCGTCAATGGGGATCTCGGTGAGGAGAATGCACCGTCCGACCATGAAGATCGACAAATTGGTCAATCTGGGCGCATTCTCAAGGAATTGACCGAAAAACTGCAGATAGGGCCTTGGAAAAGAAGGATATTCTCCCCAGAGAGTTGGGTGAATGAACTCGAAGCGAAGATGTATCTCCGTTAACGAACGGAGGGTAGAAAATTCGAGTTCTGCATGCAAACCGTCTGACAACACAGTCAGCTCTTGACATTGAAATGGTTCAGACATTCTCAGACCTACTTTCACCAGTCCAGATCCGTAACTCGAGAGTGAGGGACTCCAAGGTGTCAGCAGTCTCCCAAAGGAAAGCTTTGAGGGCCACCGGTAGTTGGGCAGTCCTGTTCGTAACAATCACCGCGTTCTTCATGTTCCGGAAAAAGCCTCTGTAATGCTTCATCAACCTCTCCACACGCCAGGGAGTCTGTCGAAATTCAATGTGGGCAGGGGCTGCTCTTGTGAGCCCGTTCATGAGGTGTTCTGGAGGTTCTTCAAGATCCTCCTGGAGCGTTGGCATGAAGGGACCGATGCTGAGGTACGATAACGATTCCAACTTCCAAGCCCATGCCAGCAGTGGTATGCCAGGAACCCTGCTGAGATTCAGTCGCTTGAGGTGTTTGCTGTTGACATCGATGAGTTGCGTAAACGCGGCTTGGAGCGGCTTTGGTAGACGGCGCCATTCCATATCCAAATATTCATCGGAGTCGGCAGAAAAGCTGGCCTCAATCGCGAAGGATTCAAGACGCGTGAACTGAGAGAATAAGAATGGGAGCGAATGGTGATAATATAAATTATCCGCCTTGCTGATACTGAAGCGACCGCATTTCGCGGTGCACAGCGTAAACGAGCGGACGAGGCTTGGAAGGGAGGAATTGCATTTGAATGCAATCTCGAGGAGCCACAAATGGCGCCTTGCTTCATCACAGTAGCTTCTTTCTTCCTTGATGAAGACATTGGCAAAGATGAGAGGGCGCGCAATGGAGGAAAATTCTTGAGAGACGAGGGCACACTGGGATAGCGTGATTAGATTGATATCGTATGAATCGTCATGCTCGCAAGGGAGCAAATTGGAGATGATGGTTTCGCATATTTCTGAGGGTATATGCATGTGTAGCGACAACCTGCGCAGCAAAGGTCAAGGGATTGAAATGAAGTCGTGTTTGCGCACGTTATTATCCCCGACTTGAAAAGTCCTTCAGCTGGTGCTTACTCGGTGTGTGGTCCCTGGTCCCCAGACCCAAATCGGTGGACCACCCGTAATTGGCACCCTCTATCCGCTCACAGACCCGCAAGCCAAACACACACATGGATTGATTCAAAAGGATGTCAGTACAAGTATCAATGAACGTCGGTAAGGCATCTAGAACCAATCAAACGAATTCTAGCTAATAAGTACTAGCAATACAGGAGAGATCAAACAGTCAAGACAAGTAGATGCATAGATGGATACATAGATAAGTTGTTCCTTGGGTCGAGTTCGGAAAAGGTCGAAATCTCTGAATGAATGAAAGAGGAGAATAGTCCGAGTGAGGTAGCACTAGAAATACATGATCGCAAACAGAGTTGTTCAATCAGGTCAATGGTCGGTCCCAGCCGACATGAATCGATAAAGAAGCAGGACAATCCTTTAAATCGAGCAAGCAAAAGAAGGCGTTCAATGATATACAATACTAGCGGCTAGTCTCTTCAAGCTGAAACCTGAGCTGCTAAAACCCTAATATCAGTATCGGAACATGTGTGATATTAACTGACTTGTCAACACTCACCACTCTGCTGCCGCTGTTCCTCTGCCCACCTCCAAAACGCTTCCTCCGCCCTACTCTCTTCCCCAGCACCGGGACCAAGCTTTGCAGCTTCCTCCTGATCTATAACGTCGAACAAGGCTTTGCCGACAGTCTCCCACTCACATCCAAACACATACATCCAATGTGAGAGGTACCCTGCAACGTACGACCCTACGCTCGCGTGAAGGTCTGAGAGTGGGATCGGGGGCGACTTCTTCACAGGGGTAGGTTCCTTCGCAAAGAGCTGCGATTTTGTTCTAGCAACCTGCAGCGTTGGCGAAGGTAAAGGTGGAGGTGGGAAAGGAAGCGAAGGAAGGGGCTTTTCATCCAACTCCACCTTGCCGCCGGCCGAGAAAGTTTGGTCGATCGCAGGAGGCAGAGATAGAGGAAGGGGAGCTGGCGGACGGCGGCTAATCGAAGGCACCTCAATCGGAGACCCCGTACTACTGATACTGGAGGCAGCAGAGAAATACTCCTCGCCCCCACTACTCGTACTTGTACTGGCACTCAAACTCGGTAGAGCCAGTGCGGGTGCAGGAACAGGTGTCGAGGGCGCCGTCTTCATCGTCACAGGCCCCATCTGCGACCCTGTAGTTTCGGCACCAGAAGTCGACATAGACCTCTTGAGCCCCCCAGCGCTCAAACCTAGACCCATGCTTGCAGCAGTGGGCGTGACAGGTGTCAACGGCACGCCGCTCAAACCGAGATACCAGGATGACGGCCTCCTCACATGCCCATGCGAATGAACATACGTATGCGCGTACCCATGTGGATGTCTCGGTGTCGGCGGTCCATAGGATCCAGGAGCTGTGGTGGTAGTGGTGAAATGCCCATTGGACGGACTCGGTGTCCTGGTGAGGGGCGGTAACCCCATCGTCCTCCCACCCCCGCTCCCCCCGAATAACAGTGGACTCGTGCTCCCAGGACTCCCACTCGGACTCATCCTCCTCGCATACCCTGGCTGAGGGCTAGAGAAAAGGACAGGCGAAGAGGGCACCGACAACCCCCCAGTTCCTCCTCCCGTATAAGAAGAAGCCGGAAACTCCCGGAAATGGGAAGACATCCTCCTCTTGTGCATCGATCCCGTGTACCTATGATACCTCGGACTTGGACTATTGATATAAGCCCCTGTCGAAGGCGATCGGGATAGCATCTCTGGAGGTGACAGCGCGCTCGGGGAAGGTGAAGGAGATGGCGATCGGCGCATAGCTGTAGGAGGGGCGGTAGCTTGACGCAGATGAGCCGAGTTCAGGCGGAGAGGGGGTTGGGGGGTCGAGGCGGTGATGGCGAGAGCAGCCACGCTCAAGCTTAACGTGGGTATAGTCGGTAAACTCAACGGATTTTGCAACGTTGAACCTCCTGCTGAGCCGGGAGGTGGTGCGGGTGGCTTCGCATTAGCTTTGCTCGATGACTTGAGCCCGATCTTGGACGGAGTGGAAGGTGGGGAGGACGGCGGGGAGGTTCGAATGGACTCAATAATTTCAGGGCAGAGACTATCTGTCCGAATGTGTTTATGGAAGTTGGTATTGTTCACAGGGAAAGACGTGGGCGGAGGCGGAGGGGTCGACTGAGGCTCAGAGGCAGACCGGCTGAAAAACGACGATATCTTCTTGATTTTCGAGGTCGTGTTACCCGAATTTTGCACAGTTGGTGTCTTGTTGACGTCCACAAACCGAGTAACCTGCTCAAGAATGGAAGTAGCTGCTCCTTTCATAGACATGTTGCTGCTATTTTTGTTGATGTCAAACAGGGATGAAGCAGGAGACGTCGGAGGGCTTGTGATAGCTGTCAGATGGGAAATCGAACTCGACCGGGAGTGTGTTCGACCACTGAGAGCACTGCTGTGTCCTCCTTCAGAGGATGAAACGAGTGAAGTGTACGACGACGAGGGCGAAAGCGTCGACATGGGCGTCGAATACACCTCATCTTCATCGTCCTCCGTCGATTGCTCCTTCCTATGCTGAGATTGGCGACGTCGATGTTGCGACTCCTGCCGTTGGTGGAGTTCCTTCATCTCAACCTCAACCTCCTTCAACGCCTCGTTGAACGCAGTATGGACACCTGTCCTCCTAGGTTTGACATTCCCATCCCACTCGACCACCTCACCCTGAACTTCCCAGTTCAACGCCCCCGCGACCTCCCAAGGTACCGTACCAGCCCCTTCCCAGTCAATGACACCCACAATCTCCCCCGTTTCCTCATCCACCAGAATATTCTCGCTATGCAAGTCCCCATGTCTCAGCGGGAACGGTCCTGTATTTGTCAAGGGGGACAAATGCGATCCGAGTGCCTTCTGGAAGAGCGACGCTGCATATTGCCTCCTCAGGCCCGCAATTTCAGAATCTTTGAGGTTAAGAGGGTTACTATTTTGAGCATCTGCATCCTCGGACTCCTCGTCTTCGTCTTCTTCAGGAGCAGCAGCAGAAGCATCAGCAATCCTCTTAAAAGCTTCACCCATGACCCCAAAGTATTCCTCGGCTTTGTCGAATGGACCTAGCCCAAACTCCGCCATGGGTCCAATCCCCACCTCCCCCGTCTCCTCGTCCACCGTGAAGCTCCCGATCTTGTCAAATGTGACTTGTGAGAGGGCGTAGTGGATTTTCGCTAGCGATTTGAAGTATGTACGGAGGATGGGTGAAGAGAGGTATCCGCCCTCCTCTTCAAAAGAGGGTGGTGGAGCCTCGAGTTCGTCGAAATGGATGCCGAGCTCGTGCACGGGGAAACCGCATTCCTCTATGGTCTTGCCTTTCATTGCGGACATGAGGATGAATGCGGGGAAGCTGGGGCCTAGTGGATGTGGGTTCCGCTTCTTTCCATTCTCATCCACCTCGTCCTCGACGATACCCCCAAATATTTGTTGGAATTCTCGCCCGTGGCGAGCACAGAACCCCCACACGTCCGGTACAGGTACGAGGTCTGGTGAACATCGCTGTTTGACGACTTTGAGCGCGCCGACTTCGTTGAGAATTTTACGTTCGAGTTGGTCTGGAGTGTTGAAGAATTCGTCGCCTTCGTAAGGTGGGAGGCCGAACCGGATGACCCAACTTTCGAGGATACTGTCTTCTTCTTCTTCGCCTACGTCTTCTTCCGAGCCCCTATCCCGATAGAACACGATCTCGTAAACCAAGAAACTCTGACCCCATGTCCACTGGTCTCTAACCATCCTGCACTGCACTCCGCTACTCCCACTCGCTCCTTTCACCCTCCGTGATGGCGACTTGTGGTATACGTCCAAAGCCCATGTCTCCACCCTCTCCCACAACGTCATCGTCTTCTCGCTACCTCCTGCGGTGACGACATCTTCTACTGGAACTGTAATGGTGGACTCGCACAGATGGTGATGCAGCGACGTAATCCTTTTATGCGTAGGCTCATCCAGGAGCTCTAGGGATGGTTCGACTGGGGGCCAAAAGTCGCTGATAGGTGGCATAGTGTGATTTGGTGGTAGGGGAAGAAGGAACGGTTCAGGATCCTGCGAAACAAAACAAGGTGAGGACAAAAGCAAGAAGAACAAAGCTTGGTGTGGACCTACCGTATGTATACGCCCGTGGCTGATGGATCCCAGAACCCACAATGAGTGGTAGGCTATGCAAAGCTAACCCGATGCAGTGTAGGTAGGCGTAGGCGGCGGCGGCGCTCCGAGTCCGATATCCAGGGGTCTTGGAGTCGGGTAATCACAGGCGACAGGAGGAACGGTGCTTATTACGTGGCTTGTAGGGATTGGTAGAATATAGGGTCGATGGAGAGGATGAGTGGCCCAAGGGTGCAGGTGCAGTCGAGACGAAATCAAACCGGAGCAATGGATGGAACTTGGGTACTTGAGTTTGGAAACAGGGTTGCTCGAACTTCAACTTCGAATGTCCAAATTGGTTGATGCGGCAATATGGCGTATACGCAGCAAGGCTGATGCCGGATGGTTTCGCGTTTATGGATGCTATGAAAACTGCGCACCAACCAGTCAGCACACTTGGATGCAAGGTTCGGACGAAACGAAGAAAACGAGAAAGGAGAAGATGGGGGAGGCAGTTAAACAAGGACCCACCTGGACACACTCGTCTAGATAGATAGCTATCTCTAATGTTGCAGACCAAGTAGTACCCTCCCTGTCCCTATCGAGCGATCTCTATCGCAGAAGCAGAGGGGAGGAGGAAAAGGACGCAGCGCGCCCAACTGGGGTTGTAGGGGTGATGAAGGGGAGTGGATATGAAGGTTGGGGGAGAAGAAAGAAACGTGTCTCAGGAAGGGACGAATAATGAATGCAGGAACAGCAGTTTGTCTGTCGAACAATCTATCTATCAGGTCGCCTATCTCTGCTAGTGCGGCACGGTGCGCGTGGCGCCAACGAGGCACGGGTTAACGGGTGGGGTAATGCCCGGTAAAGGGTAAAGAAAGGGGGCACGGAAGACCTTCGTACGTTTTTCTGACAGATCCTATGTCGAAAGAGGAAGAAGGGTTGTGTGCAGAAGATACTTGGAGAAGATCGCGTGTGTGCTTTATGTGAGCCCACAAAGTTGTGTGTTCTATCATTTCATGTAGCCAACACGCTGGAAGCTTACGATGGGGCTTAGTCTGGGGCATAATGGAGCTGACGTTGGGGGTGTCCCTGAAAATGATGCGTGTATGATGGGCGGGATTTGATGCTGGGGTGCAGTCCGGTGGGGAATGCCGGATCCGACGTTTGTCCGTGCGTGATTTAGCCGGGTGCAAGGGTAGCGGCGCGAGAACCGAGTGCGTCGGGGCGGGCTGCGGACTGCGGTCAATGGTGCTGTGTCGAAATTGAAATTCGGTCCATCCCCGGTCTAATTGAAGTTAACAGGCTGGCCACCCAAATCCCTTTGAGTCTATCAACCACTCTTGAACGACCTGTCACAAGAAAGCGCACCCTGCATCCAAAGAATATTTCTCCCTTCTGTTTCAGGTCACCAACTCCTCACACAGCAGTAACTTGAATGGCATTCTCTTTGCCTCTGCGGCGTTCGCACATTGCTCTTCATCTAACAGTTTCCCAGTGACAGGAACCTCCCACATAGCTACCGGACAGCAGCTCTATCCCCCTTCCTACTCTCGAGCATACGTAGCCGAAGTTAGCCAATGTCAAATGAATAAACGATAGTAGTTTACATGAGCGTATTAATTAACGTCTAGGAGTACGGAGAAACAGAAATGACACCAAAGAAGTAGTAATTGAAGTCAACATCATCCAAATGTGACATGAAGGTAGCGCTGGGAATTCGTCGTAAAAAGTCGTGAAATGAAAGGCCGAGAGTCCAGAGTGCAATGCATTGAATGAAGGGTGACATCGCGATAGACCCGTGCTTATACGGCTCAATCATCTGTGAGGTACACAGGATTAATCCAAGTATACCCTTCATCCGAATCTATTGAGGGCCTAGTGCGCTTCGGAAACTTTGCGCTAAGCTCCAAAACACAGTCAGGCGAGGTCGGTGCTGCAGATAGGTTTGCATCAAGCACTAGAGGCAGGCTCTTCCCTTTTGCGTAGCGAGTGTCTAGGTACTCTTTGAAGGATTTGGCAGATGTGCTGAGAGAAATTAACACACTTGGAGTTTTTGGGAAATTGGTAACATACGTGGGCGAGTAATAAAAATGGCCTTCCATCTGCTCAAGCTGGAGACGTTGGCTTGGGTTGGCTTGGAGCATACTATGAACAAGGTCAACAGCCAGATGTGCGTGAATTCCAAAGGACTCCAGTCGTCCGAATTGCTCTCCTTGACTAGCCCAAATAAAAGCATCACGAGAGCCAGGACGTTCAAAGAGTTGCTGTCGAGGAAGCCGCCGTCAGGAATGGGGTATTGAAGAAGGATTAAGAACGGAGAGATTTTACCTCGTACCCATCTTTCTGCCTCAGAATCTCGGCAGCAACACATCCCAAAGCCCAGATGTCCACCTCTTTGCCGGATCCCTTAAGCCCAGCAATCTGTTCATCCACATCATCTTTTCCAAACTTCGCAATCGCACTTCTCGTCGTCATCTCGAATACCTCAGGCGCCATGTACTCAGGTGTACCGCGAGTGCGATAGGCATAGTGCATTCCAGACACCAGCCGCGGCATCCTTGTAGTAGAGGAGGAAGAAGGCTCGATGTACGCACAAGAAAAATCAGTGATCTTAAGACTCCCGTTCCAGTCAACGAGGATGTTCTTGGGTTTCAAGTTACGATGGATAATCCCGATACGATGCAGGCAGTTAAGGCCGTGTCCCTGTTCAGAATTAATATTCATGAGCTGGTCGAGAACAAATACGACCGGAAGATGTGCGTACCAGTTGAGCAATCCAAGCCTTTGCAAAGACATCCTTTTTAATTTTGGTCTTTTTCAAGAGAACATCAAGCAGGTCGCAAAACATAGCCGGCTGTTGGGTACTCCATTAAATCACGTCTCGAGGCCAAAGCTGGGAACAGGCAGACTCACCATAACAACGTAATGGGCATGTTCGTTCTCCAAAACACCTGCACTTTGGACAACAAATCTCGTAGCACTTTCTTTAAGCGTCGCCAAGCGCTTAAAGACGCGCAGCTCTCTGCGGATTATCAACCGAGGTGAGGTCGTATCCAATCTCACAGGCCCGTCCACCTTCCTGAACGACTTCAGAACGAGGAAACAGCTTGCATTGTGCCGCTCTTCCAGTGATCTATCATGGGTCGCAAGAAACATCCTAGAGTGCTGACCGCCAAGGCCATCGAGCGTCTTCACAAGTACAAACTGCTGTTGCCTTCGACCATACGACAGCTTCAGGTCGAGGACATAATCAGAAGTGGAGAGCTCGATAGGTTTGGAGAGCCGAGGGAAGTATAACACGCTGTCCGGCCTCACAACGACGCGTTTCCTAAGCACGTTTAATAATCGGTGAATAGGGAAGAGTGACTTGATGTATGTCCTGAAGCCTTGGCGCTCATGCTTTGGGAGACGATGGTACTTGAGCTCCGACTTTGTTTTGGTTTTGCGTGATGAGGCGGCCGTCACGGTGGCCAGAGGCTGGACATTGCTTACGCCACCGCCACCCTGTTCAACGGGGCATGGACAAGTCTGCACTGGCAGCACAACATCAAGCTTAGGCGGCCTAGTATCCACGACTCGTTCCTTCTGGGAACGTGCAAGCTTTGTGACATTAGCTGCTGGGTATCGTAGCTCCTCGAATATCTCCAAGCTCTGTCTCCGTCCAATCGGACCACGCGACTCCTCCACAATACTGAAACTCTCTAAAGACGAGAGAAATGGCTCAGGCTCGCCGACGACCTCCAAGTCCTCAAGCCACAAAATGGGACGACGTCTCTCCGTGCCATGGTCAATGCTTTGACTGCGATGGGCACCCTCAGCACTGGCCTCGCGCTCTACAAGGAACGAAGGTGGGAGACTCCTTGCTCTGCGAGAGCGACTTCGCCCTTCATCCTCTTCTCGTACGTCATAGTTACACCCAAAAGAAAAACCAGAACTCGATGTGGAGGGTCCAAAGGATACTGGGGACGTCAGGTCAGTCGTCTCTCGACGATTATCCTCATCAGACTCCTCGTCCGCAAAATACGAGGAACTATCGGAGGAGCCGCCGTTGTCCTCCATGCGAAAAAACCGAAAACCGGCAGGTTGGCTGCCGAGCGAGGGAGAAGATAAGAGAAGGAGGGGGGAGATAGGGAGCAATTGGTGAGAGGAAAGGACTGTAGAGGTGTGGTGAAGAGAAGAGTCCACACCACCGTTCTGTTTGGCCAAAAACCAAGATGCGTGACCGTGTTGGACGGTATGCCTCGGCAATCATCAGAGGGGGCGGCCCGAGCATTGTCATCCTTTTATGGCAAAAATGAGCGTTGGCCACTCGAGAAAGGGCCATTGTGTACCTGGCCCCATAGCGATGACATCAATTCAGCCCCCACGAATATGGGCATGGACGAACCATTTCTGATCCTCATCCTGAACTTGAACGCGCGCGTTCGAACCTCCGCTGTGCCATTTTTTACTCCTCGTCCTGGAAGGAAACCTGAGGAGGCCATCTATGCTCATATTTCCACTGGGCGTCACATCCAGTAGCATTAAGTCCCAACGGCCGTCTTTTGCGGTGTTCCTCAGACTATTAGGCATCCCGTTTTCTTTGCTAATCGATATTGGGCATTCTGTTGAGTCGTGGGTTGGAAGTATGGATGGAAATGTAGTACGCACCCTCGTTTGTCCCGGGACCCACGCTGACGTTGTCGACGGGAAAGTCCATTCCCGGTCGTTTTTTGGACGGTATAGGATCAGTACCGGAGTCGTACCGTATGTAGCGAAGAGGCCCAGTCTTCCCTCAATGCCTGCATGCAATGGCTTCGAATGTTCATAGTCCTGCCAGTCCCGGGCTGAGTCTCGACTGCATCGCTGTGGTTGTGCTCCGAGTAGGATCCCAGCCTTTGATCGATGAAGCTTGGGGTCTAGGTACTAAGGTAGTCCCGTGTCTTCCAGTGGCCTGGTCCATGGCTGGGCACGTTGAAGATCCCACATTGGTGACTACAGTCAATGTGGTCTTTCTGGGGACTCATTTGGGCTGTGGTATGCGCCAAGTATGCGTTGGCGCCGGCAATTGCCAGTGAACTTGAAGGGTTGAGGGATTCTTGAAAATTCGCACGACTGCCGAGCGCAGTTCGAACCTTCATTCAGGCTTTTTTCTTTATACTGGATCCATCAAGACACGCAGCTGCGCACTGCACCTCAGGTCCTCAGCGCACATGTTTTACCTATCCTGTCTTTTTTCAAGATTTTTTCGAATCACTTCCGGGAAGAGACGGGGTTCATCTAAACGGCGCGCAGCCAGACGTCAACTTGAAGGCGTCAACCCAGACGCCCACCTGGCTGAAAAAGTAAATCCACATCACTGCGCCTATCTCGTGCCCTGAACCCAGACGGAGGGCGTCTTTTGATGTTCAAAGCAACGTGGATTACTCGTGCTTGCATCCGACTACGACCGAGCTCAAAGAGACTGCGAAAAGTCGTTTCCGAATCCACCCTGACGGCTTCCACTACGCTTATCGACGTATGTCCTTGCAACAAGCACTACCACCCCCTGTCAATCTGAAGCCAGGTTATCCGGCCTCCGAGCTCATCAAGGCTTTGATAGAGCGCTACTATCGAGACTTCGCGAGGTACAGACGCAATGTTTGTATCTCGCAGATGATACTGCAGGGGTGGCATTCTATCTATGATGGCATCCTATCTCATATGGATAACGTCGCTACGACGAGCAAGGAACCTCAATGGGACTCATTCACGAAGCACACGCTAGCCATAACACAATTCGAGGGGTGAGCCTGCCAGCTTCCAGCTTCCTCCTACCGTTAACTTGTCCCAACTCCCTTGCATCCTTGTTCTAGGTACCTTCTGAATTTGGATTTTCATCTCAGCGTCAACGGAGTGCCCTCACTGCCAGTCAATGACGAGATCTCTGTCATCATCACATTCATGACGAACTGGGTCAATAACCGAAGGAATTTTATCGACGCCGGGAAGGAATTGGATAAGTCTTACTACAAGGTAGCTTGCAGTTGCTTGCTCCTACTGTTTGACAACCAATCGCTGACCGTTATCACATAGGACCTTTTCAAAGACCCAAGGCCGTTCCAATTGCAAGCCGAGCAGGCTGTTAGGCAAGACGATATTCAAGCCCTTAAAGACTTGAACGACAGTATTGCCTCACACGAGCTCCAGGATTGCGACATAACCGGCAGGTGAGTAGCTATCTCACATCGGAAGATTTTTCACATGAGATACGATGAGGATAGCCAAGCGACTGATAAATTCGTATCAAACGTCAAAGCAACCGTTCGGAGCATTCGTTCGAAAGCGAACAAGTTGAGCAATGAGAAGCACGTGCGCACCTCCAATTACTCACTGTACGCAAAGATGAACTCTAGCATTTGACAGGACAGAATGGGAAGAATCGTATTCGCCCTCATGGCCATATACATACCCTTTGTCTGCCACCAGCCCAACACCCCAACCGCTCATATCAACTCGAGGAATGTTTGGTCGGCTGCGGATACCTTCGCCGTCCAGACAGAACAGTTTGCAAGCCCAAATTCCAACCTTACGCTCGAAAAACACGAGGAAAATTGGGCCATATATCGACACGTCCTGATGACGCAGTTTGGCTCAGAGTATATTATTCAAATCGACACTCTCATGAATCTTGCTGCGCAAGTTCGATGGCAGTACATAGGAAGGACTCTCTCAGTTGTTCGTATGTGGCAGGTACTTGCTGAATGCCTCAGCAATGGACAAGTCAGTCCGGTCTCCATTATGGCCAGGGGGCAGCTATTACAACGGTATGCAGTATTCATGACTTTGACTTCGAATCAGTACTCAACGAAGATATCAATAGGCTCCTAGACGACACGGTATCCGAATTCAAGAAGGCTGCCACGGAAGTCAATTTTTTCGCAGATCCCCGTAGTCTGGATGCTGCTCTTGCAGCAAGAGACATTGGATACAGCTCTGTCGTCAGACGTATGGAAGCTGAAATCAAGAAGCACCCATCGGGAGCCCAGAAATGGGACAACCTTTATAGTGGATATCAAAAAGGAGCAGAGGACGACGCGGAACATGTCCGACAGTTCCGACAATTTGTTGCCTCAAGCTCCCCATTCATCACTCTCAGTAGGTCTTCCTCATTAACTGTATTAAGCTCTTGACCGACTTGAAGGGCAGAGGCTGCGCTATAATACCTTTCTGAAACTATTTGAACTCGAGGGCTGCCATACCCGAATGATGGGATTCGACGGAGTGTTTGTTGACCTACTCTTGGATAAAAGTAAAGCGTACATGTACATACATATGTTAACCTTGTTAGAACTTGAACCTATATAATACAACACAGGGTGTCTTCGTTATCACAGAAAAGCAATAGGTAGGCAGGGTGAGCGTCCGTCCTACTCCGATTCAGAAACGAGAAGATTGGTCAACGCTTATCCATCACAAGGCGAAATAGCCATCATCGATCCCTCCTTTGGCTCTTTCGGAGTAATTGACGGCGTCTGTGGGGGTGTGGGTGGCGCGATGTGATCACCGGATGGGGCAGAACCAATGCCACTGATGCTTGGTGAAGTTGATGCCGTGGGCGTTATACCTCCCAAACCAGGGAATCCAACACCGGCGGGAATTGGGAGATTGGTTTCTGCCGGTTGCGTGTCGAGTAGCTGTGGCTGTTGGTCTGTGTAGCGGTTCGCCGCCCTTTGCTGCCTCTCGAGGAGTTCTTGGGTTACCCACAGCTTCGCTTTGAGGACGGCCTCCTCGGGCTTGCGCTTGCATGACAGCAAGAAGCCCTGCAATTCAGCTGTCGAAAATTCGTAATCTGGGATTGTCTCGGCAAATTCGTTGGCCAGTGCAGCCAGATGCAAGGCTTTCTCTGCCGGGGGAAGTGTCTCTTTCTCAACTTCGCAGAGTAAGGAGACGTGTTCCGCGGGGAAGAAACGACAGAATAGGGCCGCCGCTTGGGCCTTTCCAGTGAGCTTGTACTGGACCTTTCGGTCGATTCTTCCTGGCCGAAGCAGGGCGGAATCAAGATGGTCGACATGATTAGTCTATGCAAAATATGGGAGATAAATCGTTTGTTTGAGCTTCGTAGAGCAACCTGAAGTTCACGACTGACCGTGGCGAAGAATAGGACACCCTCTTCACTTCCTATCCCATCAATGACGTTCAAAAGCCCCGACAACGTGACGCTCGATCGACGGGAGCCCTGGACTATACCAGGTGGGCTCATGTAGCCTGAGCCTAACCCCGTACGTACACCACCCGAAATGTTGTCGCCTTCATCTCGCGAACTAAAGGCGCAGTCGATATCCTCGATCAGGAATATAGCCTTCTTCGGGATTGAAGAGGCTGCTTGCTGCAAAAACGCGTCGTCCACACTGTTGGTGGAGTCAACGGTATGATCGGGTATCACGATGAACCACCAATATAAACGAAAAAGGGGGAGACTTACAATCCAGCAGACAGTGATAACGAGAATATCTCCATTCCCAGCTCCCCAGCCTATTACGGTGATCAATATCTTGGACTGTATCTCAAAAGGATGGTGCGTACCAAAGCGTGTATCGTCGAGGCTGCATGCAATATTGGTAATTGCGAGTATTAACCGTTAGAGGACACGAGTGATTTCGATCATAGAGTTTCAATACAACTCACTCTTCCCTGTTCCAGGAGGGCCATATAGCAGATACCCTCGCCGATGAGGGATACCGGCATCAATATACCAGTTCTCCATCTCGATGAACTCTCGGGCATCGTCAACGATAGACTCCATCATCCCTGTTTCGAGCACGATAGAGCTAATGGGGCGACGGAGCTTCCGCTTCACGCTGTTCCATACGAAGCCGGGCCCAAAGTTTGGCTGTGTTGCAGTGTGCAAGATGACACTTGCTCTAGCCCTTTCGAGGTAGCAGAGCCGCGCGTCGTCGATAAACTGCTGAAGGGCTTTGATGTTGAGGGTATACATCCTGTGTACATCATAAAAACGTCAATGAGTGGCAACCATTGATATTGTATGAAACGCTTGTCGTAAGCTCACGTTAGATTAATAACACCAGGAGAGAAGCCTCCAAAAGGCGGTTGCGTGACAACACTCGTACTCCTCTTGGTTTCGATCCATATGCCGCGCCATCGGAAAAGGTGGGGAAGCTCGTAAGTCGGAACCAAATCGACGTGTTCGTCCTTTTCAGCGATACCAGTTCCTAGTCTGATTCCCCATCGTCGCATGGAGCTCTTCGCGCTGATGCGAAAGTCTCTGGACCGGCGCCAAATCTTATGCTCGGTCTTGCCATTAATCAGCGTACCACCAATCAATCACGATCTCCGTCAATTACATCCGTGAAGGGGACGAAGGGAGGTAGGAGCTCACCATGAACATCACAAGCCATTCAAATGTTGGATCCCCTTCCGTGAATTGAGCCGTGATGGAGTACTCTGCGGTTGCAGCAACATCGTGTGAGGTAACGGTACTGGTGAGGTCGATTGATTATAATCCAATAGAGAGACGCACGCAGTCTAAATCGCTCGATAAGCCACAGGAAGAACCTTCTCCCAGCCTCGAGAAGGCTTCCCATGATCAAGAGCCTGACGCTGTCGACGGCATAGCCCATTGAACCTTGTCCAGCGGATCCGTGAAGGAGCGAAGCGAAGAAAGAGAACCCCATTACCCGACCGAGGGTGTTAGAAAAGACGGATGTCCAATCGTTGGAGGCCAAATTTGACCCATTAACGTTCATTTTGCCGGTGGGGGCAAAACGAGTGCTCTGTCAAAGGGCCTTGGGTCAACTGGGGGAATGTAGTGGGAGTGAGGAAAGGGGAGGTCGCAGCTAGCTTCTTGCCCCTGGCTAATCCCACCTTTATAGATGCCAGAGAAGCCCGAGGGTTGTATATTCGACCCCCATGTGGACGACCCTTGAGGCTGAGTGTATCCATGCTGCCGGATGAACGCGCCACTGAAACCACGGAATGGATTGGACTTGATAGGTGAGACCTACCCAGATCTAGGGCATTACACTCCTGCAAATCGCGTCTTGAAAGAGGATCCAAGCTCGGGTTTGGTTGCTAGCGTTGGCTCATGAGAAGATGCTTGACTAACGCATCCCCGAGATGGCCGTATTAACTCTAAAGGTTTGACGCGTCGACAGGTTTCTGTTCGTCTTCGGACATGTTTGCGCCGGACCGCAGTCTCGAAAAGGGATGTAGACGTTCCCCTGGAATCTGGTTATCTGTGAGACCTCAAAGACACGAAGAAACTGGCAAGCCAAATGTTATTACATGACGCAATGCGTAGGGTAGCAGATTGACATGCGGTTGGGACCTGCTGCTGATCAAAGGCCAGACGGGAGCTCGTAGACAGATGTGGGTGTACGTGAGTGATCACGACCTATTGTAGCTTGCGTTGGAAAAGGGGCAATAACAGCAAGATAATCAGTACGAATGGGCTCAGGAGACACGTGTCCAGACGGGCGACGGCAAACGACTCCTGGTTGGTCGAGGTGCTTGTGCCAGAAGACCCTGCACTTGTTCTTGTGCTTGCTCCAGTACTTGCTCCGGACGTAGTGCTGGGAGACGAGACGAAAGGAGAGTCTGACACCGCCAGCTGTCTTGGACCATAGACCGAGGGCGTGATTACCACGATGCTATCGAGATCTAATTTGACAGTTTCGTGGGTTAGTTATGATCCTAAATAGGCCCCCAAGCACAAACCGCACCAAAGAACGAGTTATTAACACCAGCATAGTTGGTGATAGTGATCGTATGTTCTGTTTCATCGAGGTTTGATCCCAGATATTTCAGGATGGGGACCTGTTGCTCGCAGGTCAGACCGAAGGCGCCCCCGCATCCCGACGTTCCGTTGAAAAACTCTTCTGGGTTATTGTCGAGCCTTATTCCGTAAACTCGATGATCATTCTTGATATCCCCCAGGACGTAAATCGCGGATCCTAGTTCCGCAAACTGCGCCTAAGCACGGTGTGGCCGCAGAAATTGCTGGCTGACGCACCGTTGAACTTCATAGACGCCGAAGCTCTATCCGCATTGGTATAGGTGGTACCCCCGCCGCTAAAAGCTGGCGAAGTGTTGTGACCCCATTCTCCAGTGAATGACAGTGCTGAATTGTCCTCCTGGTAGGTCACGTTTTGAACAGTAGCCCTTTAAACGCGAATGGAACCGAATAAGGTCATTGGTGGACGGTGGAGGCCTAGGCCAAAAGCGTGTTACATACCCCGCGGGCGCAGCTTGAATCGTCCATTGAATGAAATCTAGGAGAAACGCATCCCCTCCCACGTCTCCAGCACTTGAGACGGCTCCGACGTTGGTCAGAGACAGAGAATGTCGTGCATATGTGAGATTGGAGGCGGAATACAGTAGCGTAGGGCTAGTAGACTCTGAAGCAGCGTATGCGCTCACTTCGATGGTCGCCGTGTCCAGGCCAATGCGAAAGGATCCAAAGCGAGGTCCTTTGTGGCCATACACATACAACGCTGGACCTATGTGCCCTCAAATTTAGATACGACTAACAGCTGCCGACTGTGACGACGTACCGGTGAAGTTCAAACGGACCGCTGCACCCTTGGTTTCGGTGAGGTGGTAAGTTCCTCGTAGGTACGCCGGATCGTTTCCGTTGAAGTCCCGACTGGAAGGGTCTGGTGTTGTCCACTGTGCTTGGTCGTCGTACACCAACACCGTATCAAAATCGTCAGCGGTAATATTGACGTTCACCGCCGTAGAATCCATATTTCGATATTAGCTTCCAGTCGAGTGAGGAGAAGATAATCTGGTATGAAAAGGTGCGGGAGAAACTAGAGGGTCTTTGATCATGGTCGTCAAACATGTTGAACATGATGGTGACCTGGCAGTGCACAAAGGGGCGTGCTATTCATAGATCGCGGTGGCGTGACGCATTATGGCCGCGATACACGACGCGCTCCATTGAATTGTGATCGCAGTCCCCGCCCGAGATGCCCTTTTAGAACTGGAGACCCTAATAGTCCCATTGGGACAAACTCTGGCGATGGGGGAAAAGGCAAGCTCATGTCCAAGTTCAGGATTTCATCGCACTTTCATCAACGGACCGTGTTTCACTGTTCGGATGCAAACGTACAAATTTAAGCCTTGAATACCTCGATAACAACCTTTCCAACATGCTTCTGGGACTCTAAATGTGCATAGGCACTAGCAGCATTCTCGAAAGGAAACACTTTGTCGATAACAGGAACCACTTTGTCGGGATTTGCCTCAATAAGGCGATTCATATCTCGGAACCTATAATGGCAGACGGTCAGCGGACGAGGGCGTTGCAGCGCTTTGATCACTCACTGGGCTACAGAGCCAATGTAAATCCCCCGAACGTCCACAGACTTGGTGATGATAGGTAGGATAAAATCGGTTTCAGCTGCGTCCTGTATAGACCGCCGCATGTGTCAATAAAAGGACGTGATGTGAACGAGATGACTTACTTTGGAGATAAATCCAATCAGCGCCAAGGAGCCTCCCATGCGAACCGCTCTGAGGGATCGTGGAAGTGTTCCTGCTCCACCAACCTAATGAAGCACCCTGTCAGTTTCAGGCGTCCCGTCATCAGACAGGGAGAAGCAATACCTCGATGATATAGTCTACCCCAACACCATTGGTCTTTCATCTCGTAAATATCACATTACATCGGGGGAGATGGCAGGAACGTACGATTTTCTTAACCTCCTTGTCCCAATCAGGTGTCGTGCGATAGTTAATGAGATGTTTCGCTCCCAACTTTGCCGCAATCTTGAGTTTCTCGTCAGAAGACGAAGTAGCTATGACTGTAGCACCTGATGCCACTGCGAGCTGAAGCCCAAAGCTGAACAGGTGGTCAGCGGAATGAGGGTGCATATGAAGTAATCGAGACTAACATAGAAACCCCTCCAGTTCCCAGCACTAACACGTAGTCGCCCGCTTTGACTGGTCTAGGTCCGTGAAGGGCGTTGTACGCAGTCAAAGCGGCGCACCTGTGGACGTCCTTCAGATTTCCGAAACTCGATCATTCGGCTTGGCAACTCACGGCAAAGTAGAAGCTTGAACATAGGACAGATGGCTTGGAAACTTCACCAATGCCTGCCAAGGTCGATTTAAATCACGTCCGAATCAGAGGTGTGAACACCGACACAAATGTACTCACATGCGCTGGGAAGGTTCGGTATTCGGTCAACACCCCAGGAGACTGTCCACCAAGCGATGTAGCAACACTCGCTTCATTCGGGTCGCTGTGAAGGTGCCCAGTCGAAAAGTTTGAGCAAACTCTGTCTCCCTGCTTCCACTCCTTGACATCTTCTCCTACGGCAATGACTTCACCAGCCATATCCGAGCACGGGACCAGGTTCTCGTTTGTGCTGGATTAAAACACGTAAGTCAAACTAGGGATTGTACTCGGCCAGAGTGAGGCATACCCAACGGGGTAGGCTCCGATTGAAATGGCCAGATCACGGTACTACTAATTCCTCAGTTTCGAACGGTCGCTGCGTTTGTTTGAAACACTCACCTGAAGAGACACTGCATGTACTTTGACAAGAACATCGGATGCACCGAGCTTTTGGACAGGAGACTCTCGAATTTCGAGGTTCCTGTAAGCTCCAACCTATCCGAGGAATATGTTCAAAGACCTCGATGCTAGGAATCAGTTCAGATCCAGCTTACCTTAGTGAGTACATATTCACGCGTCGTCTCGGGGAGGCCCGACATGATTGAACCAAAGATAAGAAAGATGAAGCTTCAAGGAATGAGGGAAGAAAGGGAGAGTGCAAGCCAGTCGAGCAGGGAGTCGGAATCGGGGCTATTGTGGTCCCGCATGACTAAGATTGGGCTTGGATATCGATGAGCGATGAGGTCAGACAGTTTAGCGGGCAAGATCGGCAACCACGACTCATGTGCACCATCGGAAAGACAACAGGAAAAACCATTTCCGGTTCATCAAATACAGTCAGCCACCGAGGGAAAATTTGAGAAAAAAACACGCCATCAAAGCCTCCGAAGAACTTGGGGTAATGTTTCCGCTGAAGGTCACTTGGCCAGTCACTGGTCGCCCGTGTCATTTTCAGCATTCGCTCTCGATAGAGATGTTTATTTATCGAAAACCTTCTAAAGTTGTAGCGCCGCTCAGATACATGGCGGAGGGGCTCGTAGATATGGCTCAGGGGTGTGTATCACCTAAAATGGAAAGCGACTTACGATAAATGGACATCCGCCATCTCAGCTAATCCTTCGCCACCTCAATAACAACTTTTCCAACATGGGTTTGAGACTCTAAATGGGCATATGCATCAATGGCATTCTCGAAGGAGAAGACCTTGTCGATGACAGGCGTCGTCTTCTCGGGATAAGCTTCAAGAAGACGATTCATATCCTTGAATCTGGTGGCGATTGACAACATGTCAGTCTGCAATCCAAACTCTGGCTTTATGGACGACTTACTGAGCGACAGAGCCGATCTGTATCCCGCGAACGTTGGCGGCTTTCAGTATAATTGTGATAACAAGGTTAGGTTCAGCCAAATCCTGATTGCGAATCAACGTCTGGACAACTGAAGGTGTCTGAGATGGCGGTATGTACCTGTGAGACAACGCCGATAACGTGAATGTATCCTCCCATGCGGAGAGAGTCCAGAGATTTTGGCAGGGTGCCTCCTCCAACCTGGAGGCACTTTTAGCCCTTGGTAATGGTGAACAAAGTGCAAACGTACCTCGATGACATGGTCCACTCCTACGCCATTGGTCTATGATAAATGAGAAATTCATCCCGATCAGCGTACTGAGCCAGCCTCTGTGGCCCGGGAAATCTCAACGCACAATTCTCTTAACCTCCTTAGCCCAATTGGGCGTCTTCCGATAGTTGATAAGATGTTTCGCCCCTAGTTTGGCCGCAACTTTCAACTTCTCATCAGAAGACGAAGTTGCTATGACCGTAGCACCAGAAGCTACAGCGAGTTGAAGTGCGAATCTAGTTGTGTGGAGGTGAGAGGTGAGTGATCACGAACAAAGTTTGGCAGTAGCACGGAGTTAGAGACGCACATCGAAACGCCGCCAGTTCCCAGCACCAGGACGTAATCCCCCGCTTTGACAGGTCGAGGTCCATATAGAGCGTTATAGGCCGTCACGGCTGCACACCTAGACACGAAGGTCAAGACTCACCCCAGCATTTCGGCTTCTCAAACTCACGGCAAGGTAGAAGCCTGGGCATACGTCAAATGGTCTGGAATCCTGACCAACGCCTAATGAAATCGTGAATGGCATCACACGTCAATGTCGAACCGATTCGAACTAGAACTTACTTGAGAAGGAAAACTCCTGTACTCCGTCAAAACTCCGGGCGCCTGCCCACCAAGCGACGTGGCGGAAGTCGCTTCATTTGGGTCTCCGTGAAGATGACCGGGGGAGAAGTTGGAGCACACTCTATCTCCAATCTTCCATTGGTCAACATCCTCGCCGACAGCAATCACTTCTCCCGCCATGTCAGAGCATGGCACAAGCTTCCCGGCGATTCTAAGATCAGGAAGGGGAAGCAAGAGGAAGATGGGGGTCTCAAAAATGAGCAAAGCCGGTCTGAATGAAATAGATCTAAAGGTGAAGGTGCGTACTCGACGGGATAGGTTCCAGTTGCAATTAATAAGTCACGATACTGTTGAACAATTAGTCGATACGGTGTGAATAGATGTGAGTCCAGAGTTGCAGAAGTCTGCCTGTACCTGAAGTGACACTGCATGGACCTTGACGAGGACTTCCCCAGCACGTAATTTGGGAACCTTCGACTCCTGAATCCTGAGGTCCTGGTATGACCCGACCTGAGAGTACGAGATCAACGAGAGTCCTAAGGAGAGCATGCCATTGGCAGTCTGACCTTGGACAATACATATTCACGCGTCGTCTGAGGGACGGACATCTGCAAAATGCTTGGTGGAGGAATTGGATCAAGGCTGGAGAGAGAGAGAGAGGGTGTTTCCAGATGTTAAAAGCGTCACTGTTGGCTTGAGGTTCAAGGGGTGGTGCTTTTATAGGGATTTTTTCGAAGATTTGGGCACTTAAGTATTCAGCTTTGGTTCACCTGGCTGACTCAGCTTTCGAAGAAAGATTTGCTGCTTTGAAAGATGGACGTAGTGCCCCGTTATCAATACTGCATGCCGTCACACTTAGTAAGAACACGCTTGCAGCTAGGGGAGTAGCCTGACGTCCACTGTCAACCGACAGGGCAAAGAAACTGTCTGCCTGATTCTGTGAGCTTCCGTGTGCAATCGAGGAAGGACAAACTGACGTTGACAGAGCCAAACATCCCCCTTGCTAGTGTTCGGGTAGGTGGCGCATTAAGATTTGGCACGGGCCTCGAGAGACCGAGTAGGCGATTGATATCGACACGCGATGTGTAATATTAAATCGGTTATTCGGTATTTCGGTAATCTTACGAGCAAATGGTGAATATATGCCAAAGTAGTACAATCTGTTCCGACATTAGCACTGTGCGTGTAGAGGTGATGTCATGGAGCCCCTTACGATCCAGTAACGGTGTTTCAACGGCGCAGCGACACCCAGAGACTCAAGAAGATCCCGCCCTCTTACGAGCATACTCAACAAATTCGTCTATCGTAGAAGGCCATGCGGCTTCGGCATCGTACTTCTTGAACTGGGAATCGATCGTTCGGATGAAGTCCCGAAACTGCGATAGTCGAATCAGGGAAAGATCTTTGAAATTCATGTAAAACGCACCATCGACCAAGTGTCTTTGCTGACGCCTTTCAGCTTCTTCTCGGTCAAGAAATCGAACCACCACTGAACATGCTCCTCCTTGAAGCCGTCATTCCCAGTTCCACCCATACTTACATCTTGGTCCTCGTCGACGTGTGACAGGGCACCACCTTGTAATCCGAGGGGTAGAAGGAGGTTCCAAAATGCCTGCGCAGTTTCGGCCGCTGTTCGAATCAGCAAAGGTTGAGGATCTTTAGGTAACAGAAGACTTACAAAGACTCCGCTGGCCCTCACTCTTGGCGAACTCAAATGTGTAGGCGTACACTTTGGCGAAGTAACTGGAGTCTGACGACAGTTGTTTTCGCAACTTTGAAAGTGAAGCAGTCATTGCAGGTAAAGAGTCCGCCCTGGTTGAAGTGAGCCTCAATTAAGATGAGCACACGAGGCCGGATCCACCTACCCTAGGCTCTTCCACCCGTCCACCCATCCTTGCCGATTCCACTCGCCAATCCGTGTTGATTTGAGTTCATAAGCGACAGCCAACATTACCACATCTTCCGGATCGACTTCGAGATCCTGGCACAACTTGATCGTCCCATCGATAGAAATCTCATCAGCGCCTTCGTCTAAAACACTGGCGGCATCAAACTCCAGTACGCCCTTCAAACAGAGAGGATTATCCACCGACCTTTATACTTGTCAAACAGCGCATTGATTTTGCTAGTTGACGGTGCTGCAGACTGCTCCTGCTTTCTCGATTTGGACGACGAAGCAAATTGGTTGGGATTGTTGAAGTAGGCATCGACAGCCACATCCAGCCGTCCATGGTGCTCCAAGAACTTCCTTGCGTCTCGAGTGCTGTAGAGTCGACAATCAGCCTTGATCTTGCTCGCCTTCCCAGCATAAACTCGACTCACGGTGCCCCTGTAATCGCGCAGAACTGGACGATGTTCTCCTCCATCTTTTTATCGACCATTGCGGCAGATAATGGTCGCTGATACGACGACCAGCAGCGTCGCCGATGGAAAGCACGACGAGCACGACATAATCAGCGACGACGAGCCCCCATCCTTGATACACACCCACCTGTAACAAGCTTCAGATAGCAAGAGAAGAAGGAGAGTGCTGTGAACGACTCGGCCGGTGGCGGACTCGGACGCGCTGCTGATTTGATCGCGACCATGACGCGAACGGTTTGCGACTCTGATCGAACCGGTTCAGCGGACTCAAATTGGACTGAGCCGGCACCCATCATTCGCCGTTGATCCATCTCGGCCCCGTCCAGCCGATAGGAGCCGATCTACCAGGGACTCAGTGCCCTGCATGCACACTGCCGGTTCTCGAGGTGAGTACAGCATGTTTCGTGTGTCGTGTCGCAAAATAGAGTATGTCGACAGAATCAGTCACTATCCTCGTTCATTACGACATTGTTATACAAGCGAAATTTTCTCTCCTTGTCCAGTGAATGACACGGATGTTACCTTCAGTCACACACATATCATATCGCAAGATACCTTTTCCTCGCCAAGTAACGGCCACAACGTAACTGGGTATACCTTTCTCATAACCTCCGTCAAGCTAGGACCAGAACGAGCATGTTTCGGTCCACTAACGTTACCGATATGAATTACAATTCCAAGGGACATTCCATCAGGTGTTTTCTTCTCCATACATGGAACACTCATGATCCAGGTGGTGCCCGTGTAACGCAAGCAATAGTTTCAGGTGTCAAGTTTCTATGCTAGAACATAAGACTTATCCTGTTGGGGGGAGGAATTCTGCGTACCTCCCTGTACAACTCGACGTCGACGTATACGACTGACAGACTCTGACAGACGATCGGAGCGGATGCCCTTTGCTACTCGCCCCCGAAACTGCCTCTTCGGCAACATGGGCCAGCCCGAGCCTCTGTATCCGGGCGTGCTGTTTTTGTGCAAGACGTCTCCTATGACCCTTGTCGTCTTCCCTCAAGGGATGACGGCGATTAACACACCTACCGTTGCCCACTGGGACACGGTCTACATTTGGCAACCGCGGACGCAATACCAAGTGGTATCGGGGGTCCTTCGCAACGGGTGGCACCCTGGTCACAATTGTCACAATGCCGTTGTGTGGCCAATGGAGGTCCCGCCCTTTGTGCCTCCCGCCCATCGCCACTGTTGCCATTGTCCTCGAGACAATAGGCAAATTGGCTACCCATTTTGGCGCGCCTGTGCGACACGTGATCGTGGCATGGGCGCAGATATTTAAGTGCGCAAGAGTGCTCGCTTTACTTGCCCTTGAGGCTCTCCCCCCTAGTACCTCAACTGTATTTTGCAGAGGCTCGTTAAAGCAGTGAAGTTTGACTCCCTACCAGGGGTTGCGGATTTGCTATTTTCGAACTCTGTGAAATCCAATGCAACCTCTTTGCTCCAAAACCCTTCTTGCCTATCAAAGCCCGCCCAAACCCCTTCACGCGCAGCCCGGGCTTGAAGTTTGACTCCATACCAGGGGTTGCGGAAATACCGGCTGCGTCGAGGGACCACCATCATCGCGGAGCTGCACCGGCAGGCTGAGGCGGCTCTCTGCCCTCTGCTCCCCTCTCCAAACTCGGAGTTTCTGTTGACAGCGATCTTGCAAAGGCCCTTCAACCCGCTCAGCCTGTTCAACTTTCACCGGCGGCCCCCCCTACGATATGGGATGTTGCTCAAAACTTAGGGCAGCTCCGATGAGGCTCTTTAATTTTGCGAGGTCGACTCGCTCTGGGGTAGTCTACAACCCGTTCCCCGTCGTCCCTGTCGCCGCGCCGCCGAACTTTGAGCTCCGGGAACTCCTAGAGCAAGCAGTCAGACTTGAGGACAACGAGGATCTCTCAGACGACCTCTAATGTCCCGTTGGCGAGCCTCCCAAAGAAGCTGCAGAGGACGTTGTGAGTGCACGGCCGCTGAGCCGGCAGCTCGAGGCTCGAGCTGTGGGCTCTACTTTGTTCAGCTCCCGAAAGAGGGCCGCAGATGGTGAGGAGGAGCCTGCAACTGCCGGAACTGGTGCAGGTGAAGTTGGCAACCGTTCAGCGAAAAAGAGGAGGAGGAGTGCCTACCGGAAGAAAAACGACGACGCATTTTTGAAGAAAACTGGGTGAAATTCGTTTGAATGGTGCTCCTACTCTTTTCGATTTCACTCTTTTCGTTTGAACACTTGATTGAACACTTTTTTAATTAGATTACCCATGATTTTATTTAAATTAAGCATCAGAATTTAACATGCTTTTCGGGATATAAGTCATATAACATGCCAGTCAACGGTCATTACGAACCCTCTTGCGAGCGGGAGCAGCCTCACCAGCTCCAGCGGAGGAGTTGAGATTGATCGAGCTCGACCTGCTGGGTTGAACGGCTGAGCTTCGATTGACATTCGAGGCAGCCTCTGCGAGATCCCCGCTCTCGTCCAACACAAGAGTTCGAAGGCCCAGATAGTTGCAAACCCAATTAGAGCCACAATCGGCAGCGTGCTCTTTGATGAATTTCTTCACATACTTGGGGCCAAGGTCCCAGTACTCGTTCCTTTTCTCGGCGTCCTCAACATTGCTACCCCATTTGCCATTGAGCATACTCTGAAAACTCGAGGATCAAGTCTCAACTCACGTGTGAACCTGTGGGTCAATCAAACACCATCTACCTCCGTCGTCTTCAGCACCTGATGGATCTTATGTTAAATCGAGGAAGTGGAAGTTCTTGATGAAGGGGAAATTCACCTTGAAGATCACAGAACACAATGTGCCCACGGGAGTAGATCCAGGAGAAATGGGTGAATGCGTGGACGGCACGCATTATATTGCTGCTTGGAGTGTTCATCCCATTGTTCCCAGTGAACTTGATAATTTTGGGATCGAGCTTTCCACATGGAAGCAATGGCGTTGCAACGAAGTATTTGTGGGGCATGTGGAGCTTCGTCTCCGGAGTTGTGATGAACCTCCCAAAGATCGACTTTGGGAAATTGAAATAAAAGTCTATAGTAAGTGTCGTAAGCACTTGAAGGTCGAGCTCTATACTGTTGTCAGACGTACCTGGAATAGCTTCAGACATCCCCGGCTCAATCAACTCTGCATAGTCATCAAATATCTTCTTAAAGCCGTCGCATTGGCAAAGAAGACCAAACTCTGCCTGAAGTAGGTGTTTGACGGAAGCATCGGACAAGTTGGGGTCGCATGGCTGGGTTATAGCATACTCAGTGCCTTCGAATCTTGCCTAGAATTATGCGAAGTGATGGTGGGGGACTAGTAAGCAATGACGATCCAACATAGAGAAAAGGTGAACCCACGTAGAAGGCAAACTTGCTATATCCGTGACCGATATACCCCTCATTTTCCTGACTTTTACCCAGGTCGGACGGCAGGTAAATCGTCTCCTCGCTCCCAGTTGCTTTCCAGTTAACATGGCAAGTTTCAGTAAACTCGGCCATGGTCTGAACGAACTTGGCTGGGACCATTCTAGGGTTACGGGACCAGCTCTGATGGACAGAGGGCTGTCCAGTTACTACTGGAGTATGAACGGCCAAAGGAAGAGCAAATGCACTTTTCAACCGAATAGGGCCTGCCGATGATCTGGGCTGCCGAACGCTAGCCAAGTGCTTTGATGCTGATGCTGGAGGTGTCGCCTGAGAGTCAAGCTTCCTCTTGGATGCCAGCGTGGCCTTGAATCCACTCTGTTGAGGGCGAACTTTGCTCTTCAAGCCGCTGATGTACGAGGCAAGCATATCTTCATCCGGCATCTACAAGTAATTGAGGAATTTTGTCAGCTTTTCGTCAATAAAAACAGTGATTGGTACTTACTATATCATTGATGTGAAAGACGAAACGGACCTCCAGAGTTCTGTCGGCCGCCTTGAGCTCAGCGAGCAGCTTCTGACGAACGCATTCCTCAAACAGCTCCGAAATTGGACGCTTCTTGTCGAAGTGGTCGAGCGAGAATGAGCGGGATTGGCTTTCATGAAAATGAACTGAAATGATACTCCTATTAGCACCATAAGAGAACAAAGGTTAATCATCAACTTCAATAGCCCCCACTGTATCCGGACATACCAATCCAGGGCCTTGGCGTCAGGGAACTCCTTTTGATAATGAGGGAGGCACATGCCGAGCAGCTTTTCGAATGCAGCCTTCGCCGTCACTGATGGCTCAAAGACATAACTGACACGCGACAAGCTCAGCTAGAGACGTCGTTTAGAATCCTCAAGAGAGAAGACTTTGAGATATGGACGTACCATGCTGCACTTATCGTTCCACACTTTCCAGAGTCCTCCCATGACTTTAATTGTGATATCCTTCATCTTTGCCTGCTCCAATTTGAGCCTTTTTTCAGACTGGTAAGCCCGAGCTTTGCTGAGGTTTGCATAGGGCGCCAAGCCATGGCCGCTCCCACTACTACCGTACGAGTGGGGAATTGTTCAAGGTTTATGACCCATCCTTGCTTCAGTCGCACTCCGTTGATGAGCATATGCGTTCTCTAAGACTTGCTGTGCATCGAGACTAGCACCTGCTGACTCGGATGCCGTCTGAATGAGTTCAGCTACTCCAGCAATCCCAGCCAATATCACAGGAAGTAGGGACGGATTGGATCCTGGACAAGCAAATTTGATTGAGATTATTGAAAGGGAATCACTGTCAAATGCTTACTGTAGTAAGAGACACATCCGTTGCATATCGGCTTTTCAGATAACGACGCGATGTCCCCGAACAGGCCGCAACCGGCGCACTGGGGTTTACTCTGGATATCCGGTGTTGTTTTTCAATGAATTTAAGCAAGTTATAGAAGAGCTTTCAGGCTTACATTCAAGAGCTCAAGCTCAACCTTAGAAAGTCCTGGTTTTCGTGCCAAACACTTGCCACATTTTGGACTCTCGAGACGAGGAAAGTCATTACTGCAAAACGAGCAGCGCTGCTGATTTGCCATATTTGCTGGAATTGGATTGAAACTAGGAGTGGACTTGGATTAAGTTGACGGGATGGACGGGAGAAAAGAGAAACAAAATGTCCGAGTCGTGCAACGCTGGCAGCAGGATAGACCATGTCCCCGTTGCTAGTGACAGACCATGTCTCCGGCTACATTGTAATTGGGCGATACGAGCTTCGAGTCTTTATTGATATAAACCTAAGTATTGGACAGTACGCTACTTTGAGAGAATTTTCAACATCTCGCGGAATACACCCCAGACGCTACCGAGGTTTACATGTTCGGCTGGGATATCGAGGTGTGCCAATGCTGCCTCACAAGCTGAAGCAAACTCGTCTGGAACAAACTTTAAAATATCGTCGCCACCCATAGCCTCCTTCATCTCACGAACAACCCGAACATCGACTGGCTGAAGCAAGTTAGTACCACCCCATTCCTCGTAGCAAAAGAAGGCTTCATTTCGGGAGCAACCTGAAGGCCCTGCCTTGTCATTGTCTTTCCGCATCTTGGCGCCGTTTCGAAAGTTTCGAAAGTCGTCCAAACTGGCTTGGAGCATCTTGGGCCACAACCATGCAACAAGTTGACTAGGTAGCAAAATTAGAACAACTAGAGAAATGAGAGAGAGTTGATGTAATGTGCTTTACCTTTGAAGGGGGTCTGCTTCGTTGTAAGTCCCATCCTCAACCCCACGGTTGAAAACCTCAACAACATTATTCCCCCAATCCAATCGCAATCGAAGCCAGGCCCGCTCGATCGAGATATTGTGGACACTCCTCATATAACGAACAGCTGGAAGCTCGTTGAGAGGAATTTCCGGGGTAAATATTTCACTAAGCATTGAACTTGTTAGATCAGAGGTTAAAATCATAGACTGCCTGAGAAACTCACCGAAGAGCGTTAGCGATCCCAAAGACCTGAGTGGTCTCAGAGCCGCAGTCCATGGATGTTTGAAGGGGCATTCCTAGGATGAAATTCAGTTGCAAGGCATCGCACAAAGAAATGATAGACACTCACCTCCATACTCCTCGACTAAACACAAGTACAGGTATGCAACGACATGTCCAAGGCGGTTGTTTGGAACAACCCATGCACCGAGCCACCGGCCAGTAGCGTCGTCGACAATGGCATAGATTGGAAAGCCAATCTTGCTAAGCTTGTCATGACCATCTGCTGCCCATCGTTCATGAATACCAACGGGGGACTTCTTGATCCGAAAGATGCGTTTTGAATTGGGACCGCGCGCGACAAAGCCTTCGGGGTGGTGGGTATGCATGATGGCATCGACGACTCGACGGGGAATATGGACCAGCTCGGTATGCGCAATCAAAGCTTGGGTAGTCCTCACCCCGTGGTGACCGGTAGGATCGGCCTCCATGGCTCGGACAACCATCTGCTCGATCTCAGGCCAAGAGTAAAGCTCCCACAATAGTCGCGAGCTAGAGCTATAGAGCTTGAGGAGTTTGCGATGCTTCTTGATGAGGCTCGATCTTCAGCAGTTAAGAATCATCAGTAATCATGTTTCGAGGCAACACTGTCAATCTAGAAGACTCACGAAACGGTAGAATAGAGCGTGCCGGGGTACTCTGCCTTGATACGTCCGAGGATCTTGGTGTTGGACGATAGACCTTCCCGGTGGTAACCCTGGAGTATGGCAATCCAATCCTGGTCAGTGGATTTTGCTAGTGAAGAAACATCAGTAAAAACGTGATAAATACAAAAGTGAGATGCTCACGCTTCAACCCGTACTGATTGTTACCGTTCGGGTTTCGATTGTAAGACGAGCCCATCTTTGAGGAGGAGAGACGAAGTGGGTGATAGAAATTGCGAGACAAAGGCCTCCCTTTTATACCTGAGGAAACTTGGCAGAAGGGATTAGATCCAAATGTTCTAGCTAGACGCGAAGAGGAGGACATACCAGGGAGGTTGAATGGCCAGCACCTTCAGGCCCGATTGCCGTGGTGGAACGCGGCGAAAGGCAACACCAGGCCGGTCCTTATCGATTTATCGTTCATCCTGGAGGAAAAAACAGAGACCTACGGGGTAAGAAACGATCGGAACTCGCGCCTCTTTGTTCCAATAACCCAAAGATGGGTGAACGGCGTCGCGGCGGCGTGATAGCGACAGGATAATTTGCAATTTTTCAAGGTCTCGTGAGGTGGATGGTGGTGGGTCAGGCTGGGGCTCACAGGATGGAGCGTGCATCGGCCAAACGCATGCCGTTTTCTTGACCAATGAAAGGGGACAGGGTAGGGGCGCGTGCATTTACGAGGCTCGCCGCAGTTCCTCAATGACGCAGTACCCTAGTTTTGAGCAAATTGCGTTGGAGCCATACCAGTAGCTGCTGACCACAATATTCGGGTACCTGTGCCGGCAAGGCACGATGTGTTGATAACAGGGGTAGCCAGCAGAGGGATGGAGGCTTCAGATGCAGAGAAATAGGTTTATTGACTACCAGGTAAGAACATGTGTTGAGAATATGGGTTAGGGTGTGGCTTGGTGGTTGACAGCCGCTGTACAGGGCACACTTTGAGGGGTCGGACGACACAGATTGTAGTTGACTCAACTTACCCCTGACCGCCGTACCCTCAGAGCAAACCTCAGACCTGCCATCCCATATATCCAGTGCCCCACTGGCAAACCGGTTGCTAGTCAAACAACAATGCTTCAAGAATCATCGTGCCGGTGCGACAGTAAATGTGAGCATTCCAACTTGAAGCATTACAAGAGAAGAAGAGGTGGTGAAGCAAGAGGAGAAGCCGCGTGCGAACGTTGGTGGTTGACATCACGGTGCCGTCTTCGTCATGTGAGACCGAGCACCGACGTTCCCGCGCCCTAGCTGGCGGGAATGACCGCAGGAGTGACATCGGGGACGGGCAGCGTGACAATGGGAGGACCCCATCAGCAGAATATGATCATCAGGATTGAAAAGTTAGACCGTGTCCCAGTGGGCAACGGTACACACCACATGCACCTCTTCCCGCACCAGGCTGCTCGCATGGCTACTCAATAGCTACTTGTCCCTCCCCAAAGTTACCATCTACGCCACATGTACGGCACTCATCTTCAGGGACTATCCCGATCTCCTTGTGCCCCAGATGGAAATGAACAGAAATTCAAAGAACGTGGAAGGTATGTAAAATATTGAAAGGCAGGCCGCCGCATGTAGATTGTCCCCGTCCCCATACCCATCCCCTTCCAGGTGGACATTTCAACAGGAAAAGTTGATAGGCGCCTCCACATCGTATGCACGCGACTAAAGACGTGCGCAGGTGTCAACCCAGGTCAACCCTTGTGAATACGACAATTCAGTCCCTTTCTCGTCACGATGTTTACAGGATGATACCGACGGCGACCATCAGGGTCTCCATTCCCGTCTTGAAAAGGTAATCACCGTCGACCTCGATCACAGTGGAGTCGAGACCCATTCGCCAATACATAGTGCAAGCCTGTGCAAGCGCAAGAAGCGTACGAACGGGGCCCGAGTGTTACAAACTTATCTCTAATCTACGTCTCCGCGTTCCACATCAAAACCTCGAGTAAAAGAGCAACTTCACCGCGCTCGTAGCTTATAACGGTAATCAATCCCCCCATGCATGCCGCATCTTACCTTCAGCCGAACCGCGCTGTGGCGTCCAGGGTCACAAATGGACGTACGCATAGGGCCTCTAGGGTCTCATACGCTACCTCTTTCGGGTCGGTCATGAGTGGCTGAAAGGGTTCTTCATCCTCGCGGCTGATTCAAACACGATGTGGCGGTGGCTTCTTTTGAGTACGTATGTTTTCCACCTTTGAAGTTGCCCCTTACATCTTCAGTGACAGGATAAGCAAGCACGGAACATCTACGTACTGACTTCAATCGCCTCAATGAAGTCGGGAATGATATTGATATCAGGTGTTCACAATTCGTAAATGGGGTTTATATCTCACTGGAGTTTGGCAGGTGGCGGTCACCCTCCACAACCAAGGTATCAAAGTATAGCAACAGGGCCATTCGGCCCTCACCGGCGCACATCGGATGTCTTTGACTCACCGGAAAGGTACTCTGACGCCCTGATCAGCAGAGCAAAGTACTGTCATATTTGTATAAACTTCGCCACAGCGCTAGCTACCCTCGAAATGTAGGGCTCATTCGACTTGCCCGCTCCTACCTTTCTTATCTACAGCAATCCGTGAAACTCGGAGGGCCTACCGCAGGGTCCGGGCCTGTTACCTCACCCTCCAGCACCTCACCTATCGCTTCGAGGGTATCCTCCGACTCGGGATAAGTACCTCATTGACAAGTACTGACAAAGCCCAGGCTGCTTCTTCCTTCACAGCACCTGAACTCACTATCATTAGGCCAGTGATAACAGAACGAACCACGCGCCATTCAATACATTGCCCATTTTCGAAGTGGTACATACCCGGAAAAGGGAGTTTGAATTCCAAACCCTCAAACCTTTTCATTAACATGATCACCCTTCACAACGGTGTTGTGAAGTGATCACGAAGTATAAACCACTACTGCTATATACCCCGGACTTCCCATCCATCCATCCACCATCATACCCATATCCATCCATCGATAAGTGACTATGTCCCATCTAAATAACAACCACCGTGCCTTTGTCTCCCAAGAAGTCGACGTCTATCATGTCACAAGCGGGCTGGGGTCCGAATCGTAGACCGTCGTCGATAAGTCAGTCAGTCGATAAGCAGATCGAAGCTGTGCACTAAAAACTCCAGTGCTACCAGTAGTAAAAGTAGTTGCATTGGGATTGGGATTACGCACTGAATTCGTCATCGACCCTACCGCATGTCGTTCCAAAGGACCTCGAACCCAACCAAAACCAGCCAACACCATTCTTCGCCGTACGTACGTTCCGAAATCCACGAGGTCGATTCAGACCTTGGAATTCAAAAACCCTTGGAAACACCCTATTTCTTCCTGAATGATTCGACTCTTACTTGGTCGATTGCAATGAAATGAATGAAGGCTGAGAATGAATGAATGGATCCCTTATTACCTAGTACTAGCCCCGAGGGGTTCGTTCATCCATCCGTCCACCCTTCCATTCCCACTTTGTACTCTCAGAGATTAGGTTACTAGGGCTTCAAAGCAACTGAATAGATAGATCGAAAGCAAATTACCACACTCGGCGTCATCACAATCCATCTCGGACGACGTTCGTTCGCCGGATACAAGTAAAACAAGAATCACATTAAAAACGATGAACGATGAACGGACAAGCTAGCTATCAATACCCTCGAGATCTATACATAACGTAACTAACATAACATACCAATAGAGTCCCAAAAATGTTCTGTTCTATGAAGGTCCAGACGACGAGATCAGCAGTGGGAGGAACAAGAAAGCAAAAGTGCAGTAGTAGTAACGACCAAGTAGAAGAAACAGCGACGTGACAAGGGAAAGAAAACATGATAAGTGCAACAACGACAAGATAGATAGATAGACAGACAGATAGATAGATAACACACAAAGCAAAGCAGCCACGACAACATAGATAGATCTACGCTTCACAAACAAGAAAAGAAGGCATCAGGCTTGGGAAAGAACTCGTCGGGAAGGAAGGCATGGTGATAAAACGCACAACCAACAAAAACCACGTACGTACGTCAAAGGGTACGGCAGAAACACAACACATCGGATAGAAATTGATGAAAGGCAAGGGAGAAGAAACGGGTGTTCAAACTTCCACACTGATATCAATCCACAGGTGGTGCGGTGGGTGCATCGTCGTCGTTCCAACACGTTACAGCAACAAGTAAGCAAAGCCAACAAAGCGGAGGTACTTGGACTTACCCGGCCCCTCTGTCTGTCAAATACGAAATGAATATGAACGAACAATTGGCAGAGGAGTTGACCGGGCACCGGAACACCCATGTATAACAACCATCTCAAAAAAAGGGTCGCCCATCGAATCGAGTTGAAGACACAACTGACTGACCGAACGTCCAGACCAGAAACAGACAGACAGACAGCTTCTCACCGTCATCCTGACAGGATTGTCGCCATCCATATTGATCACCGTCTCCGTGAAGCAATGTGTCAAAAATCCCATAAGTACGCACCATAACCACGCCGCCAAAACTGAATGGCGATACTCGGAGCCCAACAGAAACATGCGCACAACTGGCGGTTATTTCCGGGGAAATCTGGGTGTGATATCAATCTATTATGCCGATCGTTTTGTGCCGGAGACCCTGATATAGAGATTGTCGTATGGCGAAATGCGGACCACGGTCGGGACATGACTGATATGATAGACACAGATAAGTAAGCCCTTCGCTTCGCCCTTGGAAGAAGCCTATGGAACTAATGTGATAGGCGGACGGACTGGCTGGGGTTCGGGTTGTCGATTTAGCGATTGTGACATGGAGAAATAACGGCGAGTTCGGTACGACTGGGGAGGGGGGCTGAGCTGGGCTGGGGTAACGGGGCAAAGGAGAAATAGCCACCCCTTCCCGTGAAACGGAAAAGGCATGTGGCAATTTGAAAATATCCCGGTATCAGAAATTTGAAAGATCCATCAGGTTTGACGAGGGCAGGGCAGCTGCGGACACAGGACACGAGCTGTTCACAATCTATATCGAATCCAGCGGTCATTCGGGCCAAGGGGGGAATTCATGGAAACCTGAGTCGCATGCGAACAAGATAGCGTGGCTTACGCCGTTTTTTGAATAGGTATCCATTTCCTGAATGGAAGGGTCGAAGGGCGAAGGGCAGGAGGGGCAAAAGTGACGTCTATGTGATGGAATGGGGTAGGTGATGATGCCGAGGCATAACAATGGTTCCGCGAATATACTCGTGGGCAAGGGGAATCCTGAAAGATCGCGTCAAGCCTCTTAACGACGCGAAATTGGGAATCGTCTTACCTGTCAAGAAGACGAAGAAATTGATGGAATAGATATATGCGTAGAGACCACAAGCGAAAGACAGGATATCAAGAATGGAAGATGGGAATCAAGACCAGACGACAGCGACACCAGGAAGAAGGGAAAGAAAGAGATGCAGATTCTATGATCGGACAATGACTCTTCTCGTGTGCTTTCCTGCCCTTCTTCGTTCTGCATATGGCATTGGACGTCGCCACGCCTCGTCGTCGTATTCCTCCTGTGAGTAATCCGGTTTCGCATTCGACGGAATATGGGAGGCATCTTGAGGCGGTGTTCGACCACCAGTGCCATTTTGGTGTAGCGGAACAGGTGGATGGAGATTAGGCGGAGGCGCTTGGGAATGGGGATGAGGATGCGGATGGTTTGTCGATAAGGGATATAGCGGTGATGTGTTGGACAGAGAACCTCTTGGAGAATTCCTAGCGGCAGGATGGGGATACATAGGCGGCGCGGCTGAGGATGAAATGACGGGTGATTGCGAGGCAGAGCCCGAGGCGACAGGATGGCCATGGGAGGATGATGAGGCTGTGGGTGGCCAGCGAGCGACGTTGCTGTTGGATCTCGATAGTGAAGATTTGCCAAGGTCGGAGTCGGTGGTCCCATGAGGAAGATCGACTTCTAACCGAACGCGAACAATTTCCTTGCCCGACTGAGCGAAAAAGGCCCGCTCCTGCCGCTGGAAGAAGCCACTGGTGGGACCTGGCCGTGTTTCTGGCGAGTTGTCTGGGGGTGGTGGGGGAAACATGGCCATGAGGTCGTGACCTGTTGGCGGTGCGGGGTACTTCCGCCCCTGCATATCGCTGGACTGAGAAAGATCGAGCTCTGGGGACCGTGAGCGACGCTGGGACGGGCTCGATCCCGGGGCACACGCACCTCTCAAAGAGCTGGGGGAGAAGGGCCGCCGCACACGGCCATTGGCGGAGGCTTGCGGGGACGGTCTGCGGGGTACGGGGGCGGGGGCCTTGTAGGACGGGGAGTGGTGGTGGTCGTCGGGGGACGTCGTGGAGGCTGTCGGGGACGGCGAGGGGGACATGTCTGGAACGGCGACGGGGCGCAAATGGAATGCTGACATGGAAGGGGGCGGGAAGAAAGGGCGAACAGCGGGATCAGCAGAAGAGGAGGCTTTATTAGCGAATTTTGCAGAAGTCGGGACGATGTAAGTGGCTTCCTGATTTGGACGATCGAAACCGGTTCATCTTGAGTCACGGTCACGGATGCTTTTCCCGATTTGGAGTCAGATTGAAGCTCAGATCTGACAGAAACCGCCCAGCTGGGATTCACTAAGACCGTGCCTGTCGGCTGCTCGCCGAGCCACGAGCCACCCAGCTCGTCACCAAGGTCCCACACCTGTCTCCTTGTCCTTCGGAGAGACGCACCAGGTCGTTCCGAACTCCTTCATTAAACTATCAGCCAGCCCGGTCAATATCGCTGCTTCCTTCTCTCATACTCTTTGCCGTCTCTTCCCCGGTTCATTATGACGTCCCACGTCTCTGAGCCTCTTCATGCCTGAGAGATCCGAGGCACTAGCTTGCGTTGGTGGTAACCAGATGACGTACACCACCTAGCCCGAGTATCCTATCGGTCCACACTCGAGCTTACAGTAACTGGCATTTCATATCAGCAGGCTTAAGCCTCGCCCAGATCCAGTCTCTCCGAGGTACTGGCGTAATCGTGGATTTTATACGCTTGACGCCGTCCGGCCATCCACTCTCTTCTATCCTCAAGCTACTCCTCGGCTTTATCGTACACTCCCCCGCGCGGCTTCCCAACCCCCATTTCACCAAGGGTGTGAGCACCCACCACCTAAACCCACTTCTTTCAAGGGCAACCACGCTTCTTTCTCCCACTGCTCAGACCCTCTTCGAGCCTGCCACAATCGTATGTCCCTGCCAATGCTTCCAAGGAGATAATACAGCCCTGTGCCACTGCTTCTTCCTCGCTTCTTTCCGTTCTGACACAACTTCTTCTTTTCTCCGCAAAAAGATCATCAGAAACCGGATACATCATGCACCAGGGATCTAATCTGGGGGGCGTGTTCGCTTGGAATGGAATGGGCTGTTATGACGGCACCTACTCAGATGTTCTTACGACCCCTCCATCTCGCCGGCTCTTAAATCTTACTTGACAGAGGGAAGCAAACGCTTCTTATCATGCTCTCTTCTGCCTCTATTCGCCTATTTCAGACATCTCGGTGTTAGGCATTCATGACAAACTGACTCAAGGGTCGCGGGCCTGTTGTGTTCCTAGGGTATCATTACCGACCGCCCTCGAACTGATCCTCTGCCTGCCCTGTGGCGTCGGTGATGCATCCTATGATGGTTGATCGATCTCGTTTCTGCGCCTTACTCGATGGATCCACTCGAACCCTCCTAAACGAAATATCAACACTCCCGTTGGCTGCGGACCAGGGCATTGCGGGCACAGCGGCCAAGAACATCTCCTCAGTGACAAAGATCAGGATCTGGGAACCCGAAAAGAAGTTGGGTAAAACGCGAGTAAGTAGTAGATGATACCTGCCTCAAAAGACTTGGTGCGTTTTTCCAGTGCGTCCCTGTTCATTCGAAAGAACGCTTGTACTGAACAGGACTGCGGTCGTGTGAAGCGAAGGTTACTGTGATTAGATATGGATATGGACATGTTCCATCCCACCTATCAACCCATGATCGACGCACAATGCGTACATCCATACATACTCGCCGGGGTTCTCGAATTCTCCCAGTCTCAGAGTAAAAGAACTCTGACGGAACTTTATTCTCCGACTTTGTCGTTTCGTTTTCTAACTGCGCCCCGCAGAACGAGAAGTTTAGAAGGACTGACTAGAAGGAAGGAAGGATCGAAAGGGAATCTTCCGCATTTTCGCCCCTTGTCTCCCCACCCAACCCTCGCTCCCCGCTGCTTTTTCATGGATCGTGACAAGGATGTTGGAAGCGTACTTGCTAGTACGTGGTATCCACCTGACGTCGAGTGTTAAGTGTTTCACCCCGTCCGTGTAAACGTACGTACTACACGTACGTGCTCGCCCCACATCACGGTCCTGCAGCTGGGTATCTCGCTTCCATTCTCGTCTGTCCTCCGTTAGACCTGGCGGTTACCCATCGGACGTAAGTCACACCACGCACTGGCACTTCCTACTAGGCCGTTACTACACCGCTATTATGCTGTCCAGCCAGTCAGTCAGTCAGTCAGTCAAACATCCTTTCTCCCATGCTTGCTCATACATATGTAGCTGTCTGTCCCCGTGGACATTGGCAGAAAACTGATTGTGGCTTACAGGTACCGCGATTGGTCGGTCCCAGTGTGTCTGTCTGTCTGTCTGTCTGTCTGTCTGGCCCGAGTTTGCTACAGCCATACTATTACAGAGTCGATTTTCGACAAAGAAGAAGATTCGAGCGCACAAAAATTCCCTCGCTTTGTCTTCTCAGGATCCGACGAACGACATAATCTGGCGAAACCTCGATTTATTATTTCTTCCCAACGGTGCGTACCTTGCTCGCTCGCTCGCTCGCTCTGAAGCCGATCTCCGTTCATGTCCGATGATGATGCTGATGATGTGCGTACTATTTGATAATGGTTCTCTTGGATTTACATTGTAATTTATGCAGGTACAAGAAGACGACGATGACCCGCATATGACGTTGAGAAGTGCAGTGCTATGTAACGGAGAATAGGCAGGCACACAGTCACTAGGTCACCGCTTGGTTGATCTTCGGTTTATCTCCACTTTGTTATCTGTTAAGGGAAAGGCAAGTGAGAGTTGGCTATACTGACTATTATTCTTTCGAAATCGATGACCGGTTGAACCCTTCGAGAGCTTCCTAGTTTCGTGCAGCTCGAAGCTCGAGGTTCACTCGGTGTCAGAGGTAATATGCTAAAGTCTCCGTGGGTTGGGTGAGAGCTCAGAAATTTACGGAATTGGCCAAGTGACCCAAGCAGCACCACCCCTAGGACGTACTGACGACCCAAACGGTACACGTTCACGCACTTCTGAAGGCACCGAGGCTGGCTGGCTGGGCAGTCGACTCCACAGAGTACACCGGGATCGCACTCGGTACTCCGTCGCAGACTCTACAAGACGAAGTATGCCTGAGCCCTCTTTGACAGTGACACCGGGTCTCCCTCCCACTTATAGCCCATTACTCTTTTCGGCCACGGGAAAATTAAGCATTAGTGATTTTGCCTTGTCACTGTACCCACCATCCATCATTGGCCCGGGCACGAGTACATGATATGTACTGACGTTGTTGGAAATCAATTGCGACTCGGATACCATCGACTCGGGTTCCAGTTTCACCGGAGGGTGGCATACAAGTTTTTGACTGAAGTCTGACAAACGCGGAAAGAATTCCATGCCGACGCGGTGGCAAAGGTACTGAACTGGACTGACTGTAGTGACTGACTGACTGACTGGCACTCCAGGGAGAATATTCCGCGTGAGCGACAGCGATGAGTACATAGTAGTGGCAGCATGATAAGGCGTTTCCAGTGCTGTACAAATCTCCGGAAGTTTTGGCTGCGAGGGCTGCGCTGAAACCTGAACTGAACTGAACGGTACGTCTGACCTCTTTTTCACAGATGCTTCCTACGTAGCGTGCTCTAACGGGCCGGTACACGATATTGACATGTGCGTGTCCTTTCTCATTTCTCGATTAGAATTCGAACTATTAAATCGGGAAATGGGGCATCAACCTTCACTACTCGTCATTACGAGACAATCGCGGGGTCTTTTGGCAGTGGGCAAAAAGGATTGATTGTAAGGCAGCGAGCCGCAGCGTCCCTCGAATGTCGCGAGCCAGTGGGTCGCTCGGGCGTGCTGTGACAAGCACCTTACCAACATTTTTCGTATTGTATATGTACGTACGTGCTACACTTCCAGGAAACGGAGCCAAATGGTAGTGGTGGTTTCGTATTCAATTGAGCGGGGGTCAGCTGCAGCAAGACCCCGTTCGGTGGTTTTGTTCCCATCGATGGTCAGTTTCACGGCCGGCCAAATGACCGCCACACCCTTTTTTCCCTCAGGTTGAAGACTCAAGGTTACGCTGGGAAAGCCCCGGTTTCCCTTTGGCTGTATGCGGGGGACTTGCGCAGATTTCTTGTCGCGCCTTAGCTCCACTTGGAGGTGGTAGTACGGGCGCTTCTGAAGCTACGGTTCGCCGGCTGTAAGGGCCGCGTAAGACGTCTGGAATGTGACGCCTAGAAATTTCTGCACGGTAGAAAAAACGGTAGGTACCCCAACCTCGTGGCTGGGATTGAACCAACCTTCTTGCCTTCTCTGTCAAGTGAAGGGAAAGCTTCTGTATGTTATGGGTAGGGTCGCTCGGTTCTCTCTTGACCCCATGATTGCCCCGTGGCTCGGTTATCCATATCACATTTCTATGATTCTCGATTCAGACTACTTTCTGGCCCAGTATGGGCGGGGCTGAATGCTTCTTCTTGTGTTGTGTGCGCGAATTCTGCTTCTACGAGTCGATACCCTACCAACCTGGATTGAATAGAGATGGTTATAGGTTCATCCATTCCACTTGGCATTCGATTCAGCATCCCTGTACCCCATCGTCACCTCGTTTCTAGATACCCTTGCGTGAAAATCTCCGTCGCGATTGGTTTGAGAGGCCTTCAAAGCCGGTCGACAGGGAGGCTATGCGATTGGGTACGTGTACTAGTAGCGTCGTATCTTATTCTCGTATCCAATGGGTGCGAGAGCTGCGTCCTTGAATTCAAGGTCCCTGAACGTGGCGATTTCTCCATTCTGACGTCCAACTGCACAACAGCTCGGTCGCTACTTGCCACCGCATCCGACTGGGCTCGCTGGCTTTTCATCCTCCACGAGATAATTGGTTCACGATCTATAGCGCCCGTTGTACCTGCTTTCCTCATTTTAGAAGGACGAGAGAGGGTTGCACTGAATCACCCCAGTTTTGCAGGGCCCAGAATGTCTGAACGCCGGCGGGGGTATAAATATCACGCAGTTAATTATGTTGTGTATTGACACAGGTCGCTCGGGATGAGGTGCGGCAGTGCGGTTTCATCCTCCCCATTTGATCACTGTAAACGCACGACAGGTTCAATGACTGAATAGAGAGAAGTGTCTAGATGTGGATAGTAGATATGTCAACAGCCCTCGCGAGAACTCAACCCTGTAGAGGTGTAGAGACGATCCCGCTTTTCGGGACGAGACTCCCATAAACGTCAGACCTCGTGAGGACGAGCACTGAATCCGTCCCGCAGATCATTACCCCATACTGCTAGGTCAGCCTGTCAATACGGAGCCGTTAGAGCTAAGTAGACAACCTCATTTCATGGCGAGATGAATGAGACCTGGCCAAGGAACTCACAAAGATGTTTATCCAGCCCAGTGTCGTAAAACCAACTCTTCTCCGTGACCGGATGGGATCTTCATCTCGCGGTAGGGTACGTTAGAGGTACCCCACCACATCTTGTCCCTAGAAGACTGGGACAGCAGCTTCTGCAGTGCCAGCCACAGATTTAAACGCTCCTTATACCCCCTGCCCCTGGTCTGAGAGTCTAGAAGAGCCTCAGTATGTAATGAGACCCTGAGGAAGTGGAAGAGTGGAAGGCAAAGCTGCAAAATGAAACTCATAGTTGTCATGAGACGATATGAGCAACTCGGGTAGGGAAGTCGCCCTCCCCTCGGGGGCCGAAAGATCTTACAACGGCTGGATTGGGTAGGTAAAGTCGATTGAATATAGAGGGTATACAACGTACAATCCATTTGAAACGGCAGATACGACTTCGGAGTCCCGAGAAAGTCCTCGTGCGCATGTTTCTATCCGAGACGTAAGGAGGGCAGATCGCCCCAGGCCCTCACTTGGCCCAGCCCAGCCAGAGGGCCCATCGTAGATCACCCATATCGAAGACAGATGCATCCATGAGTAAATACTGCAGGGAAGATAAGACACTGCCTAAGACGATGTAGGGAACGAAAGACTCACGGTCATAGAACTAGTATCCTGTGCGAGTGATATATACCTGTAATCTAACTAGGGGCTTGCTTCAGTTTCTTGCTCTTCTTCGGTCGTTCGCGGTTTGACTCTGCTGTGCTATTCGTTTCGCGCTTTCTTTTGGGTTTGGGGTCACGAGTAGATGTTGGAGCATCAACACCAGCTGGTTTCAAGAACTCAATCTCGCCACCTGGCGCAGATGCCACAGCAGCAGTGTTACCAGAGGGCCTTTGGACCGAGCGAAGATCTGATCCAACACCTCCAGACTCGAAGACCATGTCTCTTGCAGACTTTTTAGGCTTTGAGGACTTCTCTAGCTGATCGAAACCTCGAAGGAAACCGCCAGATTTGCCAGAGATAGAGACAGGACGGGGATGAATCTTTCGACCTTTTGCAGGCTCAGCAGACTCGATCGGCGCTTCAGCAGTTTCTGCAGTGCTTTCATCGGATGTCTATGAGAGAAAGAGTCTGTACGACGCACACTGAAGAAGCTGATGACCCACTTTTGCGACTTCTATCTCTTTGCCATGCTTTCCAAATACCCTGCGACCTTTGAGCTGTGAGCTCGAGCTAGATGGGCCCGAATCGGCGTCATCCGCTTGGGATAGGAACGGAAGGTACGATTCTTCATGGATATCGGATTCTCTTTTTACTGTTGGTCAGCGTATAACGGATTCCTGGCCATGAACGACGCATCATACTGGGACTTGGAGGAGTCGCCTGTCAGCCCCCACGCGTCGCGAACTGCTTGAGGAACCTCCCATTGGCCATCATCCTTTACTTCGGCCTTCGGTAGCTCTGGTGCCTGAATTTGCTGAGCCCTGAGTGCATTTTGCATGAACTTGAGGTTCATGGTACCAGTGCTAAGAGTCTTTCCGGAGGCCATAGCTGAGTGGGGGCAACGTTCTTTCGTGGACAGTCGGTAGTTGCCAGTTATTGGCAAGTTTTCGAGTCGATTTCGAGTGCAAAATACCAGGGGTTGCGTCGTTCTACAAGAAGGGTGAGTTTGAGGTCGAAGGATGAGAACAGAAATATTTTCGCGTTCCGTCGCGTTCGAACTGTTGACAAAGCGTCGCCACATTTGGTTGCATCACTGGCCGTTCCTGAACTCAATCAATGTCACAGATTCACTCTCATTCAAAGGAAGGCATAAATCTGGAGTCTTGACCACCGATAAAGAGCGGTATACGAAGCCAGGTTCTGAGAAATTCCGCCCGAGAGCTTGAGCGAGACCCAGCCTGGACATTGGTTGGCTTTGGGCACATCCTCGTTGGAGCCATTGTAGCACAATGGTAGTGCGTTGCTTTCCTAAGGTCTGAACCTAGGCAAAGGTTGTGGGTTCGAGTCCCATCAATGGTTTTTTTTTTCCTTGAGATGTACCCTTCGCCGCTCGATTTCGGTCGCGCAGTACAGCGAGCCAGAGATAGATTCGAAGTCCAAGAGGATGGTAAGTCTGCAACGTTCTCACTTGGCCTGACTCGCGTGGACATTCCCTGCTATGCTACAAACACCCCCGGGCCTGTCCTCGTGCCATTAAATGGCTAGCGTTCGTCACGTCGCTTTCTCTCGACGTATGCTTGCATTGGGATTAGCCGGGCCATACGTGCTCACTCGCACGACACAGACCGTATTTTCCGCGGAATCCGTCCAATATGTCTGTAATCGTCGCTGGATGCCACTGTACTGATCCCCTATGGCCGACGGTAATCTTGAGATGAGATATTGCCGAGAGGCTTCTCAAAGCGAGCTCGGGACGCTCACTCTGTTCGTCAAGATGATCAAGAATGTTGCATGAAAAACACGGTCATATTGGAGATAGTACAGTGCGTATATGGCTGCATGTGCCGGAGTTCCAGTGGGTTTCGACTGAGATTCAGGGTACTCTCAACAACGAGGATTGCCTAATATCAATCTCTAGAAGGGTCCAGGGGTAGGATCTTCTTGATTTGTATCTAGTATTCACCTTTCGGGTTGAAAATCATAGGCTTTCTTGTCTTTTGTTGCATCGTGCCGCTGGGAATGACGAAATAATGGCCCTCGCGGGCAGACCTGGACACGGTACTGTTGCTGAGTATATATGGGGGTGACCAATGCCGCGTCATTTCACACAACCTTGAAACCGACCTAATTCCCTGAGCCGATCTTAGGCAAATTCGAGGGTAGGACGGCGAATTCGAGCTGCAAAAATTAAAGTAAACAAGAAAGTTAGTCCACCATAGCTATTTCAACTCATATGGGCACATAAAACTCGGTAAAGAGGCTGGTAGGTTATCGGAATTGGTCCAATGGTCGCCACGGCGGTGAGGTGAGTGATTGCAACAATGATCAATGGAAGAGAATGCCTATCACTTGGTTGGTACAGCACCGGTATCATTAAATTACGAACCAATCTTTACACGCTCTAAACCTAAGTGTTCAGGGACTCGGTTCCTCACACACTGGCAAAATAAAAAGTAACTGCTTTTGTTTGTGCATTGAGAGGCTCTGAGCTGGGCTATTGCACTACTACGTGCTCAGCCTGACAAACACTGGCTAGGGTATTCAACGCATGAATGGAGCATACTAGTTGGTGGCCTCATCTACTCCTTGGCTTGTGGAACTCATGTTATTGCGAACTGTGGAATAATGTAACAGGTTGCTTACTGTCCGTTTCGGCCTCGGCACTAGACCTGCTAGGAAAGCCGCTCTGGTTCTCTGGAGCAACAGAACCTGCACGCGCCACAATACGATTGTTGGCTCTAGAGGGTGTTGGAGGTAACGATACGACTCACCTGTGCCCATCTTCACAGGGCCTTCCGGCGGAGTCTGCGACGCAGGCGACTCGGCTCGATTCGAGTTGGGAGCAAAGGACATCGACGAATGCTCCACGCCGTAAAAGCAGTTGAATACTGAGCCGCTGACGGTTCCGTTGTATACAATGCGACAGTGTCTTTGGTCGTAGATGGGGGAACTGTTGGACGAGGAAGGCATTGGGACAGTGAAGGGACGACGAAGGTGGGATCAAAGTGAGGAGTGGGGGGTTTACTTCCGGCAAGCGACGCACTGTAATTTAAATACCGCAGCAGAAACGTTCTCAACATTTTGAGGTATTGAACATTCTTCGCCCCCCACTGAGTGGCAACCGAGGCTGATCGGTCTGCGATCGACTGGTCTCACTTCTTCAGCGGGGCTCTGCGTTCTGGCAAATTTTCCTCAAAAAAGAGAACTTGACTTCTTCTCGAGGGTGAGTCCTCCTTTGAGTGGGGTAACAACCGCAAGTCGCTAGTACCTGCTCTTCGAGGTGAGAAGCGCTCGGGCGCTTCAGATCACGTACACATGCGCAAACACAACTGTGCGGCTCGATTATCCGACTTCGAAATTCCCTCGCGGTGGTTTTCCAGCCTCGTTTTACCCAACTCACTCCTGGTAACTCTCCGGTCAAATTGAAACTAGACAGGCGTGACATGGTAGAGCCACAGGCAGCATTAACGGGACCTTCCATCTTCCAGCCAGACAATGATGATGACCGTAACGCCGTGTTGCCTTTGGATCTGGGGCCCGAGTTGGATGCCTGGCGTAGGTGTAGGGTAAGTTGGAACAGCTTTGGCGAGTTGAAACGGGTAAGTTTATTCCTTCATCCGCCGCCCGGGCTATGACAGAGTACTATGTAAAACCAGATCTTTGACCCTGACACCGGGCTGACTGACAAGGCGTTCCCGAGATGAAAATCTTAACCTACTTATATTCGGAGCCGATTTGGACAGGAGGGACGATGATTCACTTTCATCGAGGTATTAATTGTTGGGGTATACATACATCTACAACATTAAGCTGAGAAATGATGAGATGGGGGGATTGGTACAAGAAAGAACGGCAAGGCTCCATGCGCGGATAACATACTAAACACACCGACTTTAAAATTATGACAACGCTTCAATACGCGGGAATTGCATCACGAGGCCCGGGTATACAGGCTATTCCTCCATCCAGCACCGCAGTTCTGGGCCGAGTTACCTGGAGGAACAAACGAATCGTTGTTAGAACACCAAGAGAGGCGGTACAAGGACCCGAGAACGTCGTACCTGAACACTTCGTACTACATTCTCCCACACTAGTCTGAGATCCCAAGGATCCAGAAGTGATCACTTCATTCCCGCAGAAACACTGCACCCCATTCTGCGTGGCTGCATACTTGAATCCCCGCTCCAAACACGTCCCCAGACACTTCTCCGTCGTCATCGTACTGCTCGAGGTCAAATACCCTCGTAACATACGGTCAGCAGTATCAATATAGCACCCATTGCTGTTCCATACGCTGTCCGCCTTTTGGGACAGACTCATCGTCCAGCCGCCTCCGCAGATTTGGGAAGCGTCGCCAGCGCAGGTGGAAGCGCAGTTGGATGAAGCGATAGTAGCGCCCGTGGCTCCGTTGTTCGTGACGCTATTACCACAGTAGCATTCCGTTCTATTGGATTCCGATTCGATTGTCAGTCCTCGGTGTATAGCACAAGTGAGTCGAGAATTAACGCACCCGTATTCAGCTCCTGCGAATTGGTAAGCTGAGCAAAGCGAATTGCAGAGTTGGGGAGTCATGTCGCTGCGAGAGAAGCTGGCGCCGGTCAAAGCTCTCCGACTTCCAGTCGTTCCCTCTGCGACACATCCCTTGGGAGCGAACCCTGTCACTGCGACAGTGGCTGTAGCCGTGGAGCTCGTCGTAGTGGTCGTAGTGGTCGTGGTGGTACTCGTCGACGACCTCGAATAGATCGCAATCCTATTCCCATCACCACACTTCTCATTCGCTAGTAGAACGAAACATCAGGTTCCATTCCATCGACACTTCTACCGGAAAAAGGAAACCACCTACCATTCCCACTACACGCCATCGCGCACTGCGAATCCGAGCCCACCAACACCCCACTCCGAATAACATTTCCACAATAACATTCCTTCCCATACTCGACACCACCAAACGCGTACCCAGACGAAGCACACGTCGCAAGGCACTTGGATATCGTATTCCCCGAATCCGAAGAGGACGTCCCATCATATATAGTGCGCTGGTTAGTATTATCAGGGTAACATCCACGGTAAGTCCACGTTACACCGTTCACGGCTGTCGTAGTGGGTGCTGGGGTCGTACCCGTCGTCCCAGTCGAAGGGCGCGAGTATACAGCGAGCCTGTTCCCGTTTCCACAGGATTCCGCAGCTAAAGGGGACGTACGCGCAGTTAATCTCTATTCCTCACCTCGAATATCAAATCACTAGGTGAACTCGGACTGACCGTTCCCAGCACACGGCATACCAGTGCACTCCGCATTGGATTTAAGTGCAGCTCCATCCCGGATCTTCGTACCACAGAAACACTCTTTCCCATATTCCACACCTCCAAACGCATACCCTTGGTCAACGCAGGTGCTAAGGCACTTGGAGATGGAGTTGCTGTTGTCCGAGATGTAGGCGCCGTCGTAGAGGACGCGGTTGGTGGTTGGGTCGTCGTAGCAGCCTTGGTACGTCCATGTGGATCCAGAGACGGATGTGGTAGTGGCGGTTGCGGATGTCGTGGTGGAGGTGGTGGTGGTTGAAGTTGTCGTTGAGGGGCTAGAGGAGGTAGCGGTACTACTCGTTGCTGTCGAAGAAGCGGCGGGACCACTCGAAGAAGCAGCTAAAGGTAAAATATCAGATACACAAATCTGAAGTAAGAATAAAGGCAAGAAAAACATACTAGCTGCACCAACATAAGCGTTATAGTTATCTACCCACATCAAAGATTAGATCAACGGCAAATCATCCCGAAGAAACGAAAATCGCACATCGGGTAGGGTTATTCACATAATTGAAATCAGTAGGCGTCTGGTCAATGATCATCTGACCACCCCTAACCATCTGCACCGTGATCCTCCCCTCCGCAGACGGCACACGAAGTTTCGAAACGCCCGTATTCACGTTGAAAGACTGCGAGTTCCCACCCGACTTTAAGACAACTTGAGCTGGGGACGTCGCGAATACAGCTACCCAAAGATAATCCTGCATAAAAACAAATTTGTATGAACTGCATTTACGTTGGAGAGGAGGGAAGAGACGTACGAGAGACCAATTATACCCATCCGGCCTCCTCCCTCCGTCAATCGAAGCAGTAGCCAGGGCGGGATGAGGTTTAGACCAATAGTAAATCACGTCTTTCTGTTTTACCGTCATTCAAAATTCTTTCTGAGTACTGCTTGCAACGATAACTAGACGTGCGAGAGAACTTACGGTAATGGCGGGGTAAGACCCCGTCTTGAAAGCTGTGATATAATACTCGGACATATCGTACCAAGCTGTATGAGGGAAGCCGTCTGCCCAGTACGTCCCCGTAGGCTGGGCACCGCGAATCGCACCGAAGCTGTAATCATACCCTACTGTCAGGAAACGGATCGGGAAAGGGGGAAGGGGGACGTACTAGTTTGATTCACCATAGTCGTTCCTGCGATGGAATTAGTTGTCAAAGATAGGTAAAGTGAAGAAGGCGTGCATGCGTACCAGGTTAGCATCTCGACAAAGGTCAGTTCGTTCCGCATGGCGATTAGCTGCTCCCAGCGGTTATTGAGCAGCCAGTTATCACCACGCTGGTAGAAGGCTTTGTTAGGCAGGTTCGAGCTACGTACGTCATGATGAGAGTCAGTCGTGATATGGAGGCGGAAATGGGCGACGTACAACATCCAGTTGCTGACGGTCGTCGCGTATTTGGAGCCTAGCTGGCTCATGTCTGGAATGAAAAAAGCAGAATGAGCAAAGGCGCAAATACAAGACGGGGGAAGCGTACAGTATCTATCGTCGTCGGTCTACGAAAGATCGCGTTAGTCAACGTCGATGATAGGAGTCAACCTGCGGAAACTTACAGTCTTATCATAATTGCCCTGTGGGTACGCGCAACCCCAGCTTCCAAAGCACCAAAATCAGAAAAAACGTACACACGCGCCCAAAAAGAAAAGACACACCAATACCACGAATCCAACGAATTCCACGACCCAAACTGCCCCTCCAACCCCCAAATAAACGGCATAATATACGCATTCGTCTGCGCCTTCAAACTCGCCCACCCATCATTCCTCAAACAGTCTCCCGCATAGCTCGACACAAACACCTTACCGTTCACCTTGAACTGGTTAGGGTGATTCGCAAATACCCGGGTCCTCTCGACGATGTCGGTGACCTCGCATCCCATCTCGGTAAAGTCGAAGGAGATGAAGAGTTTGAAGTTGGTGCCGATGGTTTGGGCGACGTCGTAGGCGTCGGCGATGCGTTGGCGTTGCCATTCGGAGGAGCCGATGTTGAGAGCTAGGGCGTCTCTGAAGAGGGTGGTGGTGTGTTAGGAATGCGTTAAGAGGTTCGGAGACGGAGAAGAAAGGTACGTACACTCCTTTAGCCTGGATTTCTCTAATATCTTTCTCCCAATCCGATCGTGAATATGAATATCTGCATAAGGGAGAAACGAGAGAGATGTCAGTCAGTCAGTGAGTCGCGCCACATACTGCAGGTAAATCCTCCTTACGTGTCTGTTCATTTCGCAAGTCAAAGGTTAACGTTTATTAGGTGGGATGTCGAAGGTTAACGAGCAGACAGATACGTACTGCCAACAATCTGTTCGAAAGTCAATGACGTCCCCCCCTGCGAAAACAAGAATAATACGCACATGATGCATAAAAACATACTTTGTTCCATCTCGCTTCGCCAACTCCTGAGGGTCATCGCCCCAAGGTACACGTCTATCCAACAAATTAGCAGGAGAAGTGGCCGTCGAGTTGGCAGCGCGTTGGTGATGCCGATTTGGCGAAAGCGCGCGGTGTGATAGCCGGGCATCTACCAGGCAAGTCGACACGAACACCGAGGCGACCAAAAAGGCCTTGAAAAGCGCAAAGCCAGCCATCGGAGGAGGAGGAGGAGGAGGAGGAGAGGGGAAAAGCTAGAGACACAGAGTCAAAAATTCTACAATAAAAGACAGTGAGGAGCGAGGGAGCGATCGTAGAAACGAATGGTCCAGCGGGAGAAGCCTCCGCGAATCTGCAAACGAAGGGAAGGGTGGAGCGGACGGACGGTCCACAACGCAACGACGAGGCAGGAAAAGAAGAAGGAAAGGAAAAACGGTAACAACAACCGCCGTTACCACCTTTTCAATGGCGGCGCACAGAGTTCGTTTATCCCTTTGCGGTGGGGATACACCTTTTTGGGATTTAATCATGTCAGGGCCGATGGTTCCTTGGGCTCGATCACCAATCGGTGGGCGCTCTTGACAGGCAGAATGCTGTTGAACCACCGGTTATACCTTGTTTGCGGTGGCCACTGAGAATTTTCTAGGAGCCCAGGCCGCCATTACTCCTTTTCTTGAATACCTTGAGCACTCGAGTCATCGTGATGCATGGGAGTGGGTGGCTTGAAGGCGCGGAGATGATAGGTGTATGGCATTTTTGACTTTGCATTGACTTGTAGCGATGCGATGCTGATGAGGAACGTCTGTCTCCACGATGATGATAAGATGCGTTATGAACGGCATCAAATCAAGTGAGACTCGCCGAGCCTTCGTTCATTCGCCTTTTGTCTTTGGAAGGCACAGGCGGATGTGTTGAATGCTCGGCATCGCAGTTGATGCGGATAGGGAAAGGGGGCATCGGGTGAGGCCACACAGGGGACATACCGCTAGATATCGGGTCAAGCCATTGACAGGACAGGGGTGCCCGGTGGCGGCTGGTAATAGTTGCCTTGCAACCGAATCATGAAACCTCTCCAGCCACAGGAACACGGAACACACGAGGCTACATGAGGCCGAAGTTCGCTATAGCGTTGGAGAAGGGTAGCAGCTAGCTATCTCATAGAAGTTTGATCATACGACGACGACGGCAAACCAAGTACAGTCCTGGTCCTTAGAAGTCATGGTACGAATCAGGATGACAAGGTAACAACGTACCGTAACTCATCCCTAGGCCCGCAGCGCCAGCTCTTATTTCCATAGATCTTTATCCAACGCAGGACCGCGACATCGAAACTTCAGCGCACCTGCAGAGCCAAGTTTTGAGCCAGATGAAGGTATCGCGATCACAGCTTGCATGGATGGATCCATTGAATACTAGATGGACGGACGACATTCATTTCCTGGCCAGCTTGAACTTTCCAGCTCTGTCACAGTCATGCACCTAAACCACGGACTCCCAACGACGGCAAAAACGGCGACTCCCGAACCAACGACAGCCTCGGACCGTTGTCCATCGCGCTCACAGCAGCAGCGAGGACCTTTGGAGCATCGCTGCAAGTAAAGCCTCAGCAAATCGTAATAATAAACCCCAGGTATCATCGAGCTCACTCGGGATGCACCCTCAACACCACGTCTTTCCCGTCTTCCGCCAACCAGAGAACGTCGATGTTGACAGCAGCTGACGTAGCTCCGAAAGCCTGGTTCAGAGAGTCTGAAAGTGATTTCCGGAGTCTCAGAACGTCGGTGAGGGGTGGTGTGATGGAAAAGTGGATGTAGTGCTTGGTCGTTGGGTGGAGAGGCGAGCTCGACATGGATGCAGATGACAAGCGCATGCACATCGGTCTCAATAATCGCCAGAATATCGTCGGATTTCCAAAGCAAATTTGGGATTGGTGTTACAAGGGTAGCTACGATAAATACATGCAGGTTGATGATTTTTACGACTCTCCATCCACTTTCTGCTTTTTGGTTGCACTTTCGCTCCTAGCCAAGGCAGGAGGGGCGTTGGTACCTCTCGTGCCTGCGTATAGACCACCGTCAGGCTCGACGCCCCGCTTTCTCTTATCGCCGACTTCTGCAGCGTCGGCCTTTGCAGCACCCTCTGCAGCAGCAGCGGGTTTGCGATCACGGTTTCCGCCACGGCCTCCACCTCCTCCGCGACCACCTCGTCCTCCACGTCCACCACGACCACCTCTGCCTCCGCGGCTTCCACCATGCGAGCCCTTGCCGGTGGTTTTGTCGAGTTGGATAAAGGCACTCTTGGCGGCGACTTGAGCACGTTCAATTTGGAAGGCCTTTTCGTCCTCCTCTGAACCAAATCATCAGTTTCCAAGCATACAGCGAAAAGAAAAGAGAGCAGGCGAACCTGAAGGCAAACTCCACGTCACCTCCTTCTCGTTGACTTTCTTCACTAGGTCCTTGACAGAGCTGATCTCTTCCTCCGTAAGCGCCTTATGGAACCCAACCAGCCCAAAGTCGTCTCCACGCGAGTACTTGATGTACGGTGGCCTCCCATCGAACTTTTCCTTCAATGGATCCTTGATATCGCTCCACGTACAGTCCCCTCCGCACCCATCAAACCTCAACGTCGCCCCCCTAACAAACGGCACATCTTCTGGATCCACAGACCCGTTCCCCTCGAAATCCCTGCGGATGGTAATCCGGTTGCCGATATACTCGAGGATAGCTTCGTTGTGCTGTTTAGGTTTGTCACCTGCGCTGTTCATCTCCTTGAACGCGTCGAACCCGCGTCCTTTGGCGATGGTTTCCCGCCTGTGCACAGCGGCTTTCCCTGTTAACCCTTTCTCCTTGATCTTCATGTCGCAGTAATCCCCTTTGGACATCACGAGGAGCTCCTTTCCTTCGAATGTGGGTTTAGGCTCCGCCTTTAAGAATTTATCCACACTCTCGAACTCTGCAAACTCTGCAAAGACGGACGTTTTGAATTTCTTGTTTTCGTCTCTTCGCATCCTAACAGAGTTGGTAGCTCCATACGCGTTAAAGAACGTTTCCAAGCGTTGTTGCAGAGTCCCGTCTTTGTCCTCGTCTTCGGAGGGGAAGCCTTTAGCGTAGACGCTGCGCTCAAACGCGTCTTTGGGTTCCTTGACTTCGGTTTTGCGCCGGATTTTGTCGCCGGAAGAGTTGACTTCGAGGAAGGTGGAGGTACGGAGGGCGGAGAGGAGCCAGTCGGTACCGTGCGGTACGTATTCGCGCATACGTTTGAAGGAGGCGATCGTGGAGATGGGGATCCAGTGTTCGTGGTCTTTGGAGTAGAGCGTCCACATGAACCTATGAAACTCAGTATCCCGCAAACAAGATGTACAGAGATAGATAGACAACGTACTTGTCGTAGGGCAAGTTGGAGTCGGCAAAGTAGAATTCGACTGGAAGACTGGGTGTTAGGAAAATCTCAGCTGGGTGTGGGGAGGGTGCGTACCTTGTTTCCTTGCCTTCTCGACGTCTCCGGAGGGAGCAGTAGGGCTAACGACCATAGCTTCGCTAGCGCCTTCAACGCTGGTCGAGACAGTAGGCGTAGTCGTAGTTTCAGCCATCTTTTAGGGTGTTTTGGAGCGTCGCACTCGAGAAAAATCCACAGGAATTTTTTTCAACTGGCACTACGGTCAGACAGGATTGCTTTCGCCTGTCTTGGCTTTTCTTGCCCTCTAGAGCGTCTAGAAGAAGCTTGTAAGGCCGGGTAAGGGATAGAGAATGCCTAGGACTGGGTAGAGGTGGTTGGAAGAGAGTCAGGTCAAGTCAAACACCGTATAGGCGCCGGGTGATCGTGAATTGATAGTTGGTGGCTGTGACTTAGGTGGCGATGTCGACGGAGGGACGGACCGGCGGCAGCGCGTGGGTTCGAACCTCGGTTGGGGCATATCTTTATCTTTCACCGCCTCGAGATCTGCCCTATCTACCATCAAGAGGCCAGCATCGAGCAAATAAAGGTCACTCTGGTTCAACAGCTCTCAAAATCATGGAAACGACGTCGAGGGTCCGAGTGGTCTAGGTACCTTGTGTTCTCACTCAGCGACATACTCCCTAAATGGCGACGGTCTTTCTATATCAAGCAATACTTCCTTCTCTTCACCGGAAGCGTCCAGCGGAATCTAAATTTCAGGTATAAAACAAGCCCCCCACCCACTCTCCCTCTCTGCTCCTCTCCATACCCGCCCAATGTCGACCGAGGCTCTCAAGCTCGAACACATCCCCCGCACCTACGCAAAAGGCCTAGGCGGGTTTCCCTCCCTCAAAGAAGCCTCTGTCGTCGGGCACACGACCTCGTCTGTCCCTCGTCCCCATGTAGTCTACATCGTCAGGCTCGTCTATACAGATGGGAGTACGGGCGTTGTAGCTAAACGCTACTCTCAGGTGAGCACTTGCTCCGATGATCTCGCCTTTTGTCAAATATCCTCAAGCTTCGTTTGGTCGACTTCTGTGCAGTTTCTATCTCTCTACGCGTCCCTACGCCACCAAACTGGAGAGTCTACGTTAACGTTCCCGCCCCGCCGGGCGCTGATGGTATCTCTGCTCCCACATGGGTGGATCGACGACACGCTCCTAGACGAGCGCAAGGCGGGTCTAAACGAGTTTTTGTGCTTGATACTCAACACGGAGAAGACGAGGGTGCATTCGCTCGTCTCTGCGTTTTTCAAAACGCCTTTTGCATCGTGCTTTGCGTTGGAGTCGTTGGGCGAGGGTCTTACGCAGCTTGCTCTGCTTGCGCGTCCTGCTGCTCGTTCTACGCTGTCAGTGGACAAGAAGGAGAATGCGGGTGGGGCGAAGACCTCGATCGTGGCCTCTTATTATCCTTCGTGGGCTGCGTCGACTCTTCCCCCGGAGAGTGTTGATTGGAATAAGTTTGATATAGTGTTCTTCGGTAAGATACCAGAGCTCTTAATCACGAGTCGAGTTCTGACATGTTTTCGCAGCTTTCGCCATTCCTAATCAGAGCGGGGTCTTGGAATGGCCTGACTCTGGCAAGGAGGTACTGAAGCGACTTTCTTCAGTCATTTCTCGGCGAAATGCTCAAACCAAAATCGTGCTTTCTGTTGGTAAGTTCTCTCCTTCACGCATATTCTTGCGCTTTTTGTTGACGGCTTGACGGTAAGGTGGGTGGGGCGGGAGTCGACACTTCTCTGAGCTCCTTGGAAACCCAGTCGGCCGAGCCTCGCTCCTGAGCTCCGTATCATCGGCCGTGAACACTCTAGGATTAGATGGTGAGGTCATCTGAAGCTTATCGACATCACGTCCTGACTTGAAATCTTTGCTTAGGGGTTGATATAGACTGGGTAAGTGAGTTTCACTCTTCAAGAAAACACAGTGCTTGATAGATCCCAACGCCCAGGAATATCCCAACTCCCCGGGTGCCGGAAACCCTCATTCCGCGGCGGATGCGGAAAACTTGCTTCAGTTTGTGAAAGTACTCCGCTCGAGACTAGGTAAGTATGATCACTGCGCATCTCTCTACCAATTTCCTCACTGTAGGTTCAGGCCCCGAGAAGATCATATCGGCCGCCGTTGGGCACCTTCCATGGCTCGGTTCAAATGGAAAGCCATTAACCAATGTGTCGGAGTTTGCGAAATACATGACGTTCGTCAACATTATGTGAGTGGGACACTTGAAGCTCTCGGATTCGCTGAGCCTCGCTCAAAAATTCCTTCATGTTAGGAACTATGACGTCTGGCCGTCCTCGTCTAATCCAGGACCAAACGCTCCTTTGGGTTTGTTGATTTGCATCTATGCCATGCATCTTCCTGTCTGATAATTCGGAACAGGAGATCTCTGCCACACGAGTAAGCAGCCGGAAGCTAATGCGAAGGCTGCGTACGCGCAGTGGACGAGGGCTGGAATGCCCGCGTCCAAGCTGATGCTCGGCCTCGCAACATATGGTTATGTCTCCAGAAGTCGCAATACGAAGCTGTCTGGAAGTTCGGTTCCAGCTTTGATCCCTGGCGCTCACCCTCGATCTCAGACCAAGCCACAGAGTACAAGTGTTTCGCTCTCCAAAGGCACTGGATCTGAGTTTGGTGCAGCCGCTGGAGAGCCCGAGGGTGGCGCCGACTCGACTGAAAATTTGGCGCCTGGCGACCTGAGGTTGATGTGGGGGCAGCAGATAGCGTTCCACCAGCTGCTTAGTACGGGAGCTCTTGTTAAGAAGGGAGATGGGACGTATGGCGCTGCAAATGGGTATACTATGGGTAAGCTTTTCAAGTATATATCGGGTTGGTCTCCTAAATCTGACATCATTCCATGATAACCAGCTTGGGACGATTGCAGTGACACTCCGGTTAGTTTAATAATAAGTCATCGCCTTCGTAACCATCGAGAAAATGAAATGACTGATGTCCTTGATTCTAGTTTGTATTCAATACGCAACGAGAGACAGTGGTGAGCTATGATGACACCTACAGTCTGGTGGATAAGGCGAAATACTCAAGGGAGGTTGGGATGGCGGGATGCTTCACTTGGTCGTTGGATCAGGTATGTTGTGCACTGCCTTGCTTCGCGCTCAATCTGATCCTTGGTTGTAGGACGACGGATTGAGCCTCCATAACGCTATCAGGTCCGGTTTGGGCTTTGAATAGAGAAAGCGATGTGGCGTTTTACCCTGGGATTTGGAAATTTTGAAATGAGGTCTGTTCTCTCAAGCTGTACGTGTAGAAACGAGGAAATCAACCCTACTTGCATCGAGCGATTGTGTTTTCGGTGAGGGTTTCGGCTCCTGTGTCGGGCGCGGCGGTAGGTACTGGACCCGCCGCCACGCAAATATGCGCAAACCCATCAATCGCGCCAAGAGAAAGTTCGAGTTGATATGGCCATGTTCGGATTTATAGTCTCTGCCACCGCAGCCCACCCTCTCCCATTCCGGTTTCAGTACCGTCGTTACGACGTGTTTTTCTTGTATATTTCAACGTTCAGCTTGCGTGAGTCGCTCCATTTTTCCTTATTCCTTCTTTCCGTGGCGCTTGCTGACCTCCTGCAACAGTGGCCGACTTTCTTGTCACACCTCTTCTGTTATGAATGCTTGACCTGACTGTACAACATGTCAGCAGTTTATCTCCACAACTCTTTGTATAACCAGGAACCGAGGCCCACCTTCCCTCATTCACGAAACCACTCTACCCTCTCCAGCGTTACCCTCCAAACCAGCACAACTCTACACTCACTACCGACCGAGCCGCTTCTACCTCAAACCAATGCCCCTCAGGAGGCCTACTATCGAAACACAACCTCCAATTTTCAAATCAACAACGATGTTCACGCTTATGAAGAAAATACTGTGGTCGAAACTGAGAAGAGAGGCTTTCTCTCCCCCCTCCGTCGTCGACCGCTCACAAAAATGCAATGGCTCAAATTCGGGCTGGAGGCAGTTATCGGTGGGTCCTTCCATCGTCAGGTTGCTGTGTGGCTGGCTGTCCGAAGGGCTTTGCTGGCCAGCGGCAACGTATGCATCAGAATGCTGACCTGACTTTTCAGCAATCTGGGCATTGTATAATGCCGTCCGATATTTCCTCGCGTTCACCATTTACGAATCTATGACGGGCGAAACGATAGCACTGGCATTGGGGATTTGCGCTGGTCTATCTTTTGCGTTCCTCACATGTGCCCTGATATTGTCGCAGTTCCGTCCAAAGTTACTTTGCCATGGGATGTCGTATGGCACAGTATCGACAACGTATTGGACGTTGATATATTTGTCCCTTCTTTGCTTGATCGCACCCGCCGCCGTCAATCTGGCGTTCGTATTTGTGTGGAAGGATGCGTCGGATTTGCAGCTTCGGCCAAGGCACCGGTGTTACCTCGACATTGACGTGGTGTGGTCCAAGACGCACCGGATGTGCAAGCCTAATACCATTGCGTATGGAGTTTGGGTCACTCTGTCGAGCCTTCGACTTGCTGTTACCTCTGCGATCCTTGTGAGTTCGTTTCATGTCCTTCTGCTTCTGCTTCGCTCATCCGGCTTTGTTGCTGTCAGTTTGGATACCAGTTCATTCTCCACAAGACACGCCCGAACGCGGATTTGTTGGCGAAACGTTTCCGTGGAAAGCATCGTATCAACCCTTCGGATACCTTTTCGTACCAGTCGGCGTTGTCGCCTGCTACTGGAGTTCCGTTCCCTGCCGCCCCCTCGCCACTGTTGCAGACACAGCAGCGACAGCAGTCGGGTTCGTCGATTTCGTCGAGGACGGCGAAGCATCCGCGGTTGTCGCGGTCTCGGTCGTCTGGGTTATCTACTGCGGAAACGAGGAATATGAACGAAGTTGCGAGCAGTATACTGCCCAAGCCTGAACTCCAGCAGCAACAGCAGGCCTCGACGAACAATACCAGTACCACGTTGGCTTCGGTGCCGGAGCAGGAACAGGAGGATAGTATGGTTAGCTTTTCGGAGAGGTTTGCGTCGTTGGTGTCGGAAATCGATCGGGAGACCGAAGCTGCCCTGGAATTTGCTCGGTCGGAGGAGACGTCGTCTCGGCGGACGCTTGAATCGCCTGTCTCTGGAAGAAGGGGTGGTGGGGAAGGGTCGGATGACGAATTGGAAGATAACCCGGCTTACACTCACCGACCTATTCATAGTCCCACTCCCAGAGATAACGACCACGACCACGACAATGACGATGATGACGACTTTTACCGGGGTGGTGAGCCTTCCTCGACGGGCTCGCGCCCGCGGGTCCCCGTCCCGCCTGCACTTGGGTATAACGAGTTTGGTCAGCCGTATCCGCCAGACGAAGATTTCCAGATGTTTGATCGGTTTATCAAGCGGATGCCTACGATTGAGTCGATGGGGTCTAGGGAGATGGGGAGTGCTGGTACTGCGAGTTTGTTGAGCGCACGGGACGTCAACAATGATGGCAAACGAGGAAGCTTGCAAACGAACAAGTCGCATAATACGAATAATAGTCGGCCGCCGACGAGGAATCAACCGAGGGGGTCGTGGGTGGGGTCTGAGTTTTCGTTTAATAGTGGGGGGACGAGTCCGAGTGAGCCGTCGAGTCGGACGAATAGTTTGTCGTTCCAGGTGGAGAAGTTGGCTGCGATGGGATTTTTGGGTGGTGGGGGAGGGTCGAGTAGTGGGCATGGGACGTCGGAGTATGGGGAGCTTTTGGATGTTGCGCAGCCGGCGGGTGTGAGGAGGGTGGTTCCGGAGAGTCCGTTGAGGGCGGAGTTTGGGGCTCCTGAGGGTTTGGGTGCGCCGGAGAGGCGGTATTCGAGCTCGACCAAGGGGAGTGGGAGTACGGATGTGTCGTATTTTACTGCTACGACTGGGAGTGCGAAGACGGGGAAGAGTGGGATTCAGAAGAAGGAACAGCAGAAGGAGGAGGAGGATGAAGTGTCGTAGGTGATACAGGATTTCACCTATCCACTTTCTCGTTGGATGGATGGATTGGATTTATGGAACGAAATGGAACGTCTTTTGAACGATTTATACCTCACGATGTTGGTTTGGTTTAGATATCCCTTTTTCGAATTCTACATATACCTAACTTGCTCTCATTGCTATTTTACTATCTATCGCACAGAGATTTGGATATATAGCTACGTTCTGTCTTTAATGTAACAGTACTTCTAGCTATTCTATCTGGAGGAAAACAACGGACTATCTGCATTGTTTCTGTCGTACATGTCCTGGGTTAATTGAGCCAGCGAAGTCATTGGATTATCGGTATGGCTTTGGCAGAACTACCGTACACTAGTTCGAAGAGAAACCGAAGTTAACTTCGATACCTTGAAATCTCCTCAGCCCGCTAAATTCATGCTCGAGCTGACTCGGGTGCATTGGGTGCTCTGGGTCCTCCAGTTCGACAGGTCTCTTGTAAGTAAGAACAAATCTTCGGAGAGAATCCTTGCTCAGACGCTTGTCTGGATATCTCCCGTCAATAAATTCGCCGATATGCACGTGGTCGAAGAACGGCAATAGGAGTGGGATGTTGAGCAGCTCAAAGACTTCCAGTCGGGGTAATAACTGTGTGTTCCTGAGGTACCGGATGTCCTCAAGATGGCCATCAAAGGCTACTGCATCCAATGTCAGGTGGGTCAAGGCAGGGAGATTCGAAACGATGGTTTCGAGGATAAATTTGTCAGAGTTTTCTCGAAAGCTGAGATGGTGGATTCGGAGGCGGAGAAGTTTGCAGTTGGATCGCTCGACGAGGGATATGATCTCAGTGGCGAACTGGGCTTGCGCTTCCTCGATTTGGCAATCAGAAAAGGGGTCGACTATTGGCTGGAAGCTCATATCGAGCTCGGAAAGTAATGGGGTCATGAGAAAGCTCAGAAAATCGTCGCACGCCATTGCGTGCTCGAGTCGAAGGGTGCGTAGTTTGGGAAGCGAAATTCCATCGGTTTTGAGTTGAACGTTGCTCGGAGTGTCCTTCCACTTGAAAGAGTATTCCCTGAAATCGAAGATGAGAGTTTCGAGGTTGGTGCAATGTCGTAGGGCCATCAGAGCTGAAGTCGCTTCCCCGTTGACCTCCAGTCTGAGGGTGATGAAACGATCAGCGATTGGCTGATAGATCCACAAGTTCGGTGTGAGGCGGGGGAGAACGAATGGCCCAGGATGGAGGCGCAGGTCGAATGAGGTGATTCCTGGTGGGAGGCGACTGAAGGTATCATCACTTGACATTGTGTCTACATCGAAGGGTCGGACTTGCGGCCACATACGGAATTCCAGACCCAACGACGGAAGTGAATCCCATAATGGGGTTGGCTTGCGCGCTTTGATCTGCTCCATCGTCAGGGTGAGCTGTCGAAAGCAATCTCCGTCAGGGAAAGAGAGGGAAAGTCTATGAAGAGTAGGTCCATCTGTGAGCAGGGCTGCTAGGGGACCTTCCGGGCTGGATGGTGGGAGTGACCTATGGGCTATGGTACAGACCGCCTTGTGCTCGGGGACATGAAGCTTCAGGCTCTTTGGGCAATTTTTGGAGCGGTCTAGCCAGACCTTTATCTTTTCCAACATTGGAAAAGTATAGCAGCATTTCTTGACCTCGAGATCGCCCCACAAGCGATGTGCTGCCAAAGCTCCATCTCGCCAGACTCTGCTCACGAGAGAAAGCGCGATGAGCTTATCACCCTTGCGGTCTTGCTCGGCATTCTCTGGGGAGACCGTGAAGCCAAATATCTCCCCGAGAAGCTCAAGGGGCATTCGACGCAAGGGGGAGAGGAGTGCTTGATACCTTTGGCGCTTCTCTTCCAGTGATCGCAGTTGGATTTGAAGCCGATCGATAGATTCGTTCAGCCTGGTTAGTTCATGCTGGATGTATTCTATCTCCAAGGGTTGTGGTGCAAGGTTGCTGCTGAGCAAATGAGACAAGGTTTCGGGATATTGGTCCATGGTGAATATCGATGGGAGAGCGGCGCTACCACTGAGGGCTTGAGCCAGACTTTCTTTCAGGCGCCGACAGAAAACGAAGTGGCGTGAGCTAATTATAAAGTGGCCTGCCGCTGGCTGAAAAAGGTGCAAGCAAATGCTTATTACTATCAGAACATTGAGATCACGGTGGTACAGATAGAGGGGCATCAAATAATTATAAGTATAAGAAAAGATGGAAGAAAACGAGTTCAACAAGCCCTAAGGCCCTTCCTCAGGCTGGCTCAAATTGATTGGATTAATCCAGGTATAATCACTTGGCTCAGTGAGAGAAGGGACCTCCTTTTGAGGCGCTGTGGCAGTAAGCTGGAGAGTGCACTCAGAATACTTGGGCCGAGCGCGGAGATTTAAGTAGTAATTGATATGAGGTCGCTCGATCCTTGGAATGAATGTGTCTAGCAGTCTGTCGTACGCAGCGATCCCAGCACTGGAAAAAAGGCTCGTAGTGAGACGTCAAGTTGATGAAATATACCATATGCGACTCACCATTCCGTGAAATATGGATGTTCCTTCATCTCGCTCAGTTGCAAGCGGCGTCTGGGGTCAATTCGGAGCAACTGTGGATCACGATTCGGGTGAGCCATAGCACTGAAGGAGGCATGAGAGCGTGAACTCACTTGCAAAAGTAAATCGGCTGCATTGGCCTGCGATTTGTCTCGTCTGCGTATTCCAAACACATTGAGTTGGTCGAGTCGATATTCATCGTCAATCGCAGTCAACCACTCATAACAACCATGGAACCTGAAAAGAGGCTGAAGTTTCTCCGTAAACGACAAGTCTGCCATTTAGAAAGGCAAAACCGTGCTGCATACCTCATAGCGACTTTTAGCAGTGAGCAACTCTGCGGCGACGCATCCCAACGACCATACATCGACTTCTTTCCCATAACAGTTCAAAGCGGCACACTGCTCGTCGATATCGTCCGGGATATAGGGCTTTGCAGCGTTGATTCTGCGAATCATCTTCTGCACTTCTGGTGCGACATACGGTCGAGTGCCGCGAGTACTGTAAGCATAGTATACGCCGGGGAGGAGGGGCTTCCCTTCGGGCTCGATGTAAGCGTTCTCGAAATTGCTGATCTTGATGCTTCCATTCCAGTCAACCATGATGTTGCTCGGCTTGAGGTCGCGGTGTATAATTCCGTTTCGATGGAGGCAGTCGAGCCCATCTCCCTACGTATTTGGACGGAGGTTAGCTCTGGGAGAGACTGGTGTAAACAAGGATAAAGTAGCAACGCACCAATTGAGCTATCCATGCCCTGGCAAAGCGAGTTTTATCGATGTCAACTTTCTTGATCAACACGTCCAGTAGATCGCATCGCGTAAAAGGCTGTCAAATATTAAGGAACGCAGTCAAGACTCTATCCATCCAGCAACATGCCAGGAACTTACTAAAATCAAATAATGGGCACGCTCGTTCTCCATCACACCGGCAGTGGCCAGAACAAACTCTCTTTCCTGATTCTCAATCCCCGCCAGCCGTTTATGGACCCGAATTTCACGACGGAGGGTAGACCGTGGAGTCGGAACATCAAGCCTCACTGGCCCATCCGATTTTACAAACACGGTCAACACGACAAAATGACGCGAATCATTTGGACGCTCCGGCTCATGCGTCGCGAGAAACTTCCTGAAATTTATTTCTCCCATGCCATCGAGAGTTTGTACGAGCACAAATCTTTTGGGGGTACTTAGGCCGTAGTGCAATTTAAGGTGATCCAATCTTGAGGTTCCGGGAGAGAGCGAAATGGGTTTCGGGAGGATTGGGAAGTAGGCAACGTTTGTTGGGCGAGGGACGGCTCCTATGGGTCGGTGCTCTAGGAGCCATGGAACGAGCTCTTTAAGGTGGTGCTTGAGGATATGGTGCTCGCTCTTAGGTGGTAAGAACACTCTTTCTTTAGACGGCTTGCGGATTGCTTTTTCCTTGAAGAAGAGGGCGGTGGCGTTCCGTTCGTCGATCGCATAGGAGCGGGTCAAGGGGACACCTGTGGACCTACGGGGCAACTTATTGGGGGAGTCAAGCTGGCACGTCGAGCCATCTTCCTCAACGGCAGTGAGCGAAGAGCTTTGACTATGGGCAGGGGAGCTCGAGCTTATTAAAGTGTTTTCGGAATCCACAGACTGCGGTGAAGAACACAAAGACGACCGGTCGCTCAACAAGGGCGACTTTCGGTCGGAGGCATTGGGAATAATAACCGAGAGGGACATGTCTCAGAGAGGGGCACGGGAGGACAATCACGTATGGGACGGAGGTGGTTGGTGTTGAAGAGTCGCCACTCGGATTTCTAGCCTTGCCACAGGCATTCACTTCCTCTTCTGGGTTTTCCACGGTCAGGATGCTTTCCTATTGTGGTACTATGTGGTATTGATGGTTATTCACCATCAGTTATGCCGCCGGAGACGGCCGAGAATCGTTTCTGATCTTCCTTCGAGGACATTAAATCAATCGAGAGGTAGGCTCATGTAGGTCGAGAAATTGGGAGACCGTTGAGCTAATTATACTTGAACCACGGTTCTCTCACCAAGCTCTTCAAGGCACTGGTCACTCAATCAATTACGGGTATTTTTGGAGGTGGAGGGGAATGGGGTCGGCAACCCCATAATTAAACTCTTGAAGGACCATTTTTGCGAGGTTTTTTGGAAGATAGACTAACATGGATCGAGGCTGCAGAGTGAGCTCAGAAACTGCTACATCCAATCATTTTTTGAGTGTGAAGAACTGTCGAAAGAGCAAAGACATATTGAACGTTGCCTGGAAGGAGTCGTCTACACTCAGATAGGTGTGACGACAAGGTGACGATGAAACCGACAGCGGCGACGGAGGTTATAACCAAGCCTCTTTCGGCCCTGTGACCCGTGGACCTATATATGCTCCGGTGGATCTCATGTTCTGCTTCCGCTTCACCTTCACCGTGTTAGCTTCACAGTCAGTAGAAATCAGTCACTTGCACTGTCAGCAGAACTGGCAGGGCCAAACGAGTCGAAATTTGAACCAGAGAGAGCAGTGCGCCGATACAGCCGCAAACTCCATAATGAAGCCCTTGCAGGAGCATTTCTGCAACGTCGTTCGGAACATCGACCGGAACGAACAACTGTGCGCAGACAAACTCCGGTGGGATGACGAACAAGGGGCGCAAAGCTTGGACAGGTGTCGCCAGATAGGATATCCATCACGAAGGCTTAAAAAAGAGCAAGTATAAAAATTCCTGCATTGTTCTAGTAGCAGGCTAATCAGTCCACCCACTTTTAGAGCAAATTGCTCGAGCAAGAGTCGCGATGATGGCGGATTGGCGCCTGCGTTGCTTTGATCAAAGGATCATCGACCAAGAAAAGAAATTCCACCCCTATCTACCTCCGCCTCGACCGCGATATGTGATTTTGGGAAACCGGTAATGCAAGTCACTCTCGGGCCAACATATCCTATTCGGAATCTAGACAATGGCTGATTCAATTACATTACGAGATGCTTTATGTCTCGGAGTCCCAATGTTCATTCAGTCAATGACCGTCCCTTATCATTACAAGAAACGGGGTTCTGAGCAGATCTGGGCTTTAATTTACGGTTTCGTCATAGCGAAGCGCTATGTGCGATTGTGGAGAGTGTATATTCATAGAATGTTTGAATGGCCCCCAGATACGTGCAAGATGCATCGTAGGACCGTTTTGGTTAGTTAACAATCGAGCCCCAGATGAGACTCACCTTGACCGAGAAGGGGGATTAAAATGTCTAGTTCTTTAACTCCGTGACATGAGGGCTCCTCTCCATGCTAAGCCTTACTGAGTCTGATCGTCGCTGGATTCGACAGGGGATAGGGAAACGCCGGTGAACTGGATTGTCAAACGAAGATAACTGATCTCGTCAAGAGGAGGTAAAGGATTCTATCCCCGGCACAGTAGTGGAGAAGATAGCGGTGACTCGCGTATGGTATCATATTGCTGTGGACGGAGGGCGAGGCAGAAACACGAAAAGGAAAACGCAAGCCAAGTTGAGGTGATATTGGAGCGAGCGATTGCCGCGAAGTTTAAACATGTCAAGTTAAGGCACCCCAGAATCATCAAAGGACGATACCCACATCATCTCGAAGGGAAGGACACGATGCGCGGAGAATGTTGAACACCTCGTAAGGCCGATCTCTAGCAAAACGAAGAGAACGACCGAAATAAATGTCCGATCTGCTCTTCCCCTACTTAGCAACTCGATACTCGGTGGGATAAGGCCGAGCATCGAGTGAATAGATTGGGGTGCTGGTGTAATGCCGTCGAATGATAACAAAGACGGGCTCCCAAGGTGCGACAAACCTTGTCTGTCCATGAGGCAAAATGTCCCTAGATCGAAAAAACGCGCGCAAAAAGAATCATTCAGGGCGCCAGCAAGCGATAGACAGTCTCAAAAAATTTTTGTCCACCAGAACGTGACCTTGGGGAGTGTTGATGGTGGATAACGAACGTTGAAATTCAGGGTCTATTGAGAGATGGGAGAAATGCCTCGTTTTCACTGCTCGGGTAGAGGACGCAGCTGCCTGCAGGTGGCGGAGGGAGGATGGTGGTTGCGGACAAGCCGCAGCGATGGCAAAACACGCTTTTATTTACCGGGCTCAATTTGATCGGCCGCCCGCCGCATGTCCGCATAAAATCCTCGAAATCCTGAAATGCCCGAAAAATGACGAGAAAAATAACGAAATTCGCTGATCTTAGCTGATTTTACGGGAAAACTTGCCTGAGAAGGTTGGACAAGGCCAATTTTCGGCCCAATACCGCGAGAGTGCGGGAGGGTAGTCGGCCCGTAGTCCGACTAACCCCGAACCGGTACCCCGTGTTATTGCAAAAGCCCGCGCCGGGAACGAAATTACATCTTGCTCGTCGCCACGTCTGCAATCGCTTGTCGTCGCTCGCGTCTAGCTCGAGCTCAAGATGCCTGGTTCTCAGAGCTTTCTGCGCCAGCGAAAGGCCGCTTCTACATCGCTTCGGAAAAAAAGGTCGAAATCCAGTCAGGATTCTGACAGAACAGTGAAGGACGAGAGCACCGGTACCGCACCTCAGTCGGACAGCAAGGAGGAGGTAGTGTGGGGGAAAACCCCAGATGGCCAAGGTTTGGACGGCGATGAACTCTCAGGTTTTCTGGATGCTGACCGAGGTGTAATTTGCTAGTCTTTCGTGTTCCAACGACCAACGATGTCTTGACCACGTTGCTCGATCCTCGTTCCCCGAAGAGCCATCTGGATCTGCTCAACCTCGGGTTGTTGGGCTTCCAGCTCGTCTTGTACTTCGCTCTGCCACGCCATGTCTCTCAAGTCTTCTTCTTCTTGTATTTTGCGTTTTGGCGCGCTGCATACGATGCAGGTTTGGGGTGGGTCCTTACGAAACAGAGCAAGAAGAAGTGGATTGTCAAGGAAGTTCAGAATCGCGGCTGGCTGAACGCTGAATCGCGTCCTGCAGTCAGGGATTGGATTCGCAAGCAACTTCAGTCCAAGATGGGCAAAGATTATTCGTTCGATGTAAGTTTCTGATCCAGCAAGGGTAGGAATGTCGCTCACGCCCCTATCATCCAGGATTTGCCCCTGGAGTACAATACCTGGCTTCTCTTCCGTCAACTGGTGGATGTTATTTTGATCAAGTAAGTTTGCCCCTATCTGAACCTCTTGATATCGATATCTAATCTTATCGGCAGTGACTTTTTGTCGTACTGCATGTTCGCCTTCTCCTGCTTCCGTATTCCGCACGATTTGTCTGGCGTTGTCCATGCCATCAGGTTGGTGTTGGAAGCTCCGTCGTGCGTCGTTTTCGCTTATCATTGACGAACATGCTAGGTGGCTCGGTGGCATTTCCCTGATTGGCTTCAATCTCTGGGTGAAGGTCGAAGCCCACAACGTCGTAAAGGATTACGGCTGGTACTGGGGTGACTGCTTCTTCCAAAGAGGAGCCCTAGTATTCGATGGCGTTTTCGAACTGGCTCCCCACCCGATGTACTCAGTTGGTAAGTCTAGCGATGAGTCTCAGTCGTCATTTTTGCCTGATTTTGCGCCATAGGCTACGCCGGTTACTATGGTCTGTCGCTCATCTCGGGCAGCTACAAGGTCCTCTTCGTCAGTTTGGCCGCACATGCAGCTCAATTCGGCTTCTTGCTCTTCTTCGAAAATCCCCGTAAGCCGGCCATTCTCATCCCCCTTTCAGGCCAGGCGACTAATTGGCTGCTGTTCAGATATTGAGCGTAACTATGGTCAGAAGAAACCGATCGCCAAGCGAATTCCTATTTCGCGGTCAAGGGCAAGCAGCGCGGTAGCGGGGCCGAGCACCGCTGTCGACACCGCCGCTCCTGCTCCTGCTCCCGAATCAGGAGCCGAATATTCTACCCCTGCGATCACTGAGGGAGACTCGGCGACTACTGAGTCAGAGCTGGAAACCGAGACTGAAGTCGAAGAGGATATTGGCCCCATCTCAGTCAATATGCCCAATGTGACGAAGCCCTCCAGTACGATCAAACCTAAGCATTCCAGACACCAGACCCAGTCCTCTATAGCCAGCTCTATTTCGTCCCATGTAGGTTCGGTCCATCAGAAGAAGGAAAAGTCTCTCTCGCAGCACGACCTGCTGAACAAGTACTTCCGACGTGATGCTGTGGTATTCCGTAACCTCGATCTGCTAAGGTCCGTAAATCACAATCCCTGCATTTGGAGTCCGACGGACTGACACCCTGGCTATAGGGCAACTGATGTCATGCTTGTTCTTATTCTGGGCTATTCTCTGGCCAGCTGGTTCCTTCCAGGCCTTTCCCCTAAAATGGCTCTCGCGGTGTATTATATTCACGCTCTGTCATGGGTCCTTATCCATTACGTTGGCCTCGGACTCCTTCTCCGCGCCCAGAGCGAGAACAAGTTCCTCGTCCGCCACTTCCTGACGAATTACCACTATCCGGAGAAGGATGCAGGTCAAGGTGCCATCATTGAGGCTTTCAACAATTGGAAAGTGCTGTATAACCTTACCCTGTGCATGACCTACGGTTCGTGACTCGCCTCGTCTATTCGACATATTGAAATTTCTTAAACTTTGCTTTAGTCTCGTGCCTCGGCGTCGTTTCGAAGACGTACTCGCTCCCGAATGACTGGGGTGTTGGAAACGAACTCTTGTTCCATACTTTGGGCTTGGTACGTCCCCACTGTGCGCTTCGATGCCTGTCTTACTGACTCCATCCCCAGCTCCTCGTCGCTTTGCACATTTGGGCCACCCTAGAATCTTTCGAGGTCGTCGGCGTGTTCGGTGGGTTTGCTATTTGCTCGCTTATGGTAAATTAGACTTCTAACTCTTTGGTAACCCGCAGGATGGTTCTTCGGGGACTTCTTTATGGAGGAATTCCCGTCTCATTTGGAGTACACTGGCATTTACCGGTTCGTTTAATTATTAACTACCCGCATGCAGTGCCTCATTCTTCGTATTTGCCTGCAGGTATTTGAATAACCCGGAGGCTATGGGAGGAGCGGCTTGGTTCGGCCTGGCCCTGATTAGCGGTAGCAAGCTTGTGCTTTCCTTGGCGGTTGTGAGGCACCTTGTCAACTGGTGGTTCCTCACAAGTGTGGAAAAGTACGTTCATGCCCCCTCTTACACTCTTCGGTCGGCGGCTAGATTGATAATTTATCAACTACAGTCCGCACATGCGTAAACTGTACGGAGATTCCCTTCGTCAAGATGCTGGGTTCGTCAAGGTTATCAAGAATGTTGCTAGTAAGAATGCGAAAATGTTGGAGTCGCGTGCCGATAAGCATGTTCCGGAGCTCAAGAGGGTCGTCACTGAGGTCAAGGGTACTTTCGACAAGGTTTTCGAAGAGACAGCAGAGGCTGTGGAGGAGTTCCTCGCTAAATGTATGTTGCAAATGAGACGTCATGACAGAACTCAAAATCGCTGACAACTTTGATCATTCTAGCTGCGCCCAAATTCTCGGAGGTCGTGCAGGACACCAAAGTGCTGCTGCAGCAATCTCGGGAACGGCTGGTGATCACGTATGTCATTCATTTCATTCTTCACTTCCGATACCCCTCCGTTGTACTCATCTCTCATTTCCTTGATAGTCGGGTCGCAAATGATATTTCCTCCTACGACTCTACCAAATATCGTGTCTCTATTCTTCCCAGCTCGACTACCGGAACTCAAGCTTACCATCTGGGTGAACCGATCACCGTGAAATGGGAGGCCCCGCATAACCACTCGCGTAAGGATTGGATTGGCCTTTACCGAGTACGTTTCAATTTCCTATTTTCAATTTCCGATGTGAATCCAAGACGGAATATTCATAATATACCTTTTAGGTCGGCGCGAACAAGTCTACACTCGTCACCAAGACATCATCGATGGGCATGTGGCTCCCTGTTCACGGTGAAGAGTGGGACGGCGATGTTCCTTTAGGATTACAACGAGCGCCTAGCGGCAGCCGAGACACCCAGTATGGTAGTGTGACATTCAAAGGGAACACATTGCCTTGGTTGGTCGGGCGCTATGAGGTATGTTTGCTCCCTCTTCACAGTATCTCCTTTCTTCTGACTGTGGAGTAGATTCGTTATCATCACGACGGCAAATACAACGTCATGAGCCTAGATGGGCCGCTGGAAATTTATGGTTAGTGACACTGTTGGAAGTCTGACTACGGTAGACGCTAACCTCCATTCAATTGTAGTCGATAAGCCAAGCGAGACGACTTTTGACACAGTCCGCGAAACCCTTATGCATGTGGTGCCCCTCTGCCTTGACTCGGACCCGTCTTTGATACCCCTATCGTGCAAAACTCCTTCCACACCGTCCGTGATGACGTCGGCCTCCTTACCGTCTGACGACGCCACCGCCACCTCTATCATCGCCGACCACGAGCAAGAGGACCGTGACCCGGATGACTTTACGTTCTGGTCAGAACGGCAGGCGAAACGTATTTCAGCCGCTATCAAACAGGTGTTTGACGTTGACTATGCTCCTGAGGTGGTTGTGGCGGACGCAAACCTTACGACGTTAGCTAACCGGATCCTCGTGTCGAAGGAATTGCTGTCAGGTCGGCCTCCTAATCCCGGATGATGTATTCCTTGTTTATCGGGAAGGCCGAATTGAATATCTAGGACCATATATCGATACTTTTTATTGATACCATGATCAGGATATTCTAGGTTTTCCTTGTCGCGTCCATCTATCACACATATTTGGATCTTTTGTTTGTTGTACTCCCTTGTTCTCAGTTCACCCCTTGTTTTCCTTTTGTTTGTCTTTTCGTACGAATTCAGTTCTCCGCCGTTATTACCCTGAAATTCCGAATAAGTGAAGCAACATTCCGGTGTCGTTCGTATGCTCGTCGTTTACGTTCTGAAAACCGCTGTCGGCCAAACGTGATAATGCAACTGTAGCCAGGGATCCTCCGATCTACGGTAGCATTCTTTTATTTCAGGTGGCCTCAACTAAACCGCGAGGGCTGCAGCCTCGCGCAACATCGCTCATTCCGACTGTGGCGCGGCAGCTCCTCAAAAGGATGTGCGGCAAGGGAATTTAACTAAACATGGAGAAGTGTTTTCATGAGTATACAGCTCTGGGCCTTGTGTTTCTACGGAGGAGAGGCCGTGCCTCGAAGTCTTTGTAGATTTTTGGAAACCCTCTCAACGTCCCTGCAGGTTAAGCTCCACCGGGTAGTGCGCTGTAACACTTCCCCGCTCAATATTTTCTCCTTTAGCTCTTCATCTCGGAGTAGGTCCCAATTGTTGATAGAAATGAAGTCGCTTGAACAGCCATCGTTTCCATTTCCAAGCCCTTGTGTCTGGGGCCCTGGTGCCAGAATACGGTCTTCGACGAGATCCTCAATTCTGCGGATAACGATGATTAAGTGCCGATTAATTAAGTCAGCGACGGGGTGGTAAATGTATTGAGGCGTATCTGACGGTTCATGTCTAACTCACCCGTGTAGGTGCCCCGTGTACATGTCATCGCAAGATATGACAAGGCTTCGTCGTTCTAAAAGGAGTGATAGCACTGGCTGGCGATCAATCGAACGGCCCGTACCACCAGCTTCAACTGAATCAGAATCGTCCTTATACCGATAGTAGTGGAATACGCAGTGAGATCCCAATGAGAGCGTGGCCACGACGGGGTGGTACCTCGGCCCGTCTTCATGTGGCTACTCCAAAGTCAGCGCAAATTGTTGAAACGGGGAATCTAGTAGTACCATTATGCCTTGCCCAGGATCGTACTGCCATCAGGAACACGTCAATGATTAATTAATGTCTCAAGGGTGATTACCTGCCTCGTTCATGATTATGTGGTTCGGTTGGCCGTGCGGAGACTTGTCGAAAGCTCCAGTCTCTTGAATCCGACGAATGATATTCGGGCTAGTAAGTAGGATTATCCATTACGTTTTTCGGAGTTTCAACGTCACTTCGCCAACCTACTATTTGCACACGAACGAAGGCAAAGGCTCCGCATACAACAGCCCTTTGGCGGTCACTTCGCCTCCTTTAGATTTAGGCGTGAGGGAAGCCTGTGTAATGAAAGGTGAGCGTTGAGCTCACCCCAAATCTGTAACCTTGAAGACGATGAGGTTCATACAAGGATACAGTGAGGTTTGACTTTCATGGAAATCTACCTTCTATTTTGCAAATTCTTCCATCGAGGATGCGGGGATTCCTGTATCTAGACGAGTGCACGATGCAGATCAGCGGCAAAATTTGAACTCTAACTCAATGTCAGATTACCTTCCTCGTCAGGTATTCTTCTTCTTCTTCCTAAGCAAGACGTGAAGTTGGGAGGAGGGTCGCTGATGAACTGTGCCCACCGTGATAAAATCAGGGAGGTACAGGACGTTACGATCCGTTGCATGTAGATTGGACCCTGATGGAGACATAGACAGAGTGAAAGGTGGCAGATATCCGTTTTCCATGCTTTAAAAGAAGTTCCCGTATCGTAAGGGGACTCCGCTTTGTTGACGGCCTTGTGAAATCGGCTCAAAACGAAGATGTGCCCACTGAATGTCGAGGCGATGGTGTAGTAAACACGTCAAATCTCGGATGGGAGTATCAGTGATAGTCGACTAAATTGTTCGGCTATTTCCGTGATCTCGAGGCAGACATTGGACGTCCGCACTTCATAAATTCAATGCTTGTTCAATGCAGTCCCGTATCGTGCTGCCAGCACGCCCAAACGTGCCTCCTTGTATACACATGAAGCGCTTGATGCATGAAGAGAGGCTAGCGCAGGTATTTGGACTACCAGCAAAGGAATTCCGGTGGCTTTGTTTCCGCCTCGACCCAGGCCCCAGACCATGCCTCATTGGATTTTGCCATTGCGGACGCACCCGGCATGGGTGGAGATGTTTGCATATAAGCCGGCGCAAAAGCACGAAGGATATTCTATGGCTGCCATAATCCGTTCTATAGATTCATTTCTCGGCGATGGCCCAAATCCGAAGCCGGAAAAATATAATAACACCCAGTTGCATATAGCCGCGATGTTCACATACAGCTCTTGCGAAATGACGTGAGCTCTGAAGCCTAGAACACTGTCGCGGCTGAGAATACAGGAGCGTCACACCACACTCCGACTACTGAGCCTTGTCCGCGCCTAAGTCCCGGGTCTCAGGGTGGGGAGACACAAAGTTGATGAAGGGTTTAAACGCTTATCTGACTATCGTCGGCTATTGCGTCCGCAGGCGAAAGAAAGGGTCCTGTAGAGGACTTAATAATAATTCGTACACAAAGGATCGCGAGGCAGAAAGCGGTCTTATGGTACACATGCCTGTACGGGTATAGGAATATGAGTAGTAAAACACAAGCGAAAGCAATGAAAGGGTATCGTAAGATGTCCAACAATCAAAGTGAATCCAGAACTAGTAGGTAGCCAAATGGAACGGCCGAGCTTGAGCTTGTGGCTCATCGGAGTGACTGCAACGCAGCATCTCTGGGAAATCAAGACCTCTGGGTGCTGTCTTTATCTTTATCTTGCTGACTATGTATCGGGGGTTCACTTTCCACAATGAAAGCCTATTAAAATGGATACTCACACTGGCGTATAAGCACAAGCGAAGCCTCTCTTGTCGCAGTTGCCACAGGACGGACGAGTTCCATCGCATTTGAGCTTCCTTCCACGACAAAATTGGCACGCCATCGGGGTTCGCCTTGGGGTTCGAGGAGGCTCTTGCTGAGCCTTCGAGTAGTACTGGTGGAGAGTTAGACTGTCGCAATGAATGGGTGGCAGTAGGTCTGACCTCGTCCTCCATGCCGCCGTTCATAGTGTTGCCGTAGTCCTTAGAAGACATTGTGTTCGATGACGAAGGTGCTTTAAGCTCTGCTGTTGTCTGAGAACTGAAGAACTGAAGAATGCGATGATGCAGACTCACCCGAAAAACCGAGCACTCTTTATACCTCTAGACTGGTTCCCTTCAATTCGGCAAACATTTTCCAATCATCGAGCAAGTAATTTTCAGCGCCTCCTCCTTGAGTACACGAGGAATCCCTCTTTGTTCCAACAAGATTTCGGTCGACAATTGCTGCATCTTCTGAAGATTAGATCTACGTTATGAATCCATATTAAGCAAGGGTTGACCCTAAAGAACGAAGATTGACAACGCCACCTCGAAATGACGCGCCCCGAGAATGAACTTCACCATCAACACAGGCCCAGGGGGAAAACGCTTGGATTCACCAGTTCGCTTCCCTAAATCTGGACAGATTGTAAAAATACTTCCGCCTGTCGCCTTGCCAAGCAATCCAAAAATTCACTCCTCACCTCCTGGCACCTGTTCGGTTCTGATTAGCTAGTTTCGTCGGATAATCATACATGGCCTCACCTGATAAATAAGAACTTTCACTTTCAGGGCTGATTGAGGAGAACGTTCGGACAGCATGTGCGAGAACCGCGCAAGGCATTCGGATGGGGTGGCTGAGGATGAATGATAAGGCATTGGCAAAGGGAATGCCGAATTCCTAATACTACTGGCTCCAACGGTATCCATCAAAGATCGAATCAGGAATGTGGGCTGGGTGAATCTTCACTGCGTAATGACCCATAGTGTGTTAGTCAGTAGAACGATCGCGCAGAGTATTGGGGAGTATCACCTCCTTCCGAAGTGGCATAGCCAGCGTCGGTGTGTAAGTGGAACCCTCGCGGTCAGACCCACAGCTGGAGCTGATCGTGCTGGCACGGAAATCCTTGGATGATTTGCCTTTCGAAATGGTCCAAACTTCAAACTGCTCATTGAAGGGTGGGATTTTCCTCGTCCGGAGCGCGTAGTACCATTTCCAGCGTCTGTATCCTAGGGATTGTAGGGGCACTCCTTCTCAGAATGGTACGTACTCACCTAGAGCCTGGCGCTTTTGAATTACACCCCACTTCAAGGATTCACCGGAGATCATGATCGTGGTTGAAGCAAGAACTCCGTCCGCGCAAAGGCTGGACATTTAGTAGCGAGGCTGTGCGTGGGTGATCTAATTCCTTTCTCTTAGATAATGTGGTGAAAGCATCGACCTCCCTTAGTTTAAGTGGAGCTTCCGAAAGGCAGTCACGGACACGCCGTTGCGACGAGGCTTGAATGAATCAAGATAAAGGGGGCTTACCGAATCATATCCGGGGGCCCTGACCGAACAACACGACTGGCCGCTCAATCCCAATTCAAGCACCTAATACCGGCGTTCCAACTAGTTGACGCGACCAAAGATGAAAGGGCATGTCCTCCGGCGGTGACAGTACCGATACAAGATCTGTCATAGCAAACATATGACTTGGAGCTCATGACTCGCCGTCATTCGCAAATAAGGATTGCAAGGTGCCTGCTGACCGTTCTCGGCTAGTGGTTGACATTCGCAAGTGCGAAGTTCTGAGAGGGAAAATTCGCCGCTGTGTCGCTCTGTCATGAATACTTAGGTCCCGCGACATAATGTTTCTGATGGAGCGACAAGTTCCAGGACGCCGGCCCTATTCAGTTCCCAGAATATCCGGCCTCTCGCCAGGCTTGGTGCGCACTTGGAAGCTTCGGGAAACCATCCATTGTTACAAATTGCGCGGTGGCGTATAAAAGTTGAAATTGCTCGAAAGAGAAATGTGACACGGAAAGCAGTATTGATCTTTGAGACAGATGTCAGAGAAGTCAAGGAACGGGGGTGTCGAGCTCACTTCCACGAACCATTGATGTGTCAACCCTGTCGTGGTCAATGTAACCCCTGCTCGATCATCGTCGTTTTCGAATCATAAGCCGTGCTGAGGGGCTTGGAGTGTACGATGTCGCGAACCATCGTCCCTCGGGATGCGAGGTGACGCCGTCCGGAAATTTGATATCATAATTGAGAATGATGTGGGCGAAGATAGCTTTCATTTCGTTCACCGCGAAAAACCTTCCAGGACTGAATGAGGTGAGCTCAGTCAGCAACGACAGGGGACTCAGAACAATGGGAAGCGGAAGATCTCACCATGCGCTGCGGCCATGACCAAAGAGCAGGTATTTGTGATCCAAAGATACCATCTGGTATTTCAATTCTCCACCTTCTTCGGTTTGCCTCAGGTTGAGAAATCTGAAGCCATCGAATTTCTGAGGGTTGTTATAGAGCTCCTACCACGAAGAGCCGTCAAACAACAATGACTGCCAGTGGGTGTAATGACTGCGCACCGGATCATAATGCATACCACCGGCAACGACCGATACTAGACACCCAGCGGGCAGAACAGTTCCTTCCGAGAGGCTCACGTCTTTTAAAACCTTCCTTGACATCGAGGCTGAGCATAAGGAAGGATCAGTAAAGGAACTGTGCTGGATTGTTATGGACACGTACTGGACCCGATCCCTCGAAGCCTGCCAGACTCCTTCAGGAAGCTGTCCAGCTTTCGCATTCGGTTCATGGCTTCCTTCGTCCATCCGTAGGATCCGACCATCTCTTCGACTTCCTCTCTAAGAGGGGTAAGGTAGTGCAAGTTCTCCGCAAGGTCGAACATCGCATTCGTTAGGACCTGTACGGAACAAAATCAGTCACTTTGGTGAAACAATCGAGATCGCTCTCACAGTGGCGGAGGTGTGAACAGACACAAAATTGAGCGATAATAAGCGGAAGAGAATGTCCCCGACATTTCGTTTTTCCTCTGGGGCGATGTCAAGTAGCCAGGAAATAAGGTCTTTCTAGAGCCATTGTGAAGAACCATCAATTGGATGAACGTTGATTTTACGTACCGGCCGATCCTGCCAAGTCGGCCCCAATGTTTCCTCCTGTTGCAAACGCTCGCGGATCATGGGCCCAATGAGTTGGTCTAGCTCTTCGATTGGACGGGAGAAAGGGCTGATCATCTTCCCTACTATCCTAAAAGGGAGGCATGCTGCAGAAACGGCTTCGAAAGCGCTGGAGAACGTATACGTACGGCTTTAGCACAACGGGCACTAGCTGAATGAGGTTTGCGGCCATAGCACGCCTTGGGACGGAATCCTTGAGAATTCTCAGGTATCTTTCGTTACGGCCTGCAAAGTGCATTAGCCAGTCACTCGAGGTTTCATACATCAGCATGGCTCACAGATAGGTAGCCCCACAAAGAGTCGATGGCTTGTCCTTAGAACAATTGCTGCAAGCGAATTGAACAAGGGGACTTCTGACCAATCTTAGAGGACGCTGCTCAGAAACTTGACAGTGCCATGACCAACATGAGAGATTACCTTCGGACTGAGGGAAGTTATCCGTCGCTGATGCCTGGATTTCGTCCTGGATATCGGTAAAGCGACCAGAAAACGAGCGAGTCAGCGAGTTCCGGACGACGTCAAAATGGTACGGTATCTTGTTGGGTCCGTCATAGTAGCGGCTGATGAGATATTTCGACCCAAGCGACTGCAGTCGGGAATTAAGAGGTTTAGGAAGTAAAGTTCAGGAGAAATGCACCTCTGAGGCAGCTTCGGAGAATGAAAGCTGATCGACAGTAGCTTTGCGAATGTCTTCTACGATCTGGTGGCCGCTACCGAGGACCATCCAATCGCGGGTCAGTAGTTTAACTTTGAACAAAGAGCCTGGGTACTGGAAGACTTTAGCGAATGGCGGAAAAGAGACGTATCCTACTCACTTTGCGATAGCCTTCGGCCATCATTCCACGAGCGTCGAAAGCAAATCGCAGAGCGGAGAAAAAGGATCCAATGAAGTTTGAGGAGCCAACCGTTGGGATGGACTTCAGCTATGCATACCAGTGGTTAGCGAAGATTTGATACATTCAATACACCGAAAAAGGGGCGTACTTTTGCTTTCGTAACTTCGAAACGATACCACTGGCGAAAAAACCATAAAATCGTAATCGCTACGAAGCATGTCGTTAGGGAGAGCATGAAGAAACGAGGTTGTGTCGTAGGTTCCGGGAATGGAGGAAAGGGTGAGAGGTAGAGGGATTATAAGCCCCCAGCCCCCAGGGATCAAGTAGGCTCCAAGGTAGAAGCTTTACTTAATCGGATGAACAGTTCGGAGAGAGAATCAACCGGTGAAGCGAAGCGTCTTTTGGCGTTCGGCCTGCCTAATTCCACGGCAAAGGATAGATTCAAGCTAGATTGGTGTAGTCAGAGGAGCATAGATTATGATGCTTCCTATCCATACCACCCTCTAGACGTCGAAATTCGCCGCAGTGAGTCATAAGAAACACCTGATTGAACTGGGAGCGCTGGCGGAAGTTAGCACCGGGGCCTCCGCTGCAACTCCTTGTTTTGGGGTCAGGCTGGGTGAGCAAAAGCAGAGGCGGACGCACCTTCAATACATTCATGCAGATGGTGCATAAGAACGCACTCCCAGAGCCACTGGGTAGCTCTTGGGGAGCTTGGTCGTTGGAAGTGAAGAGTCACCAAAACAACTTTGAATTTACTATGTGTTCTCATCGGACCGTGAATGGCTTTAGCTACCATGATTTGCCTGCCCTGAGTCTTACAAGTCGGACTCGGAGGCCGTGAAGGTTGCTTTGCGCTCGAGTCTTGCCTATACGAAAATGAGAAGTGGTAAAATGTTTGAAGCCAAGACGCCAGTACCGCTCGTCGTTAGCCCCAGACTCAAGCAAGCACAAACAATGTCCTACAAACACCGCAGACTTGGCACATGGTAATCCTCGCTGAGTATGAGTTTGCGAAGTTGCTATCCTATTTATTGTGTATGTGAGATGCTCCTATGACCCAGTGAAACCTGATTCATCCTCCAGCTCCGCCAAACAAGGAGAGAGAAGGAAGAGTGACGGGGAAGAAGTTGCTGTGCCAAGTAGAAGGCCTCCCCGTTATCCTTCCCAAGGACAAGGGCGCCAAAAGAATGCCTCATGTGTCTTGTGAAGTGCCTTCGAATTATCCATCGAGTTGCTCTCTTTCTTCGTTGGAGCCGTCCCCACTTTCAAGGTGGAGGACTGTCTTTGAACCCTGTGGACGCGCTGTGGCACTGATGGTCGACCGTGATCATCCCTTGAAGATAAGATACTCGACCTCGGACATTGTCGTCCTTTTCACCCCGAAACCCAAATGCCATGTCTCCTTCGTCTGCCCTCGAAATGGTCAGGCTCAATGGTAGCACCTTGATTGAGTTTTGTTGGGTCGTTGCCAATAAATCTCGTCGCACCGGGACAATCAGAAATCTTGGTTGTCCAGCTCGTCTTTCAATGAAGTACTGATGAAACGAAGATCGACCTTCATGGTGGCCTTCGAGAACTTAGCTTTTTCACCTTTCCACCATGCACAGGACACCGTCGCCTTTGCAACAAAACAAGAGCAAACATCATTATGCAGCTGCCGACGAGCCCGAGTCTTGAGTCTTCCTCCTAGCATTCTCCGTTCTCGTTCCCGGTAAATACCACTACACCTCCATGGAATCTCCCTGGGACGACAACATCACCAACGACACCCACAACCGTGAATCTCACTGGGAGAAATTGTCGTCAGATTTCACCAATGTGAGATCATTGCGCAATGCTAGACCTGATTGTAGAGCTCAAGTGATGGACTCGACCATCAGACAGGTTACAGGGAAGGAATAACCGCAGGGAAAGAGGGTGCCTTGCAAGAAGGGTTTGACTCTGGTTTCGCGGAGACAGGTGCTCCGTTAGGCAAGGAATTAGGCCAAATGCGAGGAATGTCAGCAGCAATCCTCGCTTTGGCAAGCAAAGGCTTCTTACAATGCGATCTCGATATCGTCGAAGAGATACGAACGATTGCGAGCCAGCTTGCAAATATCCGGTTCTCTGATATCGCGCCACCGGACTTGGAAGCGGAGGAGCATGCTCGAGAGCACATGGAGAGAACTGGCGAGGACATAGTGATGGATTCGGAGGAGCTGGAAGAGAAGAAAAACGTTGAGAGTTTAGAGGACATGTTGGCGGGGATGTCTGCGGGGAGCAGGGCGGATCAGCCTAGACGTCCAACGATGCTGGATTTTGAGGGCCTCAAGAGGAGATTGGAATCTGTCGCCGGTCAGCTGGGGCTGAATGGTATGTCGAGCTAAAGGCGGGAATCATGGACGTTGTTTCCAGACAAATGTCGACGTAAGGACGGCAATCTGTTCGATGCGCCGACGCTAATCCACTTTCAGGCCTCCGCGTTTCATCCGGGGTATCATATCCTCAGGGATGCTTTCCTTTGCCGGCTGCTACGCGCTGGAGAGGGCCCAAACGCGAGCATATTTCGCTCAGTGATCGCTCAATTCATGCGAAAGCGCTATAGATCAGTGCGTCTGCTTTCGTTTTCATTCTTGGCCTGTGACTCATTTCACGATTTAGTGTACATTTATTTATCACCACTCGTATTGAAAATTAGCTATCTTTCTCCCCGTGTCCAGCTTCTGGAGACCCAGATCGCGGCCGGCCGATATACCAACGATCTTCGATCCTGGTCTCTATCTGCCCTCAAACTGAACTATATTGTCCCTTCCAGTTGCAGCAGCTCACAGAGGGATAACGGCTCCCAGCCTAGTTACTCTAATGCTTGGCCAATGTGCACCACGCTCTGCAACACTAGGTAGCTTACAGTACACTGTTCAAGGCTCTTCTTACGCGTGAGTGCATGCCATGCGACCCATCTGTAAGTTTTGAGGAGGTTCACGCAAAAAATGCATAAATCCGATAGAAAGTGTTATTTGTTGGTCAACCAGTGAGGAGCTGTATCGGAATCACATCGCTGGAAGCTATCCTACATGTATCGCTCAAGCAGCCCCAGCCTCAGCTTCGGGTGCAGGAGCCGCTTCAGGTGAAGCACCACCCTCAGCGGCTGCTGCTGCTTGTTGCTTAGCGAGACGTCTCTTGCCACCCCTGCCTTTGCGACCTCGGCCCTTCCCTCGTCCTTTTCCTCGTCCCTTGCCTCGTCCCCTTCTGCGACCCTGTCCGCGACCCTGACCTCGTCCACGCACGGCAAGGTCGAGAAGCTCGTCTTCACCAAGGATGAGATCGCGAGCTTCAGCAGAGGGAGCTTCGGCTGGAGCGGCAGAAGCGTCGGCGGCGGCGGGAGCAGCACTCCTTCCGCCTCGGCGACCTCCACCCCTGCGACCTCCACCAGGACGACGACCGCGGCCGCCACGACCACCACGACCGCGACCACCACGACCACCACGACCACCTCGGCCACCACGACCACCACGACCACCCCGAGCACCTCGGCCAATACGACCAGGGCCGCGGCTTCGGGCGCGCTCGACAATCTCGAGCGTGTCTTCTTGACTCAGATCACGAGCTTCGAGGTCGAGATCGACTGTGACTTCGCGGACAGCGTTTTCCGGTGCATATGTGTCGACGGAAGACGGCTCTCGTGCTTCGAGAGAGCTAGTATCAGCCTGTATAGTCTGTGGTGAGTGAACTGAAGAATGCAACTGGGAGAGCTCCCGACTGGGAATGGGGCACGTACGGGTGTGGGGATAGCCAAGACGCTTGAACCGCCGAGAACGACAGCAGCGAAGAGGGTTGCAGCAGTAGAGAACTTCATTTTGAATTGGGAGTTGAGAGAACGACGATGTAGGACCAGCCTAAGTTCTGTAGAGGGACACCATGAGCAAAAGCATATTCAGCGCAAAGAAGAGGAGAGCGCTCACCTGTGATGTGATATTGGGAATGCACCAGGCACTGAGGAAACCAGAGCGCTCAGAACCTCTGTTTTATACCCCAAGGCCTCATTGTGTCGGCCATCGTGACCGAGCTCGAGTTTCATCCGATGTTTGCGGGTTTTGCGTAACACTGCCTTGACCCCTTCGTTGCCAACGGCACGAGGGCGGCAGACGGCAGAATGACATATCATCGCAAAAGACGGCCATTCAATAGGAAACGTTGCACCGCAGGGTCTCCAAAATGGTCACAGGTTCCGGGTTTGCGCATGCTGCGAGCCCCGCGTTTGTGATAAAGATTCCTGTGCAGCAGCCGTATAGCTCCAAGGACCAAAGGCAATGGTGGAAGAGCTCAAGGCATCTGGCGAATCCAACGGAGGTCGCGATAACATATACCAGTGGGCGAAAGTTGGATGGATGGAGTGGATGGGGGGGAATTCGGAGCAATACCTTCGGCCGGCTATCATACAATCATTTGATGAAGGCTGATTGTCGACAGCTTGAATGTTCAAAGGCAGAGACGAATATATTGAATCTGAGGATGGACAGGTTGCTCACCTTGGGAAGATGCCATTTCAGCAGTTTCATCATGTAGCGACCATCTTCGGTCAGGTTGAATCGACGGTTGAACTCGATACATACCGTCATATCTGTGTGAATTGTTTATCAGCGATTGGACGAAAGATCGTCGGGTGCATCAGCCCCGATGATACGCGTATGCATACGTGGCCGGAGATCAGATATCCGGTTGACACAAAGCTGAACAAGGGCTGAAGGAGGTATGCATGTCGAGGTCGGCAAAATCCTGGAGTAGCAGAGAGGATGTGGCACTCACCTGAGGAAAGGGCAGGTCAAACAGGATGCTCAACCTGGCTGAGGGAAATATGTAGTAGTTTAAATTCAACAGCGTTATTTATGATACATCTCAGATGAGTGCTTAGGAAAACCGACGAAGGATTGTCGACCAGAATCCCGAGAACATTTCATCTACTTAAGCAGCGGCAGGCCTGCCAAAGGTGGGGGGCCTACGGCCACCAGTTCGCAAGCCACCGAAGGGGAAGGGTCGAGGCAACCGGAGTCGGCTCAACAGTGTGCGCTCAACGAGCTTGGGTTCTTCGACGAACTCCCGAGCCTCTTCACCTCCGGCAGCTTCGGCGGCGGCACCAGCTGCAGCACCAGCAGCGCCACGACCTCCGCGACCACCACGACCGCCTCGGCGGGGACCACCCCTGCGACCACCTCGTCGCCCTCCACCTCGTCGTCCTCGTCCACCACCACGGCCTCGCTCGATGAGTTCAGCAGCCTCGTCGAACTCCCTTTCTTCGGGAGCAGCACCGGCAGCCTCGGCGGCGGCGCCAGCTGCAGCACCAGCAGCGCCACGACCTCCGCGACCACCACGACCACCACGGCGGCGGGAACCACCCCTGCGGCCACCTCGTCGGGCTCCACCTCGTCGTCCTCCACCACGGCCTCGCTCGATGAGTTCAGTGGCGTCGTCAAACTCCCTTTCTTCAGGAGCGGCACTGGCAGCCTCGGCGGCGGCACCTGCTACTGCACCAGCGGCACCACGACCACGGCCACCACGGCCACCACGGCGGCGGGAACCACCTCGGCGACCAGCCCTTCGGCCTCCACCAGCTCGGCGTCCTCGGGCACGCTCAACGAGCTCAAGTTCCTCGTTCACCTCGCGAGCTTCAAGGTCCTCATCGAACTCGCGGGCTTCAAGGTCATCATCGAACTCGCGGGCCTCAATATCGTCGTCGAACTCGCGGGCTTCTTCACCACCAGAGGGAGAGGGAGGGGGAGACAATGAACCGCCTCGGCGACCCCGGCCTCCTCCACCACGGCGGCGAGAACCTCCTCGTCGGCCTGCTCCACCTCGGCGTCCACCGCCACGGCCACGCTCGATGAGCTCGAGCTCGTCGTCGAATTCACGGGCTTCTTCACCGCCGCTGGGAGAGGGAGGTGGGGAGAGTGAGGCGCCACGGCCACCGCGACGACCACCACCACGGCGGCGGGAGCCTCCTCGGCGTCCTCCACCACGACGTCCACCGCCACGGCCACGCTCGACGAGATCAGCGTCGGTGTCGATCAGCTCGCGGGGGTGATGGGCAGCTCCGTGGTGGGGCTCACGGACTTCAAGGGAAGAAGAGGTGTTGTCAAGCTGCGTTGCGTCGAAGCCCCGGTGAGATAAAGGTGAGTGAAAGCAAGAGAGCTGAGACGCTTACAATAGGAGCGGGGGCAGCCATGACGCTGGAAGTGCCAAGGACGGCAGCGGCGAAAGCAACGGCAGCAGTAGAGAATCGCATTTTGATCTGTATGATTTATGGGATCTGCAGCAGGGTCACGAAGGTGAGTCTTTGGAACGAGGGGTTGGACGATCGACATACTTGAAGAGTGTTGCAAGGGTTCTTTTTTTTAGAATGCAGATGAAATGTTTAGGACCGGCCTAAGTATCTGTGGAGGAAAAAGTCGGGGGAAGTCAATGAAGGGGTTTGCATCGACGAAGGCGAGGGAAAGCTACCTGAGATGTGAGCTGTGAGATTGGGGAGATGCACCAGGCACTGGAGAAACAAGGAGTCCATGGGACTGCCTTTATACCTTGTCTCCTGCTCGTCACGAGACTACTGGGTGGTGCAACCTAGAATAAAGTTCTGTATCACTGGAGTATGGTCCGTCTCATCACCGTCTGTCAATGTTTTCAGAAGCTGCGGTTTTGATGCACCGGAGCCACAGGAGCATCTGTATCAGTGCCACATTCATTTCGAAGGCCAGAACGGCATACCATCAGCCTGACAATGTCCTAAATGCCGTTTAGAAATTAAGGTTTCCAGTTCATTCGGAGGGGTTGGGGACACGCACCTCGACTCGGGTCTGCCGGTTAGCCAGCTGCAGCAAAAAGTGGTGCGTGCAGCTCCTGCAGAGGCAGACATCGATGAACAGAAACTCTGCCGCCAGAGGATTTTCCGGGTCACCACGATGTCTGGTGCAGGTGACAGTTCATTGAAACTATCCATCTGTTCGCTCAAACCTGATTTGAAATGCCAGTCGTCAAGGAGCACCTAGCAAAGAATGGGAGCAATGCTGAAAGACGCAACGAGAAGCACGTACGACGTGTTCGAAGGCGATGGTATCAGAATTTTGAGGTATAGATCAAAGACAGATTGAATAGAGATACATACATAGGCCTTCGAACCCAGAAGCTCATACTGTCATAGTGACGAAACGAGTTCTGATATGAACCCGAGTCTCGATGATTAGAGTGGGTTGTACGGTCGTGGAGGGCTATATTCAACGGGCTGTGCCGTGGTGAGGAGACGCCGTGACCTAGACGCGGGTAGTGCGGTCGTGGAGAGAACGCTGCAGCTAATTCTGTCAGTGGAGAAGCTGGGAGTTAGCATTGCCTTGTCATTGCGTGTTTCGCGGATATTCGGTGTTCCGAGCTCGAAATATCCGTTGTGACACGGTGCACGGCGTTTGCACAACGCAGAGAAGCTGATTCTTGACTTCCATCTGTCGCTGTCAGATCTATCACTGGCCGCCGCATGCGTGGATGCTGCCAACTGCCCAAAGAGCAAGGAAAGAATATATTTCTATGGTCATAACGTTGTGAAATTAGCTCAACGAAGAAAAGGTCACGGGTATGGCGGATGTTGCGTACCAGACCAGAGAGTGGTGGACGGTGTCCAGAACACAGATTTCGTATCATGACATGATCATCATCAAGTGTGAGTACCTTCTTCAAGATCAGCTAGCACTTGTGGAGGTTAATCCATTTTTTGAGAGGACGACTCAACAATCCCCTGGGCGATGGTCGTGCCAGTGGTCGTCGTAAGTAAACAGAAAGTTCAAGGGCGTTGGGAGAAACATTGAACAGAGGCCTTTGCCCTGAGAATCAAATAGGGACAAACAATATTCTGACAAGAATTTCGACTTTGAATGACGTTTCTTGTCCACCGTTAATGCTGCCTCGTAATTTCTTCAATCCTGGGTTAAGAAGAGGATTCTCGATAGCCCATGCCCTACGAAATGTCGAGATTACGGTCCCGACGACGACGAAATTGCCAGAAAGCCATGGTCGGTCAAAACCGATGCTTGGGAGCATTGCTCTGAGGAGGCAGAAGGAGCCAGCACCGGCCATGCAGGCTTTGGACGAGAGGATCCATGCCCTGGAGATCACTGCTGAAGTAGAGGTGAGTAAAAATGGCTGCTATGGCGCGTATATTTTGCTCAACGATAGCCAGAAAGAAGAAGTCGCCCAGGAGGCCTACTACTCGGAACGAGACCTGGCAGCTTTTTATCAAGATGTGCTGGCCAACCCGTTCGAGGATGAGGCTGAGCTGCAAGTCAACCAGCAGGCGCTGCGAAAAGCGGAGGCCGCAGAGGACTCTGCCCTGGTACAGGCCATGTACGAGAGGTTCAACGTGGAGGGAACGTCTTCGAGCTCAGAGGCAGCCAATGCAAACTCTGAGAAGCCTGTTCAAGTCATTCTGTCAAGACTAGAGTCGATTGTCTTGCGGCTCGAAGCTACAGAACGTCTAGTAGGCGCAGAGAAGACCAACTTCCCTATCAGCATCCTCACATTCCGCGAATGCGAAGCCTTGGTTCGAGTATCGGTGCGGCAACCACTTGACTGGATCGAAAGAGTCGCGACTGACATCCTTACAGGCCAGAGCGAAAGATGCGCATTCTGCAGAGCTCACACTTGATTTAATGAAGGTGAGGTGTCAAGGCTCACAAACGCTCACCATGCTAATGCCTCGTAGCGGACTGGACTTCCCCTCCCCGAGGCAGCCCTTACAAGCGTGCTACATCTCTACGCTAGATTGGGCAACTCAGCAGCGGCAGACCGCTTCGTAGAAACCTTCCTCTCCTCTCCCGCAACCGAGGACCAACGCCATTTCCACATCCAAGCCCACATCAAAGCAACCCCAAAAGACCTTCTTCCGACATCTGCTCTAGACCTACTACACTCGTACGAAAGTCAAAATATCCCAGCTCCTATCGCAACCTATACCTCTGTGATTTCGACTCTTTTCCACCTCCCTTCCTCCATCGCGCGCGGACAGGCTTGGGATCTGTTCTCTCACATGCGATACGTAGCCCACCCCGATCCCAGTGTCGACTTGTACACCGTGATGATCAGCGCCTGCGCATACCCGCTAAAATCATCGCTTTCTTCCGAACCGGAAAAGGCGTTGGACCTCTGGACCGAAATGACGGTAGATCACAGGCTTGTGCCGACAGTCGCAACATATAACGCTGTCATCCTTGCATGTGCCAGGGACGGGACGAAGGAGTTTGTTAGCGAAGCTTTCAGGCTTGCTCGACAGATGTTGGATTCCCATCGGGATGCACATGGACAGTCTGCGTATCGTCCAGATCGGAAGACGTTCTGTGCCCTTTTGGAGGGTGCTAAACGGATCGGGGACTTGGCCCGTGTGAGGTGGATTTTGGCTGAGATGACGAAGAGCCAGGAGGGGTTGGAGGAGGTTAATGCACCACTTGATTCTGGAGTCAACGAGGAGGTGATGATGCATGTTTTCAACGCGTATGCGGCCTTCAAACCGCCGTTCATCCGCGCCAAGACCGTAGTACTCGATAGCCCCGTTGCAAAAGCACGCAATCCGGAAGCCGTGCAGGCCCAACAAGCTTCCTCACAAGCCTCGTCCGAATCTGAAGAAGGCTCAACAGGCGATATCGTACCGGACGACAACCCTTCACCTCGATTCTCGCATATCCCTCCACAGACGCACAGTGAGGTCTTGGGAGAGGTCAAGTTCCTCTTCCAATCCATCCGCGACTCTCAAGGGCTGCCTGACAGCAAATTCCGCGGTGTCAAAATCACACCTCGTCTCATCACGGCCTACCTCTCCGTATTCTACAACCACTCCTCCCTCCGCGCCTCCAGCGATATCTTCCGGACCCTTTTCGAGGAGGTGGGCGTTCCGAGGACCGCAAGAGCCTACGTCGAGGCTCTCGAACGCTGTGCCAATGCACGTAAAACGCGAGATAGCGGCTCCGAACGTGACTATGCCCTCTCTTTCGCCGAAGAGCTCTGGCGCGATTGGGTTTTACTCGAAGCTAATGGGAAACATCCCGGGACCGAGAAGAGGCTGGACGCGCGGACGATCGAGCGGGCTAACGCAGCTATGATCCGCGTGTTGACGTTGAACAACGACTTGGATAGAGCGATGGATTCCGTGCGTGCGTTTGCGGGGAGGTACAAGCCCGAGAACGTTCGTAGGCCACCGCCGAAACCCCTCCTTAGATCTACAAGGACGATTTTGGGCGGGGCGAGTAGGCCGTTGGTCAGGATGACTGGGATGACGGAGGTGCCGGATGATTATGTGCCGCCGGTGCTGCTTTTCAAGGATTTGGAGGTGTTGCATCATAGGCTGGTGGCGTATGGCAGGGTCAAGGATATCGCTTATATCAAGTGGTTGACCAAGGCGTATGAGTGGGCTTTGAGAGTGAGGAGAGACGAGTCGACCAAGTTTGTGCCTAGGGCGGAGGCAGCGCTACCTGTGGCTGTCGCTGCATAAGCTTTTTTAGTGGGCCGACTCTGTAGAGAAAGATCTGCTGGTGTTCTTTTGGTGGTTCGATGATATACTTATCGTATGTTAATGTTAATATCTGATGCCCATCTCATCCTGATTGGTTTCTATGATGACAGTGTGACTATCGGAGATAGACCGGCCCTAGATTTATACCGGGATGTCTGGCTCCCGAAGAAGGTCGTCTCATTCCATATTCAGGGTTGCGTGAATTTGGGGTAGAATGGCAACGATTACTTAGTATTGGCGGTGTGAGAACTGCAGACGCTCTTTGCGGTGCCATCCCAGAACCCCTTTAAGACCAGGCCTGAGGCGATTCATTGCGAGCAGATGCAGTACTAGTAGGTCAGTACTGTTCACCTCCTTGGGATGTAGCGGCTCATCTCAACATTACAGTGTTGGGTTAATGTCCCCTTGGCATTACGATGTCCTTCATTCCTATTGGCCACCTCGAAGGATTTGATTCCGCCGCGCTTAAGGTCTCGCCTGAGTTCTCCAACTTACACTCTCCCACAAAGAAGCACCTCTTGTCACTCCCATGAAGCTCCTTGAGGCCTCAAGGGCCGAGATTTGCTTCTGTGTGAATAATCTGGATAATGTCACACTCGGGCGCTAGCCTCCGTAGCAAGGTCGTATATAAAGACTTCTGTGGTTGTAGCGGAGACCCCAACTTCACTCTCATCCTTCTATTCATCGGGTAAACCGATATGGCGACGCTCTTTCAGCTGCTTGGCACTGCTGCCATCGTGTATGTTTTGCACCAATGTTTCATGTTTTACAGGATTCGGTCCAAGGTGAGTGAGCCTTAGTTTTAACTTTGCAGCCACACCACCTGATGTCGAAACTTGTCTTTGTAACTATTAAACTCCAGGTTCGCAACATCCCGACCATAGGATCGGACAGCTTCGTGGGAGCGACTATCGATTCTTTCAAGTTCATCCTTCGTGGTCACCAGTTGGTCAAGGATGGGTATTTCAAGGTACGCCCATCGTTTACGCTCGATGAAACTACATTGAAACTTACTCTGGGTCTTAGTACAAGGGGATGGCATTCAAGATCCCGACTATCACGACCTCATCTGGATGGCTCATCATCGTGAACGATGAACAGATGATCGAGGAGCTGCGTAAAGCCCCAGCAGACGTCCTATCCTTCAGCGAAACCACGATTGACTCGCTCCAAACTGAAGTTGTGTTTGGTAAACACGCACATGCTAAGGAATTCCAGGTTGGCGTCGTCAGAAGCCCTTTGACAAGAGCATTCCCAGGGCGGTTCGCGGACATTAGGGACGAGATCGTCGAGTCCTGTAATTACTACCTACCTGATGGAAACGGTAAGGTCTTTTTCGTCTTCCATTGACTATTTTTCGTTGACCTATGCCTGGGGATAGATTGGGTTTCCTCGAGCTTGCAAAAGAATCTCATCCACATCGTTTGTCGGACAAGTAATAGGCTCTTCGTTGGTCTCCCTCTCTGTGAGTGCTCAGGCTTCCTTTCGCGGTTCCCTGGGGAAGGTACTTAGATATCTGGACGCCGGTGATTAGGTAGGGATCCCGAATACCGCAAGATCCAGGAAGACTGGACTGTCCATGTCGTCATTGCCGCACACATCGCCCATCTGTTCCCAAGGGCTCTCAAACCGTACGTCTTAGTGTTCACAAACCTCGCCCCTGCTGCTGACGTTGGATATTACAGTGTTGCTAAGCTTTTCATGAACAAGGTTGAGTCGATGACGAAGAAAGTGGAGAAATTCCTGGGTCCGACGGTCAATGAGAGGCTGGAGAAAGACGCCAAGTACGGGCCTAACTGGGAAGGCAGACCGGTCAGTACCACTACATTGGAGTTGACTATAGCGCTTTCGGTGCTGAACTAAGGAAACAGAGCGATTTGATCTCCTGGCTGATTGATTTTGCTCCGCCCGAGCACAAGAACGTCGAGGATATCACTGTTCGGGTTATGCTTATCAACTTTGCTGCGATCCATACTACCTCATTGGTATGCCTATCATTGTTCGCCTACACCATACTTGCGTCTTACTCGTTTTGTTTTCCATAGACTTTGACCAACGCCCTGTTGGACGTTGCAGCTCGACCGGAGTATATCAAGCCTCTGAGGGAAGAGATGGAGGAAATCATTGGTAATTACGGCTGGACCAAGGAAGGCATGGGCCGAATGTGGAAGCTCGACAGTTTCCTCAAGGAGTCTAGCAGGTTGGGCGGTATCAGTAACAGTAAGGTCTGGTTCTTCACTGCACAATAGCTTGTTTTGACTCGAGATGGATTAGTCGCCGTCGGGAGGAAAGCTATCAAGGACTTCACCTTTTCAAACGGGGTGACTATCCCTGCTGGGTATACTGTCGCGGCTTCTAGCTCAGGCGTTCACACAGACCCAGTGAGTCGTCTCTATCTTTTATACGCTCAACACAACAGACTGACGTTATGTTTCCAACCGAAAGGCGTTTTATGAAGATCCTGAATCTTTCAATGGGTTCCGATTCTCGGATATGCGAAAGAACGGCACGAACGAATATGATCCTCTGCGCCATCAAATGGTATCTCTTGATCCCACATACCTGCTCTTTGGCCATGGACGTCATGCTTGGTAGGTCTTTTTATCATACTTAATCTCGAGAATCGAAACTCACCGAAGCCTTCCAGCCCAGGAAGGTTCTTCGCGGTGAACGAGGTCAAGGCAATGATGGCTCATATCCTTCTGAACTATGACATCAAGCTTCCGGGAGACTCGCAGGAGGTTCCAGCTGGACAGTATTTCGCCGCTAGTAGGAGTCCTGCCCCTGGTGCAGAAGTCTTGTTCAGGAAGCGAAAAGTGGATTGAAACTCAGCCCGAGAGTTTGTCGCCCGTTTGCTTTGATTGCAGTGGCTCTTGATCTTTATATCTAATTCGCTCCAAGTTCACTGGTAATCTTTATGAAATTTAAAGTGGCACAAGAACGATGCTTGTCAGAGCGCGACGATAGGTGCAGTCAGTGGTTTTAAGGCGGCCTGTTAACTTACAAGAACGTGCCTCCAATGAGGTATCTATGATTCAATAGCAGAGGTGTATCACAGCGTCAAGGGGGTTTTAAAAGAGAGTTGAGATACGTTATCGGAAGCAGGGCGGTGAGCAGTGGCCTCCTCCGCAAGGGATCAAGGACAAATGGTACTGTACGCTCCTGGGTACCGAAAGAGTGTCTGCGAGGCTTCGTATTCAGCGCTCGTTGACCCAAAGTTTGGAGAAAATTTGACTCGGAGAAGAGTTATCTGGTCATGGAGATGACGGCCTCTGCGGCTTCAGGGTAGACCGAGCTCGCCGAACTATCACCGAATTACTTACTAGGAGGGGCAGCCCGCTTTGAGAATGAGTATTACCAGATAATGGAATCGGCGTGCCAGTGCTTTATTCGCCTACTTATACTTATGGAGACCAGCGAAGGTCTTCTTCCGAAGAACTGAATATATTCTCACATGCTAAACGCCTCGTTTGAATTCCAAGGCTGTCACAATGACAGTGTCTCACAAAGAAGCACCACCTTCCACTCTCATGACCCTTCTTCAAGGCCCGGATTCGACTTTCTGTACGACCTTTTGAATAATTCTGATATGTCACATTCGGCGCCTGAGATCCGCAGGAAGCTCTTATTTAAAGGCCTCCGGTGGCTTAAAAGTGGTGTTTTCTAGGCTTCAACGTATCTCCGCACTGCTGCTCGCTCCTCTCGCTACTGGAGATTTGACATGGCGACGATAACTGAATTGCTGGGCACCGCCATTGTTGTGTATGTGTTGCACCAATGGTTCACGTTCTACCGCATTAGGTCCAAGGTGAGTTGCATCAACGATCAGCGTTCTTTGTCGACGCTGACTGACGCCTGCGATATACTTAGATTAGGAACATTCCGACCATAGGATCAGATAACTTCATTGGAGCAACTTTGGATTCTCTCAAGTTTGTCTTTCGTGGTCATAAGTTGATCAAGGAGGGGTATTTCAAGGTACGTTAACACTTCTTCTACGATACCGCCAAGCGAGCTAATTATGGGGCTCTGTTCAGTACCATGGCACGGCGTTCAAAGTCCCAACTATCACCACATCGACTGGCTGGATGATTGTCGTTAGCGGGGATCAATTGATTGAGGAACTGCGGAAGGCACCCTCTGATGTTATGTCCTTCAATCTGGTCACAGTTGATGTACGTTCGTTTTCCCTAGGTTCGGTCATCTTGTGTCCATACTGACTGGGGAAACTCTTTAGCAACTCCAAACTGAAATCGTCTTTGGGAAACATGCGCATGCCAATGAATTTCAAGTCGCAGTCGTCAGAAGCGCCTTGACGAGAGCTTTCCCGTCCCGGTTTGCGGAGCTCAGGGATGAGATTGTGCAGTCGTGCGACCACTACTTGCCCAAGGGAAGCGGTGAGTCCCTGTTTGGCGTTTACAAACTTCATCCGCTGACCTGTGACTGCTTCTAATCGTTCATGCATTAGATTGGGAGCCATTCCTACTGCAACAAAACCTGGTTCATATCGTTTGTCGGACAAGCAACCGATTCTTCGTTGGCCTTCCTCTCTGTAAGCTCCCTCCTCGTGTGGCGAATAAGGTTGTTCTGAGCCCCAGTGTTCCAGGCAGAAACCCAGAATATCGTAAAATTCAGGAAGAGTGGACTATCCACGTCATGATAGCCGCACAGATGGTTTATTTGTTCCCTAAACCACTAAGACCGTTCGTCTAGTCGCGCTCAACCTTGTTCTTGCCGCTGACGTTGAGAGATATAGGATTTCTGCCCTGTTCCTGAACAAGGTCGAAGCGATGACCAAAAAGGTAGAGAAGTTCTTGGGCCCGATCATCACTGAGAGGCTCGAGAAAGATGCAAAATATGGCCCTAACTGGGACGGTAGACCGGTGAGTATTCATACATACGTACATGTGGAGGTTGGGAAAGTACTAAAGTTATTGGGCTACAGAGTGATTTGATTTCCTGGCTACTTGATCTCGCTCCGCCCGAGCACAAAAACATTGAGGACATTACCGTCCGTGTCATGTTCATCAACTTTGCAGCAATTCACACCACTACCTTGGTAAGTCCTCTGCGTCACGTTCGCCCATCATACTACGACTTGCACATATTCGTGACTTCGAGTTCTCCGAGTTGACAGTTTTGCCTTGATAGATCTTGACCAACACCCTATTCGACCTCGCTGCTCGAACGGAGTACATCGAGCCCCTCAGAGTGGAGATGGAAGAGGTCATCGGTAATCATGGATGGACGAAAGAGGCTATGGGGCGTTTATGGAAGTTCGATAGTTTCATGAAGGAGTCGAGTCGACTAGCTGGGGTGAGCAACAGTAAGTTTCATTTTCCAAGAATCGGTCTTTCTCCTCCTGACATTGACTTCTCCTTCACCCAGTCGCCGTCGGAAGAAAGGCCCTGAAAGACTTCACGTTTTCAAATGGCCTGACCATTCCGGCTGGATATACGGTTGCGGCTGCGAGCTCGGGAGTTCATGCTGACCCGGTATGTTATACTTTGGCCGACCCCTTTTTCAAATAGTTATTCACGTTGTCTGGCCCGGAAGGCGATCTACGAGGACCCTGATTCTTTCCATGGGTTCAGGTTCTATGACATGCGGCAAAATGGCACAAATGAGTACGATCCTCTACGCCACCAGATGGTTTCTCTGGATTACAATTACCTGCTATTTGGTCATGGTCGTCACGCATGGTGAGTTCCTGTTTTATTTCGGGGTATCATAGTCAAGTGCCTTTGAAGCTCACGGTCTTTCTGCAGCCCTGGGCGGTTCTTCGCCGTGAACGAGATCAAAGCCATGGCGTCCCATATACTTCTCAACTACGATATCAAGCTTCCTGGAGATGCAAAGGTTGTCCCACCTGGACGATGGTTTGCCGGTAATAGGATTCCTGATGCGAAGGCAGAGATGATGTTCAGGAAGCGGAAGGTGGATTGAGCCAAAGTGGCCGTTATCGTTTTCACTGTTTGATTTGATTAAAATACCCCGCAGAATTTCCTACAGCTTGTACTAGAACCACCAGACAGTCACAAGCGCTTTTTTTTCTTCCAAGAACCTGGACGTCTTGCGATCAGCTCCTGAAGGGCGTCAGGTATGGCGAGTGGATCGCTTGATCAGACTGAGGGGTGCGGCAAATATGTAATACGGGGCACCCTTTGCGTAATAAATTCGAGTGTTCGACTTCTCGACCCCTGCTCTTCTCCTCAACCACTTGCAGTCTCTCTCATCTTCAACAAACGCTGAAGGAAAGCAACATCGCCGTCGCCACCGCCTCCTCTCGGTTCCCGGAGGCAATTCCAAAAACATCATGACGGTCTCCAAATGGGGAGCCATCATCCTAGCGAGCGTCTTGGTTACCCCATTCACCACCGTCGCCGCCGTTACCATTTATTATCAACTTGGGCACCAGCAAAGTCTCTTTGGGACGTCGACGGCGACGGCGAACGCAGCAAGCTACACAGGCGCGGCGGCGTACGACCCGACGACTCTGAACGCCCCGCCACCCCCGAATCCTCCTATACAGACGCAGTTTGGGATTCAGTTGAGGAATGGGGGCACGCCGGGAGTTTCGATAACGCAAAGCGGGGCGTTTTTTGGATTTTCGATTGAGATGTCGGTGGTAGATCAAGTTTGTGAGTGGGCGAGCTGATGAGGTGGCAGATGAGACTAACCTTATAATGGACGCGTAGTGGGAAGAAATTCGTACGTTCAACCAAAAGCACGTTTAGCTTTTTCTATTTAGATAACACCGAACTCCAGGACGGTTCTCCAAGTACCCTTTCTCAACCTCCTCTCCAACCTAGCAAGGAGAGCAGGTGGGGTTCGCATTCGAGTGGGCGGTAACACTCAGGAGACCGCGGTGCTCGTTGACCATACCAACAATGGACGAATCCTGGAAAAAGATATCAACGGCGTGTCCAATCCAACGCAGACGCCTCCACTGGACTATACCAGGGATCTCATCTACATGATGGGCAATATTTTGAGCTTCGTCCCAGTGGACTGGTTCTTAGGCATACCATTTCACGATACGGACAACTTCCACTTGGCCGTAGCCGAGGTTGGTCAGCAGGTCCTTGGGTCGAGGTTAATCGGCCTCCAGGTGGGGAACGAGCCTGATCTTTACGCTCGTCATGGGCATAGGCGTTCAGTGAGCTTATTCCATTGTATACTTACGTCCCACCCCCGAACTTGATTCTCGTTAATAGGGCTATGGACCATATGACTACTTTGGCGAATTCGGCAGCTTGGTGAACGCGATGGAGGGAGACGAACACGTCGTCAATCGACAGCTGCTCATCGGTCCCAATATCGCCACTGGAGATTGGTTCCCAGAACAGGTTTGGGACACGGGATTTGTGGATACATTTAGCACTAACCTTGCATTCCTTGCTGTGGAGCAGTAAGCCTAATCTCGTTCTGCTGCGTCTTAATCTGATTCTTACGCATTCTCCCTTTCGAATAGCTACCCAAGCGACAACTGCTATGCTCAGTTCGGAATTGGCACACCTCATGATCCCCAAGAGTTGTTCCCCAGTTTCCTCACCCACGAGTCTGGAAGGGAAATCATAAACCCGTATCGGAACTCTACCCTGTATGCCCAGGAGAAGGGTAAGCGAATGCTCATGTTCGAGACAAACACGGCCTCTTGTGGAGGTTTCCCTGGTATCAGCGATTCCTTTGGGGCGGCGTTGTGGGGATTGGATTATGCGATGCAGATGGCCCACTCCAACTTTTCGGGTGCCCTCTTCCATGTCGGTGGTCAGAATGTGTTCTATAATGTAAGTGTTTCAACCGAGTCCATTCGAAAGTTTAGCTGAGGATTTTTGATAGCCGTTTACCCGTATGCCCCTCTCCTTCAGTGCGCCTAGATGAGGCAATTATTGACGCTTCGGACAACGTAGCACCTCCTACTAACCAATCAACGTTCCGCCAATGGACAATTGGTCCAATTTACTACGCATCTCTCGTCATGGCTGAAGCGCTGGGCCCATCCGACAATGCGCAGGTTCTTGACCTTGAAGCCAATGACGGGAATCCGAATACGCCAGCGTATGCAATCTATGAGAACGGGAACCCAGTCAGGGTTTTACTGTTCAATTATATCACAGATTCGTCTGGAGCGAACGATGTGACGGTAGGTATTTCTATTGGGGGAGGCCAGACGGGTCAGCAGAACGGGACGCCGGCTCAGGTTAGAGTGAAGTACGTTGGTTACAAGATCTTCTTCCTGGATTTGCTGCTCATTGTCCTCTTCGTTCGATTATTTAGGCACCTATCGGCTTCGTCTGTCTCTCAAAAGGGCAATTTCACTTGGGCGGGACAAGTGAGTTGACCTTTCTTCATTCACCCTCTTGATCCTGACTCTGAAACGTCTCCCAAGACCTTTGGTGAGAATTTCGAGTCTGATGGACGGCTCCAAGGACAAGAGAACATCGAAACCATCCTCTGCGACCAAATCAATAATGTTTGCAATATCAGAGTACCTGCGCCAGGGGTGGCGCTTGTCTTCCTCACCGGCGATGCTCTAACGGAAGTGGAGAGTGGAGCAACGACTACTTTCCCAACGACGGTCATGACCAAAACGGTGAACACGGCGACGATAGACCCGTCGATCCTTGCGACCTCGAACGGGCACAGGGCGATGAATGTGGATAAAGCGCACTTGGGAAGTACGAGTAAGGGGAGTGTGAGTGGAGCGAGTGAGGTTGGGGTGACGGCTGAGAATGTGTTTGTGGCGAGTATGGCGCTTGCCGCGGTGGTGATGGCTGTGACTTTGAGGATGACGAGCGATTTGTGATGGGGGCTGTAATCTCAGGTTGATTTTTTGTATGTACTTTTGAATTGTACAGTATACCCCGTGTATTTATTCTTGTTATGTAGCTGGCGACTAGCAACTTTTTCTCTGTGACTGGCTCTTCCATTGTTTCTCATCTGATGGGCTGCTCGACGCGACCTTGGACGCGACCCTCGGTGTCAGCTCTCCTGATCCGTTCAATTGATCCGCCAACTTGTTTGTCAGTGAGTGGTCTCTGGATTTCGCTGTGAGTAATTTGGTCGTACTCTTTGCTCCAACCGTGACTCTAGAAACTTGAGTTTCCTCCTTCAGTGACACATTCCTTTCGAAAGGAAATCACAGACGACACGACGAGGGAAACTTAGCAAGGGATCATACTCGTACGCCATCTTACCCTTCATTGCACGCATTTTGGAATCTGAAAGGTGTGTAGGAGCGTCTCGCCATGAGTATCCTCAACCTTCCAGCAGAGCTATTGGAGATGATCTTCATCGACTGCGTGTACAACTGCTTGTTTCGACGTATACCCACCTCCGCTGAGCCCTCAACAAACCCCGTTGAGCTAACCCATGTCTGCCAATTGTGGAGGAAAACGGCCATCTCCTCCCCCCAACTGTGGGCCAGTATTCACGTGAACAGTGCCAATTCTGAAGGGGATGTCAAGATGTTCGAACTATGGCTCCAGCGCTCTGCTGGGCCTGGTGGAAATTACCCCCTGGTGCTCATCATAAATCAAAAAAGCGCTTTCAATCCGCAAAGCTTTGGACCATTGATCTCTCTCGCGATAGCTGAACGCCATCGGTGGAAAGTCATCCACTTGTCCCTTTATGGGGACTGTCGAACTTTCTTCGAGCCGCTCTTCAATGCGGGACCGCTTCCTATTCTGCGAGCATTCAAAATCGACTTTGTTGCCTGGGATCGGGAGGCGATTGGCCATCTTACGAGGACTTTGTGCTCGTCTCCAGCACTAGAATCAGTTCATTTTGGGTCGAATTCCTATCTACCCCGTCAAAGCGACCTCCTTAAGGAGTTTGTTCCTTGGGCTCGCCAGAGAACCGCCAATTTCCAGGTCCTCTACCTCTCCCAACTCGTCCAAATCTTATCATTCTCTGCGACAAGCCTTCAAAGTATATTAGTCTTGTTCATCCGACCCTCGGACGAAGTCGCAGGGATTCCACATGTGACCGCTAGAACCCTCCAATCCATCGATTTTCGGGTTTTCAGTGGGTGCCGCAGTAGCGACGTTTTCGACAAGCTGACCTTACCCTCCCTCCAACAACTTCACTTACCCGATGGAGTCCAGGACATCAAGAGCCACGGCCAGCTAGAAGGATCGATATCCCTCTTCCAGATGCTCGAAAGGTCAGGATGCAAGCTGAAAGTCTTGACAATTGGGTCGCCGAACACCATGTTCCTCGAGTCGCCCTTCTTTAACGACCTCAAAACGTTGAAGATTACTTGGGGGCTCAGGACAGCCGAGGGAGTCCAGTTGCTGGAGGCTCTGGGCGAGGCGTGTCCGGGAACCCAATGTCCTCGGCTGCTCCCCCTGCTAGGGGTGTTGACACTCTATTATGTTCAATCGGTAGATAGAGTCCGGGAAATCGTTTACGCTAGAATTGCGGCCTACGGAGGACAGGGCAGATCGAAGCTGCGTAGAGTCTCTGCACAGCGACGTCCGAGTGGGGGTTACATTTTGGACATGGACTTGAGTGCTGTGTAAGCCTTGGTTTCTCTAGACGGTAGTTAGAAGATGTTCATAGGATGGCGAGTGTTTTTCGTACTACTTCAGATGGTAATCCCTCGCACTTCCCCGATCGGCCAACAGGAAGCCGCCTCTGGCTCTCTCTCATGCAGACTCGAACCCCATTTTCTACATCTCATCTGCCTCTCGTGCGAGCTGATTGATACCTTGGCCTGGCCTTCACATTGGACTTTCGAGAAGGTCAGGAAGATCATGCACACAGAGTTGGTGTCGGAGGCTTTCAAACGATAATGTATTTAAACGTGGTAAGAGGAATAGATGAAAGCCCATAGTTATGGCCATATCACCAATTGTCACTAATACCATGCTGCTCTAATCAAATCGACTGCTCGCTCAGCCAGGATATACACCGCCGCTTGGGTGTGGCCGGTAGGAATCAAGGGCTACATCGCAAGAACCATTCATCAGAAAGGAAAGCATAGAACTTAAAAGAAGCGGCTGCACTTACAATAGCAGAGGCATCTACAACACGCAGACCTTTAACTCCTTTCACGCGAAGGTCAGGGTCAAGCACACCATTCTTCGCGTTTCGCGCAGACATGGCGGCTGTTCCAGTAGGATGCAGAGTGGACGTGGCGAAATCACGGGTGAAACTATCAAACACGTCGGGGGGAGTGGTGTCTGGATCTAAGCCGAGGGATTGAGTTGTGATGAAGCCAGCCCAGGCTGGTGCAGTAAAGAATTTCTTCGCGATGTGTGCACCCTCCCGAAGGGCGACAAGGTCAAATGAATTCGAAAAGTATCCAAGATCAATAAGTGGCGAGTCGAACGGGTCGTTCGAACGCAACTTCACGCTCCCACCTGCATTGAATTTGTCAGTGGTCTGGTGGATGACGCCGAACGTGATCGAAGCAACATACGCGATTTAGGCGTCAGAAGCACGATGGAGGCTCCTGCAAGGTCACCAAGGTTCTGTTGAGAGTAGGTTGAGCTCAAAATAAGAATAATGAGGCAACGGTGTCACAAGGCTTACAAAAAGAGCGAGCTCGATGTGTGGTGCATTTCTCCCAGATGCAGGATCACTGTTACCGCTCCAAATTGACGAATTGGATGGTATTCTTGACCATATCAAATTCTTCCCTCCAAACTCTGTCAATGGTCCTGTCCTCGAGTTCTTCCACTGCTCTAGCTCCGCAGGCCCCGCACTATGAGCATGTTTTCTCCATCAGATGCGGAGGGAGAAGCAAAGATTAAACGAACTCACGGAGGAATCGGTGTACCAGTGGTATTCCATAACGCTACAATAACGGCATGGTCGGACATGCCTTTTCCGACGTCGGGAAGATTATGGATCGTTTTTATCCCAAGAGCGCTTAGATCTTTTCGATCGCCGATACCAGAGTTCAGGAGAATTTGAGGGGTGTTTATAGAACCAGCTGAGAGAATGAGCTCTTTCCTAGCAGTCAATCGTTTCCTTAGAGTCCCTGGTGTTGACGGGAGGTGAGCATTTGTTGGAAAAATGGCAACGATACTTCACACACCTCTCGATCTAGGAGTGAGCTCGACAGTTCGTATCTCGGGCTGTCCAATCGAACGAGTCATCAACACTCGCGTGGCTTGCGTATTCAAGACGATGTCTAGATTGGGTCGACCTCTGACGGTCGTGTTGAAATATCCAGTTGCGGAGCTACTCCTCTCGCCATTTCCGATTGTCGAATATAGCCAAGCTAAGAAATACGTCAAATACGTCAAAGGAAGTTATCGTTGGAAGGGTGACCTACCGACTCCGAGTGGTTTGCCCGAATTTGCGTCCAAGTTGTACGGGAAATCCCTGGGTAAGTCCCGCGTGGTCTGAATAGCGCGTCGCTCAAAGTCTCGAGGGCCACTCTCAGGCAGGGAAACCAACGTATTACCCTTGAGGCCATGGACTCGAGGGTCATACTGGCCAGTGATATCGCGACCGCCAACAGGGGCCACCCATCTTTCGTGCTAAGAACCACATCAGCAAAAAAGAGGTTCGTATAGGGGAAACACGGTGGCCTACACGTAAAATGAGGGGGAAAAGGGACCTCCACGTCCACCCCTGGTCACCCGTGATCCTGGCCCAGGCGTCGTAGTCATCAGCAGACCCGCGAGTGTACACCATCGCGTCTAGATATTGCCACCATGAGTTCGTTCTCAAAATATTCGGAGCCATTTTCGCTCACTAATCGAGCTGCTCCCGCCGAGAACATGCCCTCTCGCAAAGGGGATTGTGCGGTTCCTGAGACCAGGTAACGGCACAGTTTCATAGTTCCAGTTGTAGGTGCTATTGATTTGTTGAATGAAGCCTGGGACCTGAAGGTCAAGAACACCTTCGTTACTGGAGGCCCTTGTGAGATGGCGCGAATGAGGGTGAATGAGAAAATTTTGATGACGTACTTTGGACCTGCTTCGACAACAAGGACGCTGAACCGAGGGTTCTCCGTCAGTCTACTGGCGACTACAGCACCAGCAGTTCCACCTAGATAGACAAGAGAATGCGAGTCCGGTTAGGTATGCGATAATGTATATCGCTTCGGCACAGACCTCCAATGACCACAAAGTCATAATTTCGTGTTGGTAGGCTTTCCAAGGACTGATAAACTGCGGCGCGCGCAAGGTGTACACAAATTGCTACGAAGAGCGAAAGTGCACCCAACCGCATCTTGAAGCCAAGGAGAAGTATTCGCCAACGAGCCTGTCAATCCAGAATGGCGACGAGGTTTTAAATCAGTTGTAGCAGAATAAGGCACACACATGCCGCATGAACGGGGTTTTCGGTCAGGATTTGTGGGTCTGACGCCCACAGAGCAGCTAGTCATACGTCACGCCATCGTCTGTCGTGTGGCAGACAATAGTATCCTTTCTTCCTCTTCCGTTCGCACTGAGTCCCTGAAATGTCAAGATGGAGTTTATGCGATCGAACAGGAAACATTGCTGCACTAACTGCCAGTGATACCGCGTGATATGAATACAACGGGCCGTTTCTTCTCATGCCACATTGTCAGAAGGTGAAAGGCCAAGGCCCAAGGCTTGTTGACGCAAAAGATCAACAGAGTTGCAGGAGCCGCCGTCAGAGTTCAAAATTGCGTTCTTCTGCCTAGGAGACGCTGCAACGAACACCAAACGGCTCAAAATTTAAGGTGCACTAAGAAGCTAAAGAATTACACAACCGATGAGATCCATTGAAGGTGAATTGAAGAAGAATTACCAAGAACATTCACCTGTTAAGTGCTGCTTGTGCATGAAGAAGGCGCAGTGTGGGGAGATCAATTGATGACGGTGAAAGAAAAATCGGCGCTGATTCCCTGATTCGATCACGCACTGTCAAGATGCCGCTGCTATGAACTCTCCAAATGGTCTAGTCTTCACGCGACTCTCCCCAAAATCCCAAAACCTGGTGCAGCAAGGCAAATGGCAGCCTCGCACTTCCACTTTGAGCCTCCAGAATTTTAACCCTGACAGATTGACGGTCCCGTGCTCCGCCTTCCACCGCACAACCACTGCCAGAATCCATCACGTCGAATAGCCCCTCAAACGCGGTAGATGGTTCCCAAGTTGCTTTTCCCTGCGCTCAGTAGGGTTCTCTTCGTCTATTGCGACTCAATTGCTTTGATGTGATGGACTCTTCCATTGTCTCTCTCGACGCCATCGATGGGCTGAGCAGTGGATGCGATCCCGGCCTCAGGCTGATCCGTTCAATTTGATCCGCCGACTTGTTTGTCACTGTAGTCACTGCGAGTGGCAGTAACTCGACGAAGTGACTGCTCTCATATTTTCCTCCTTCCGTGGCACAGTTTTCTCCACAAGAAGTCACAGCTGACACAACGAAAGAAAGCTAGTAAAGAGTATCTCAGTCTGAATCGTACGTCATCCAACCCTTACTTGCACGCATTCTGAAACTTGAAGGTGTGTTATAGGACTTGCCATGAATATACTCGACCTTCCAGTCGAGCTATTGGAGATGATCTTCGTCAACTGCGTGCACAGCTGCTCGCTTCGACGTAAATCCATCTACGCGGCTCCATCAACGAGCGCCGTTGACCTAACCCATGTCTGCCAACTGTGGAGGACGATCGCCATCTCTACCCCCCAACTGTGGGCCAGGATTCGCCTAAACAATGCCAGCTCTGAAGGCGATGTCAAGATGTTTGAGCTATGGCTCCAGCGCTCTGCTGGACCTACTGGAAATTACCCTCTGGCTCTCGCCATCACTCAGAATTGGGAGTTCAAAATGGAATTTTTTGGACCGATGGTCTCTCTTGCGATAGCTGAACACAAACGGTGGAGAGACATTCATTTGTCGCTTTTGGGGATTTCCCAAGCGTTCTTCGAGCCGCTCTTCACTGCTACACCGCTTCCTATTCTACAAGGATTCCAACTATACTTTTATGACTGGAATCCGGAGGAGAGAGGCCTTCTTATGAGGACTTTGTGCTCGTCTCCAGCACTACAATCGGTTCATTTCGGGTGGAATTTGCTTCCCTCCCAGAGCGACCTTCTCAAGGAGGCTGCTCCCTGGGATCGCCAAAAGAACGCCCGATTCGATGCCATAGACCCTTCCCAGTTCGTTTTAATCCTATCATTCTCCGCGTCAAGCCTTCAAACGATCGTGGCCTCGGGCGTCACACCCAAATCCTTCACCGTATCCACACCGATTCCACATGTGACTGCTGTGACTCTCCAATCCATCGAAATTAAGCGTTTCAACCGGTGTCACTGTAGCAATGTGTTCGACAAGCTGACTTTACCCTCTCTCCAACAACTTCACTTACCCGGTGGACTCAAGGACTCGGACTCGGATAACCATATAGCGGTGGAGTCCCTCTTTAAACTGCTCGAAAGATCAAAATGCAAGTTGCAAGCCTTGACGATTGGGTCACCGACAACTACCTTCCTGGAATCACCCTTTTTTAACGACCTCAAAACGTTGAAAATCACCGAGTGGCCCACGATGGAGGCGGAGGCTCAGTCGGTGGAGGCTCTGGGTGAGGCGTGTTCTGGAACTCAATGTCCTCGGATGTTCCCCTTCCTAGAGGTGTTGACACTCCAGCGCGTTGAATCGGTGGACAGAGTTAGGGAGATCGCTTACGCTAGAATTGCGGCCTCTGGAGGACAGGGTCGATCGAAATTGCGTAGGGTCATCGCACAACGAGTTCAGAACGGGCGCTACATTTTGGACATGGACTTTAGTGCAGCATAGGCCTCGATCTCTTCAATTTAGCTGTAGGAGGTAGTTGGACGATGTTCATAGGATGGCGCTTTAGGTTTGCGAAGTCAAATAATGCTCCGAGACTCTGAGAATGACAAATTGTATTATCAATGGCAGGGCGAGTGTTTGGAGTTTGAATACGTTGTCCTCTGTCCTCAGGCAATGGTCGTTGGCTGAACCTACGTGCCGATTCGGAAAATGATCCGAATTGTGTGGCTGTGAATTGCTAAATGTGGAGGCCCAAGGGTCAACACCAACGACGCCCTTGTTTTCCTCTGACCACCACCACCGTCCACCACGATGTCCAAGCTACAGCAAGATGCAGCAGCTTTCAAGTCTGTCATGCACAGGCAAGACTTTACGTCGTGGCATTCACAACCGAAACCAGCGGTCCCAGCTGCAAAGTCGCCTTCAGCTGCTTCAACGAGCACATCGGCGGCTGGACCTGGGGAGGGTGGTGGCGACTCGTCGTCAAAGAAGAAGAGGCCAAAGTCGAGTACGAAAACAAGCTCTGTTGATTCCTGGATCTTTAATTCAATGCTCGTTCTGGGTGCTACTGATAGATATCGTCTACTCGCAACCAGCGGATACTGGTACGGGTACTAATGTCAATACACAGTTGGTGTACGCCGTGAGCTTTATGAAGGTGCGATAACCCATCATTGGGAGGGTCAACGAAGCTGGGGTTGCTTATCGAGTGTTTTCGGACTTAGGGAAAGCACAACCCGATGCGGTTGGAAGACATTGCGGTGATGACTGACACACCCCTCGACACCGACCCTGTGCTCCGAGAAAAGTTCAAAGCGCACGACAAGATCCAGCATGATCCCAAAACAAATTTGTATTCCTACAAGGTGCCCAGAATACCCCCTTCGTATCGCCCTATACAGCCCCGCTGAGACTCGTTCTTCTTTCATTGATAGCACGACTTTACGTTCAGGAACAAAGCCGCCCTGCTCACAGAAATCCAACGACAGACAAAGAAAGGAGGAGGCCTCTCTGTCAGAGCTCTAAAAGAATCATGGAAAGAGGCACCGCAGGCCATAGAAGAGCTCGAAAAAGAAGGCGAGGTGCTGGTCACTCGCACACAAAAAGACGGCCAGTTGCGTATGGTGTTTTGGAACGAGATCAAGCCAACGGACGAGGCAGGTGGGAAGCGTGTAGAACAAGGTTCGTCTTTGCTCGTTCCTTTCTCAATTAGCCATGTTTTAGCCATATAATATATGGCCATTTGATATCGTACACTTTCTCAACCTTTTGCAGAATTCTTGGACCTTTGGCACGGACTCAAGGTGCCGAATGAAGTTGATTTAACGAGAGAACTTGCATCAGGTCAGCCCTCCCCTTGTACCATTCGTTTCCTTTATCGCTGGAAGACTGATTCCTTGTTGCAGAGGGTTTGCAAGTCACCGCATCGGAAGCCGCACCGCCAAAACCGCCCGTTACAAAGAAAAAGGGAAGGAAGGGCGGCGCCAATCGTACGCGCCAGGTCCGCATTACCAACACCCATTTGCGTGGGGAAATCGATCTTTCGAAGGACTATGTCCCACCAGGAAAGTAAAGTAGAGCTGAGTGAACACACCACGTCCGGCCTTTTTTTATTGATCGACCGACCTTCTTTTGGATACGATACTTTGGATGTATCTTAGCACTAATGATAATTTCATTTTTTCCCCATTCCGGCGTTTGTGTGTGCTAGGGCCAGCTACCCATGAAGACTAGAAACTTTTTCATGAACTTGGATTATGAGGCTACGCCTCCTGTCCAAGCTTCAGATTCAGAATCTTTCTCGGTTGACCTTTGACCAACATGTCGAGCTTGGTTTGCGTTTGGTTACGGTCATTCAAGGCTTGAAGGAAGACCAAGTACGTCTCCCTCAATTTCATTAGATCGCCTTTTGCCCCCTGCTGACTGTCAGTTGACTACAGGGTAGAATTGACAGAGGTCTTGGGCGCCCTCCTCGCCATCCCGTCGGCGCCCGGCCGTCTTGTTCTCGATTCTCCTTGCGGAATTGTACTACTTTTCGAACGCCTTGCTTCGCTGGAAGGTTCGAAAGTGAGTATACCCCGCAGACGAAGCTTGGAAAAACCGGCACGAAGCTACGTTGGACAGTAAACCAGCTCAGCGCTATACATACAAGTCACCTCGCGAGCTCGCCGAGAATCGTTCGTAGGCTGTCCGCCTGGAGAGCCCGGCCATTCGATAGTCACCGTGTGCATTCTCCTTGCCTCGCCTGCACGGCTGGTCGGGAGTGCCTAGCGGCTCTATGATAGCCTCTTCGACGTCCTCTATGCATCCTGACATATGCATTCCACACGTCGAGCTCGTTAGGTATAAATGGCCCTTCCCTTCTCTCGTTCTCGCTACACCACCCACCGAGCTACAAACCACCCATCCACCTCTGTCTCCGCACCTCTACTTTCACCGAAGCTCATTACATGATGAGTCGCAATCTGATTCACAGTGACGAAAAGATTGTGTTTGATGCCACCAGGGTCAAGACGGTGAGGCCTACCCTCGGCAAGGTCAAAGGCTACAACCTCGAGGAAGACGAACTCAAAGCGATCTTTGGGATCGATGCCAAACGTTTCGGAGAGCTCCCCTCCCGCATGGTGGTCCCCGTCCTCGAAGGACAACAGATCCACAATGGAACCTCGATCACTGGGAACCTCTACCTCGTCGAGCCAGTCGCATGGATCCCCCATGTCTGGTACAGCAAAACCATTCCCGCCGGCGTGTTCAAGACCCAGCATAATACGACGGTGAAGACCGTCGCGGAGGCAACCTTCACTTGCGGAACGAGCGCTTCGCTCAACATTCAAGGGACAGCAAATTACAACAACATCAGTGCAACGGCGAAATTTTCTTGCGAAATGTCATTGAGCATTATGAAATCGTGTAGCACTACCGAGACGTCCACCACCACCGGGACTACAGGCGATGTTCCCATTCACGAGCTCATGATCTACCCGGTTCTTCAATGCAAGGTTATCAAGTTACAGAAGCTCAACTATAGCAGCGTTATATCCTCCTCTGGCTCGCTCACACCGGAGATCACATGGGGTCGCCACTCTGGTGACGATATCGACAACGATTTTTGGGAGCGGCGACGTGTTGCTAGCACCCGTTTGGGCGAAGGGATCTTGAAGTTGTCTTACCACCCTATCCCTATGACGGGTCACGTCGATTCGTCGATGTACCTCCTTCCTGTCCCACAGATGACCAGCACCGGTGAGGTCGAGGTCACTACTCTCCTCAGCCGTAGCAATTGGAAGGACTGGTTTCATTATGATGCGCCTTGGGAGAATCCAACTCATTCGGATCAGATCATTAATATTGCTGTTCCAAATAACGGTGTGGCCTTCCGGCCTATGGCGACTTGGACCGACTTGGTGAGTTTTTATTGGCTTTTTTGCTGGGGTATATCCAAGCTGACGATGGTCAAAACGTAGGTCGGAGCCAAGGATAAGCTTCAGAAATGAATTTGAAGATGACGCGCGAACCTTCCTCCTTGGGCGATGGGTAATGGGAGCGACTCTTTTTTTTGTGATCTACTGCTTGTCTTTTAGTGGTTTCTGCTCCATTCAATGTAAATAGTACCCAGGGACACCTGCCTTCGAGTGCTTGTGTTGGAATATGGCCTCGGCGCTAGCCTTAGTCGTAGCTGGCCGATGCCATCAGATTCGGAGCTGCTACTTATTGGTAGACAGGTCACCGGTCTAACTTACTGGCTACCGTTGACTTATCGCACTCATGCCAACGCCTGCCATTCTCGGTCTGCACCCACTGTGACTGTAGACTCCCTCTCGTCTCCCTTAATAAGTAAGTGTCGACAGGTGGCGGATTGATTTCAGGGGTCAAGGTCTCTTGCCATCACTGGTGAAATTGACATGTCCACGTCGAGGAGTGCACTGCTGCAGTCCGACGCTCACCCTGTGGACGAACCTTGGTCGCGAACGATTGGTTGAGTGAGATTCTGGGCCTCGAATCATATATTCAGTCAACGATTCGATGTAAACAATTGAGAGCTTGGCATTCCACCATGGAATCAAACTTCTGACGTCGTGAACACATGCGTCAAGGTATTCTGCCGCAAGCCCGTAGGTCCACAAAGAATGTTTGGTAACTTGCCATCCTGACCCAGTTCTCTGTGTAAACAAACACTACAGATATATTCGATGTCTATAATGATACTTGTGATTTAGTACCCTCTTTGGGCTTTTCTTTGAGCTTCTCTTTGAGCTTTGAGCCTCCTAAAATCATTGTCCCACTTTGTGGCAAACCCCTTGATAGCTGCAGCAGTCTCTGGCTTTCGATCCTAACAACGCAACATTACCAGATCAGAGCCTGTCTCGATGCGAGGATCGTCAACTCACCTTCAGCATATCAGACACTTGATGAACACTTTGAGGCCATATACTTTGATTAAGGTTTGACCAAAGGACCTTTAGCAAAGAAAGCAATTTGTCAACTTTCTGCCACCCGCTGTTCTGGGTGAAGCCAACCACTTCATCATCATCAAGAGCAGTGGTAGGGCTTGCCAAGAAAAGCGGCAGGTCCTCAACGGCATCCCTCAGGCAACCCCTCTGAAGCTCCGGGAGAGGAAGCAACCCCCACTTGGCTGGTACTAAAACAAAGGGTTATAACTCCACTTAGAGGAGTAGTAAAAAACCGACGATGACGCACAGGAGTCAAAGTCCAGCGGGCATTCAACGATGTATTGCATCATGCCCTTTGCAAGGTGCATGTAAATCTGAGATTCCGGTACAAACAAGTCATTTGCACGACTTGGTTCTTCCAAGAAGTCGGAGAAGGATTTGTGGTACAGGCGTAGACGAAGGTTGCCACGCTCATCCTTTTCAAGAGCCGCCAGGGAACGGAGGTCTGAGACTAGAGTTTCTTCAGATTGTGGTTCCAGGCATAGCAGCGCAGAGAGATGGTCTGCTGGATATTGAGCACCATAAAGGCCAAATGGAAATCCACTGATATTGACATGGCACACCCTGAACAGGAGAAGAAAGTCGCGCCCTTCATGGGTATCAACAGCTTCATATGTCTCCTTGGCAGCTGACAAGATGCTGTGGTACAAGGCATCAAGCGCTCCAAATGGCCTTGCTGCTCGCCCCCCACATGGCTTCCAGGTGAGAACGGTGTCCAGCCTCGCTCGCGCAGCGGTTCGGCGCTCGGAGATGAACTTGTAGACGGTAGCAACGTAGATGAACTGCCCCGACCCGGCTCTGACGAGGGTCTCAACATCATTCTTGCTGAACCACTGGGTATTCCCGATCCGCAGGCCAATGTCTCTGAACCTGCTCAACAGGTAGCGATGCATATCCGCTCTGGCGTCGTACTTGTCGCTGAGTTGGATGTGATAGGCCAAATCGTGGAGATCACCGCCGGGCTGTAGAGCCGTATGGATTGCCCACTCTGGGCGGCTCGCAATGAAGATGCGGAAGGGGAGGTCATTTTCGAGGAGGCACTGTCTGATGGCGGTCAAGAGTTCCGCTTGGCGGTCTTCGCCCTTCACTTCATCAAGGCCGTCTATCAGGATGACATACCGAAGGCCGCTGAGGTCGACCCCCATCCCCCTGAGATACTCCACAGGCCGTACAATGAGAGCAGTCGTTTGGGCGACAAGCGACTGATCGAAGACAAGAGGATCCCTCTCGATTGCAGCCCCAATGTACTGCCTCAAAGTCAAATCATCTCGGCCCAACTGGTACGCAATAGTGGGGATGACTGGCTCAACGGTGTTGCGGGTTGGATCTGTTGATGAGATGAAGTAGGAGGCGGCGAGGATACCACTCTTTCCACATTTCTCAGCTGTTGTCTGCTGCAAGCAGGACTTTCCAGAACCTGCAGCTCCCGTCATGCACAGCAGACGTTGGGGGGCAGTACGGTCCTGAATCCACTCCATGAGTTCACTAGTGACCTCTACACGAGTGTCTTCGTCGCACTTTGGGGCGTCGAACCGAGCACTGGAATTGTGAAGGGCACTGGTTGCGGTCTTCTCCATCAGCAGCTTCCAACCTACGCAGTTCAATGAATGCTGGCTTGTATATCCAAGACGACGCTCACATACCATCGATTGAGGTGTCCCTACCACCTCTGAAGATATTTATGAGGGGTGCTTGATAGTTATTGATATCACCTGTTTGAAAGTTCCTGGCGCCGGCTAGAAATGATGTTTGAGCATCTTGGGCTCTATGCACTGTCGTGTGGTCGTAAAAAGGCCGTCCCCAGGCTGCGAGCGTATTACTGCCCAAGATGCCGTCTCAAAAAGTCAGTATCGTGCGTCAAACTCAAAGGATATAAGACTCACTCACTTTCTTTGAGAAACCGGGTTTGGTGTGCATGTCTTCAAGGCTTCAATTTGGCGCTTGTCCCGCCCCACCCACTCATCTCCTATGCACCTGAGGTCCTGGAAACAAGAAGAACTCAGAACGGATAAACCCACGAAAGAACCCAGCTCAGATCAACCCACGAAAAAACCCAGCACAGATCAACCTAAGGACGAACCTGGCACAGATAAACCCAACAATGGGTCGAAAGTCGAAGAATGAAACTGGATCCGTTCTTACGTATACTCGCGCCCGAGAACGGTACTCTGTTTGAAGTTCGAATTCTTGCCTTACCATGATGTGTGAACCTGTATTGCACTCAAACAATTCCAGTGAATGTCGCTGGGCCGTTGTAGGTTGGTCAATACTCTACGCGAAGCTTCCCGAGCTCATCTCTTGCACATATCCCAATTGACCAGGGAACTCGAATGCAAGGTATCGGTGCAAAGTGGAGTTCGAGAGGTTCGATAGCAATTCCGAGTTCGCGCTTCGGGCTCGGGCTATAACGCGCGAAGTTGGCAGTTGGCGCGTATGCTTGCTAATTATTGCCAAACTGTGAAGGTAAGTGCACACTCAGCAGTCGCTATTAATGTATTCCACTCAGGGTACCTGCGAGGGCTATACGAGAGCTATGCACTTCCGTCCGGTTTTCCGAGCCTCAGTCAGCAACCTTCGCTTTTTTGGTCTTTGTAAGCACAACAAGCACGTCACTCTTCCTGCACATTACCACCAAATGCTCGAATCTTAGGCTCAAGCTCTTCTTCTACCGATCTTACTCATCATTATGGGAACTAGACTGGTCCAGATATATATTGAGCAACAAGCTCAACGGGTTCCTCACTACCGCATTCAATACTCCCCAACCTCTAGCTAGTACTTCTCTGCAAATGTCCTCTGCAGATATCTCGTTGACCACTGCTTCGCTCGCTTACACTGTCCCACCTGTGGATGGTGTTCGTGCATACCAGAAGATCAATGTCGATCCTATCACTGGCGTACGAGAGAACAATTTCTCAAGAACTAACCACGATATGGTCATCGAGAACGTGAGAGGGAAGGAAGACCAGTACACGCTCGACAATTCTGGGTTCCAATTCGTTCGCTCACCTGCGAAGCACACCTCGTTTACCAATGACGAAGAAATCGAGAGGGAGTATTACCCAGAAAGCATTGAACTGCTGAAGAAACTTACTGGTGCTAGTCGAGTCGTTATCTTCGACCATAGTGAGTGCTCTTCGATACTACTCCTTCAGTTCACTCGTTGACTCGGAACTTGTAGCAATCCGTCGACAACGTCCAGGAGTAGTGGATGACGGCCCTCAAAACCGTCAACCGGTCGCCGGAGTTCACGTTGACCAGACCACAAAGGCGTCCATCGCTCGTGTTCACCGACACCTCCCTGCGGAGGACGCTCCAGGCCTGCTGGAGAAGCGGTTCCAGGTCGTCAATCTCTGGCGACCCATCAATGTCCCTGCGTTGAGATGGCCTTTGGGTCTCTGCGATTACAGGAGTGTCGATCCCTCCAAAGACCCACTTCCCGTCGCCTTGGTGTATCCTGATCGGGAGGGAGAAACATACGGAATCAAGTATAACCCTGACCACCGTTGGAAGTATTTGCGAGGTATGACGCCCGAGGAAGTTGTCTTGATTAAATGGTAAGTTTCATCCAAAGAATCTTGACATACCTGAAGTTGACGACAATGGATGTAGCTTTGACTCTGTTCAAGACGGAAGCGTTGCAGTCTTCACTCCTCACACAGGCTTTGAAGATCCGACCACCCCTCCAGATGCCCCAAATCGCGAATCTATTGAGCTACGTGCTCTTGTATTCTACGATTAGATATGCAGTTCATATGTAGGTCTCACTGTACATTATTATAATCGTTGGTTCTTTGATTGAAACCTTCCTTGCTTGATTGAAACCTTGTCCTTAAGGTTCACGCTGACACCGGGGGGGCGGTGCGAGGATGTTTGTGATGGGATCCATGAAGCCTCCTTTGCACACACGAGAGGACTTGAGTTTCATTTTGCCCACGTAGCCTCTGGGTGTATTCACGCTTTTTGAGAGACGGCATTTCTTGCCGCGCTATCAGGTGGAAATGACAAGTCCAGCGCTCTTTGGCCACACAGAATCAACTGCACCTTTGTTCAGATCGGAGAGCAGCGACGCCTGTATGAGCTCTTCGGGTACGCCAGTCAAGCGTAAGTGAGTACATAGAAAGCAAGGCAGTTAACCTCCTCTCATTCCCCTTCTTTTCCCTCGCTTTCATCGACTCAAGGAGATTTGTTGAGCTCTCTCAGGTGCATTTTTGACCTGGGCTCACGTAGTCGTAGTACAGCCATGATCACTGCCGGCGGCAAGGCTATATATATATCCGTGGCGTGGGCGCGTGAGCTTTCTCTTCCTACAGCGGTTCAGCAACCTGCACAACAAAATCAAGCACGTCACTCTTCCTGAACATTACCACCAAATGCTCGAATCTTCGGCTCAAGCTCTTCTTCTACCGATCTTACTCAGGAGCTAGGCTAGTTCAGGTATATTGAGCAACTCAACGGGTTCCTCACTATCGCATTCACTTAGGCTCAAGCTCTTCTTCTACGGATCTTACTCATCACGGGAACCAGGCTGGTCCAGGTATATTGAACAAGCTCAGCAGGTTCCTCACTATCGCAGCCAATACTCCCCAACCGTGACCTCTAGCTAGTACTTCTCTGCAATGTCTTCTGCCGATCTCTCGTTGACCACTGCTTCGCTCGCTTACACTGTTCCCCCTGTGGATGGTGCTCGCGCATACCAGAAGATCAATGTCACTGGCGTACAAGAGAAAAATTTCTCGAGAACTGACCACGATATGGTCATCGAGAACGTGAGAGGGAAGGAAGACCAGTACACACTCGACAATTCTGGGTTCCAGTTCGTGCGCTCGCCTGCGAAGCACACCTCGTTTACCAACGACGAAGAAATTGAGAAGGAGTATTACCCAGAAAGTATTGACTTGCTGAAGAAACTTACTGGCGCTAGCCGAGTTGTTATCTTTTGCCACGGTGAGTGCTTAGTGCTTTATGATATGACTACTTCTTCAGTACACCTGCTGACTCGTAATATGTAGCGATCCGTCGACAACGTCCGGGGGTGGTGGATGACGGTGCTCAAAACCGTCAACCGGTCGCTGCGGTCCACGTTGATCAGACCACAGAGGCGGCCATCGCTCTTGTTCACCGACACCTCCCTGCGGAGGACGCTCCAGGCCTGCTGGAGAAGCGGTTCCAGGTCGTCAATCTCTGGCGACCAATCAACGTCCCTGCATTGAGGCGGCCTTTGTCTCTCTGTGAGTACAAGAGCGTCGATCCATTCAAAGACCCGCTTCCTGTTGCCTTGGTGTATCCGGATCGGGAAGGAGGAACATACTACGGAATCAAGTATAACCCTGATCACCGTTGGAAGTATTTGCGAGGCATGACGCCTGAGGAAGTTGTCTTGATAAAATGGCAAGTGTCATCCAAAGAATTTTGAGACCCTGAAGTTGACGACGATGGCTATAGCTTTGACTCTGTACAAGATGGAAGCGTTGCAGTCTTCACTCCTCACACAGGCTTTGAAGATCCGACCACCCCTCCAGATGCCCCAAATCGTGAATCTATCGAGGTCCGCGCTCTTGTCTTCTATGATTAGATATGTATTTCTCTTGTTTCTAGGTTTCACTGTACATTGGTTTAGTGTTTAGTTCTTTGATTGAAACCTTGTCCATAGGGTTCACGCTGAACCGGGGTGACGGTGCGAGGACAGTGTGATGAGAGTCATCAAGCATTCAATAAGTCTCCTTTTTACGCGAGAGGCCTCGAGTTTTATTCTGCTCACATATAAGAGTTTATATACCGTTTATCCAAGCTTCTCCAACGGCGGCTTTTCCGATCCAAGTTGCCACTCCAGCCACATCTGATCTCAGGACTCTTTGGCTACTCGTATATTTTCCAAACGGCGGAGGATTGGTGCTTTCAGGAGCGTATTGTGGATTTTAATCCAGCCACTTGCCACTTGTATCCCTGAGATAGACTGCTGCCTGTTGGAGAGTCCGTGGCTCGGCAGCATGACGGCCGTGTGTCGGAGACTCAAATGTTGATCTGCGATTTAAGGGAAGACTATAAAAAGGGAGGCAGTTGGCCTCCTCTTACTCCCCTTCCTTCCCCCCCGCTTTCACCTACTCAAGTAGGCTCACTGAGACGCCTACCCCCGAATATTTGACCTGCTCTCGTACCCTTCAGCCCCGACCCATGATCACTGCCGACGGCAAGGTACTCCGTGGCGTGGGCGCGTGAGCTTTCTTCCTTTCTGGTTACAGGGCGCGGCTAGACCCTTTGAATGCTGTCTCTTTCACGTCCAACCCGGAGCCCTTTACACGATGGCAGATTTCAGCTTTTTACCTACTCTGTCAACCTCGGACATTGAAAGAGCCGCCCAAGTCAGTGCTAGACGTCGAAAGCTTTCGAAACCAACTTGAACTCCTCTCGATAGTTGATCCAACTCGGATATGGCCCCTCGACATCGACGACGACGCCGGACGATCTCAAGCGGCTTCAGCAAGAATTATTCGAAATGCAAAGAAGACCGGAAGCGTGGGGGCTGGTTATACCGCTGCTCAACCATGAAGATCAGAATGTCCAGTTCTTTGGCGCACATACAGCCCAGGTGAAGGTCGCTCGGGATTGGTGAGTTTCGCCCCGACAGGATTCCCAGAGACCGTGGCTGATGAATAGATTTCAGGGATACTTTCCCTCGAGAGCATGCAGAACAACTACGCGACTTGCTCGTCCAGTTGACGGCGCATTCAGTCGCCATTGGGAGGGGTAGCTTCATTCTCAGAAAGCTGTTCGTTGCTGTGCGTATGCCAACACTGTTTGATTGTACAATTTCTTATGGATATACCAGTTATCGACGTTAGCAATCAAGCTGGTTCCTGGACGTCCCACAAGGTGGCCAGACTGGATCCTCTCGTGTGTCAAAGCGTTCTCGGAGAAGGGAGGGTCTGCAGATCGAATACATCAATTTCTAGTTATTGTAGCGGAGGAAGTCAGCGGGACAGATCTTCTGGGCTCTAGCAAGTACGCAACACGGGTATTCTCTTTACAACAAAGATCCAAACAGCGATTGTCAGGTTGCAGATGGAGCAGAGTCTCAAGGACGCGATACCCATGGTCGTACAGGCGATAACATCCTCGATCAGTCAACCCCCGGGGGTAGTTCCAGTATCTCAAATCCAAGCAGCGTTACAGTGCCTTCAAGCATGGATGTCCATCTTCCCAGCAAGGTAAGTGGTAGATCTTGGGAAATGCCGCGACTGACGACGCGTCTTTCAGCGATCTCATACCCTTCATAGCTATCCTCATTGCCCTATTGGACACTTCCGAAGCCAACGAGCCAGTATTCGTCGCAGCTTCCGAAGCCTTGCAAGAAATTATGTCCAAGTCATCCTTGTCCGACGGGGCTGGAACAAAGTCACTCACCGAACCTTTGCTACTCTGGGCTGATGCGATCGGGAGCAAAGTAGTAGCCTCAACGCTGCAGAAGGGCGACGTCGACGAAATTTCCCATTCAGTTTGCAAGCTGTTTGCGGCTCTAGGCGATCACTCAGCATTGTATTTGGCAGCCAACATCTCCTCCCAGACCCCGGTTTTCGGCGACAAAACCAAGGGCTACCTTGTTCAGTCGTTTCTTCGCTTGATTATGTCGTATACGGGGCTGCAAGGCTACTACGGCGTCGACGAAGAGGAGAGCGAGCTTACTCTTGCCTTTTGGTATCTCTTCCAAGAAGCATTGTGGAGTGCAGACTATTTCGAGCAAGAGGACGACACCGACGGCAGCGTACCACCTCCCAGCAAAGATCCAATCCAGGTCGAGATGGCTAAAGCAGTATACATCGAACTGGTTCAAATATTGCGTCGTAAAGTCGCATTCCCTCCTCCTCCAACCGGATGGACCAAAGGTTAGTAATCCGGCATCGATGGTTTCAAAGCTGACGGGTCTTCAGATCAGGTCGAAAAATTCAATGTGTATGTTGTTGTTCTATTCATCGGGTAGACCCCTGCTAAACGTGCCTTTAGCTACCGCCGGGACGTTGGCGACACCCTAATTAACGCGTAAGTCTGTGCTATGAACTGAAGCCTCTGGCATCGTCGTCTCACGCGCACTTTCAGATTTTATGTGATTCGAGATGATATGCTGAGCTACTATATCAACGACATCGCCCAGCAGCTTAACGCAGAGCCTCAGAACTGGCATGTGAGTCTATCAGCCACCGGTACTTCGTTTTTGTGCTTCACCTCAACGCTGTCTAGAATATCGAAGCTAGCCTACATTGCATTATGTCGATTCAAGAAGCCGTCGACCTCGAGAAAGCACCCCAGCTTGCTCGATTATTCAGCCAAGATGTTCTCGGAAGATTGCCTACGACAGGCCACAACCGGTTGCGGAGGACGGCGCTCAGTGTCATTGGTGCGTTTTCCTTTCTGTGTCCGAAGATGATCCCAAGTGACCGTTAAGGGCAGGGGCGTATTCCACTTGGTTTACGACTCAGTCAAAGACATCGGGAAATGCTGACTCCGCGTTGCTGTTGAACGTCCTGAACTACGTTGTCACTGCTCTGACCGACCAGGCTCTTTGCCTGCAAGCGGCTGTTGCTCTAAGGAACCTTTGCGACACCAATAGAAAGGCTCTCGCACCTCACATCGCAGCATTTGGACAACTCCACGATGGACTAGAGCGGATACCTGTGAGTTCGCTTTGTGAAGCTTCGTGTGCTCAATGTGCCGACTAATTGCCTTTGTAGGATTCGGAGAAGAGCAAGGTTCTGCAATCTATTGCCAGTGTTATTCAGGCGGTTCCCCCTTCAGAGATGGCGTCCCCCGTCGAGGTGAGTGACCAGCATGAGCAGGATGGAAGTCATTCAGTTGACCTTACGTATGACCACCTGCTAGGCTATTGTTAGCCCTGTCGTTCAGAAGCTCGTTGCGGCCCTGCAAACGGCGTCGACGGTACCGGTTTCCTAAATTTCTCGGGTGTAGATCATTACTTATCACGAGACAGGTCCCGGACGAAGCTCGGGCAATGGTCATTTTGCAATTGGAAATCCTGTCTGGGATTTCGAAAGGTCTGACAAGAACGACTGAAGGGCTGTATACGGAAGACGACGACGATCCAGAGACCCAGGCCGAGGTGGCGAAGATCAAGAATGTGCGGGAAGACCCTAGAATGCAAAGACTGCGCGACGATATTTTTGCGAGTATTCGAAGTATCGTTGACATTTGGTCTGTAGACGCTGAAATCAGTCACGTACGTTCAGCGTTCAATTTGCCTTGTTGGGCTTTGTGCAGAATTGGGCTAATCGTACCTACCCTACCATTCAGGCTCTCAGCGATCTATTTAAATCCATCACTTCTTTGCCAAGTGACATAACTCTGATATCGCTCCCTGCTGGTCCACTTCTCGAACTCATATGCGTGGCTGCTCAGAAGCAGCTCACTGCGACCTGGCTGTCATTATCGGCTATACTGATTGCCCAGTTGAACCCTCCATCCTACTCGTTATATATGAGGACTACACCGCTTAAGGATGCGGAACTCGTAGTTGCGAACGTCTTACCCGTCTTATTGCAATGTGGATTAAATGCATTGGCAGTTCCCGGAGCCATGGAGGCGGTAAGTTCATCCTCTTCAGTCCAACCCAAACAGGGATTGATTGTGGCCATCAGAACCCCGATATTGTTCAAGAGTTCTTCAGTTGTATGGATCGGGTAGGTGTTTCCTCGATGTTGTTGATGAATGTCAACGCCTGACCGGTCCTCCAGGTGGCTCAAGATTTCACGAAGGCGTTCTATGCCCTTCCTCCAGGTCTTCTAGATGCATTGATGCAGTGTGCAATCTCTTCTCTTTCGCTGCAGGAAAGATATTCGCTCGTCGCAGCTTCGAATTTTATGGTTTGTTCATCTATTGATTCTCCAGTTCTTGATCCTGAGATTTTGGCGTAGTCGAATTTGATCCACCGCAGTTCGCTCACAACTGAACTCAACAACCACAAAATGTCTCTTTTGGCATCTCATGGTCGCTCTATCACCCGTGCGATCCTTCGGGGCTTCGCCGGTGTCGCACCTCGGAGTGTCGTACCTAATCTCATCGAAATGCTTGGGACTTTGATGAACAGGTCAAGTGGGTTAGACGGGGGACCGAACGTTGTGGCACAGTGGATGCAGGAGATTCTGTTTTCCGTACGTGCAGGCTTCATGCACTCACTCTGGTTCGGCGCTGACGATCGTTTCAGGATGACTTCGTTCCAAGCAAAGCTGGCCCAGACACGAAGGAAAAGTTCATCAAGGCCGTAATGGCGTGAGTCCAGCCGGATTGGTTGCTTTTTATATCCTGTGATGCTTAGCCTCTTTTTAGATCCCGGTCCCTCAAGAAAACTAGAGAAGCAGCACAGCAGTTTGCTCTCGTTGCGCGCGGACTCGAAGGCTCCTCATTTGGCTACGCTTCTGTGGTCGCGATGTGACCTAGGCAATTGAGTCTAGCTGAGTCTCTTAAGAATCGTTGAGGGTGCCAAGTTTTTAAAACATTTCATCATCATGCTACGCGACACTAGTATCACTAATTAATGGATGGATCACAATAGACGTTTTCGTTTTCCATGTCTCGGTGAAACCCCGATTTTTCTCCCAGGTCATCTTAACAGACACTGACAGATTCCCAGCGGTCTGTATGATCGAATGCTAATCCGGAGTTTGTAGGTGGCCTCGGGGCCTCGAGCTGGCTCGTGCCTGCTACACTCGGACCTCACATACCAAAAGGCTTGCAAAAACATGAGCTATACGGAATGCAGTGACCATTGTTCACAGGATGTCGTAATCCAGACTCGAGAGATCCCGTAAAGTTTTAGCAGCTGCGCTCCGTTTGTTGGTTACCTGCTATTTGTGGAACTGTGCTGACGACGGGGGTAAAATGCAGTGACGGCTGATCAAACGCCGCATCGAGCAACCGAGTAGAACTTCCACATGAGATCATGTGTGCCCATTTCTGAAGCAGACGAAGAAGCTTCCGCTCTAACAGACCTTTTTATAATGTCAGCGCTTGTGTTCTTACCCCACTCCCTCTTACTGGCTCCCCCTCCGTCACTTTCAAACCGTAGCCCTCGGGCGTCTTGCCTGCGATGGCTCCCCATCCATATCCTGCGGTGATATCCATACATGAGACGTTCGGTAAGCTCTTTCGGGCATCGATATCTGGCCTCAAGATATGTGTGACTGAAAAAGCTGCAGGGGCAGGTCTTGTCGGAGCGTTGATCAATGCAATGTGGGTGGACGGTATGGGAGGTTACTTGGTCGACTGAAGGTGCTGATGTGACGTTGCAGCATGTATGGGTTGACAACGCTCCAGGTAAGGGCCGCTTTACGATCATACGGCTGTCCCCGTGCTGACCTCTACAGACATACCTCTATTATCTGTATTATCCGAAGGATAGCAAGCAAACCAAGTCTTTGGTGCGTCGTCTGGAGGACTCAATTGACAAGCTTTTGTGCTAAGAATGTCAAAGGTGTTTCTGGTTTGGTAAGGAGGAACCGAGGGAGCTGCCGGGTGGAACCAGTTCGCTGATATAGACCGCTAGGTTCATCGACACGGTGCACACGATGCTAGGTGAGTTGATTCTGCATAGTCTGATGATCGACCTTTCGCTTAGAAGTTTGAACAGTGTCCTGGTGCATCTACCATTATCTGGTCTCGAATTATAACAACGAAGCTGCACTGAAAGTTGGGCACTGGTTCGAGCCACTTATCCCTCTTTCGCGGATCCTCTGCTGACGTGCACACGACCATCTAACAGGACCCTTTTCACTTCAGTGCTATGCAACGTTCGTGTTCCAGCCCTCCCTTCCTTCTGTGACATCGAACTCAACCAAATCCAGGTGTTCATTTCGTGCATTGTGCAAGCGTGAGCGATGGCTTACCAGCTTCCCTCCGTGATGATAGCTGAACCGGTGCTTCGATTAGCTTCTTCACCATACGAATCTACTATCGTAAGGGTTCCTTCTCTCACACTCTCACACATATGTCAACAACTAACCATATGTTCACGAAGTTGCCCCGAAACGAGCCAAGTGGTGGCTCTGCGGTTTCCTTGTAAGCATGAAGCGAAGATCCTCCCCCAACTGTCGCTGAAACTGAAGCTTAGGCTTTCCTTGTATTCGCACATTTCGTTTTTGGAGTCTGTGAGTCAAGGATCTCGTCTTGTCAACGATTTGTTCTCATCCTCTTGTGCTTCCTAGTGACTGTTGCCTATTGGTGAGTAAACACTCCCATCGGATGGACTGTTATCCATGGTTTCTTATCCCGAGTTTCTCAGCTTCATCAAGCGGGATTTCAGTCGTCTCAGTGAATTCACAGTAAGATACAGCCTGTTCCACATCGGAAGAAATACTGCTTACAGGGTATTTGTTCGCCGGTTCCGCCCTAGCTATTCGCCGCCACTCCGTTTGCAGCCACCGCCGTTCTCGCGGACGTCCTCATCGCAGGGTCCCTTTGTATTCTTTTGCATGGAAGCCGAACAGGATTCAGAAGGTATGGCTTCTTTTGGCCCACGTTGCGCGCATGCTGAAGCTCCACTAGAACCGATGCTTTGGTCACCACATTAATCGTGTATGCCGTGAACCGATGTCTCCTGACCGCGTAAGCCTTTCCTTGCTTTCGCCAAGCTTTAGTAGCTGAGCTCTGGGATGCGCAGTACTGCTGCTGTGGTTGAGGTTATTGTGGTATGTGGGCCTTAGAACGGAAGCGATCGAGAAAAACTAACTCCGTGTACAGTTCTCACTCAGATCCTACGCGCTTTGGTATTTGGCCATCGACTTCGTTATCGGGAAACGTACGTCCCCGCGTCCTTTCGATCCTGTCTTCCCTTTTGACCTTGTGATTAACCCTTCTCTCGCAGTCTACGCGAACAGCTTCCTTGCCTCACTGAACAGCAGGCAGGCATTACAAACACGAGCTGGACCATCCCTTCATGGTACCGGAACTCACACTGATATCCAATTTGAATCCAGACCGGTCAGTTGCTCGTTTGCCCAGAGAAACTACGTCGTTAATTGCCTCATCCGTTCCGTCCGATAATATAGGGTTTACAATCGGTATGATACTTCATCTAACCTCTTCTTCCTGGCCCTTCGCCGATGCGTTATTTCTTCCACAGAGAGGTGTCGTTCTGGACCTCCGATCTCAAGGAAGCACAGCACAAACAAGCTCTACCCAACGATCAAGACACACTGACTCTACTCTTGAACAAGATACCAAGCTAAAGGACGATGTGAGCGGTTAACTCAATTCAATGCTTCATTTCTCCTTTTCCGTCTGTTTCCCGTATTCAGCCTGGAGTGGCTCGTACTAGTCTATACTTGGAATGTTCAAACGAAACAATAACGCTAACCCTCATTTATAGACAACCTCTTTCGAGCTTACAGCGCCTACGACGAAACTCTCATGACGACATACACACGGGCTTCTTGGGTTTTATGAAAAGAGGGAACGGGATTCGGACCCTCATGTATGTATACTAGGCCTAATTTATTTTTGCTATCATCCGACACGATCGTAAAACGGGAGCCAGGAATGGTACGCCGCAGTGCACTGCAAGAGGCGCCACTTCCAAACTTCGTTCACTGCAGAACACTTGGCTCAGTTGGAGTCCTTGGGAGAAGAGTAAAATGAAACACGCGCCATAAAACTTTCCTGAGCTAAGCGCTTCTCGATGGTCATCAGTTTCTTTCGATGACCGTTGCTGTAAAAATGCTTATTTTTTCGACATGCTCCTTCCGAAGGAAGCGTACGCCGCAGCAGACCTTCTGCGCCGTACAATGAGGCTTCGAAGTCCAAGTATAACACATGTCTTCCGCGGATGCTCTGTCATTGTAGCAAAAGTGGGTTGTAATTGAGTCGAAATGAGAACGAAACAAGTCCGAGCTCTAATAGTTGTTTGGCTAGTAGGGTATACAGTGCGACAGGCTACATCAAGATTAAAAACACAGGGTCATAGATTTTGTTTACATATACCTCTCATCTCTGTCATATATTCGTTTAGTTGAATGGTCCAAACCAGAACCACTATCATCGAGTAGAACAGCGTCCTTCCTTTTGTCCGTCTCCACGATGCTATCATCAACGGTCCCATTCGAGCCGTTGTCCTTCACAACCGTCCGCTCGACGTGGACAGTCAAAGAATGCATCTGGAAATTCCCGGACCTTTGCTGTCTGTCATCTGTCGACCGAACCCCGGACTGGGTAGTTCTAAACGGTAATGTGACCACACTATGCGTCGACAGTTTTTCGCTCGATCTTGCAATATGTTGAGCCCATCCGAGGCCAATGCGGACGTTGATAAGCATGAACGAGATGGCGGTGATCAGGGGAATCGTGTCGATGAAAAGGAATGCGAGGTTGGAACTGGCGAGATAGGCAGCCATGAACATGATTGTCCAGGACCTAGATTAAGCAGACAGCGGAAGGAAGCCCGGTCGGTTATTCCTTGGCTCACTCAGGGGGACGAAAAGCGGACGTACGTGTAAAGAGCGGCACTTTCAACAATAATTCCGGTGATAGACTGGACATGACATTAGTGAAATGAGTTGATTTGATTGAAAAGCGACGTCGTTGAGAAGGGGGGTCGTGAGTGGTAAAGGACACTTACAGACAGGCTCTGCCCAGAGTAGTTACTGGCCGCTTTGTTGACGCGGTAGATTTTCCATGCAATGAAACCTTTCAGGGGACGGGGTCAGACGCAAAAACAATGGTTGCTGCTACCATCTCCTCTTACTTGAGCAGAAGACATTCGTGCTGTAACCCAAGGCGTAAGTCAGCACTTGTGAAGCCCAAGACAGTGGAATGGACCCTTACACAAAAGTGAACACTGTTCCGATGGAAGCCAGAAAAACCCCGTTCCCAGGTGAGATATCGCTGAACTGGACCACCGTGCCGATCCCGCACGCTTTAAAATCCCCATCACAATGAGCGCGTGTGGTGAGAAGGAAAAAAGAAACAAAGCTCCCAGCTCACCTAAGAAACCGAATAAGCAGCAAATAGGGAACACCGCGGTCGAGCGATTGTAGTTGAAGACGATCCTGAGCCTATAGATCTGCAGGCAAGAGGCTGAAGTTGAGCGACGAACGTGCGTGAAAGGGGAGGAGGAGGACCGGCGTACCATCACACAGTCTCCTGCAATCAGGGTCACAATGGCCAAGGAGAGACTGGCGAGGAACTCGGGGTGGCTGAGGTCGGCATAGTACTCCTTCGCCGACGTTCTCGAATCCCCTCGCAGGAAAGCTTGGAACAGGCGGACGATGCTGAAAACCCAGTGCTACCAACGGAACCCTCACTTATCAGCCAGAGTCCGTAATCGCAGACACACAAAAGTACTCACCGCTGTTACAGTCGTCGAAATGAAAACGTTGGCACCAATCAACGGAGTCGTGAGCGCTGCAATCTTCTTGCGAGGCCTGTCGCTGAGTTTTTCGCGAGCGAAGAGGAGGTAGAGCGAGGTGAAGGACAGCACGACGAAGATACCGAACAACAGACTCTCCACCGCGATGCTGGCGAGGTAGACTCCGGGCAGCAAGATTTCTATCGCCATGCCTATTGTGTGTGCACCATAGGAAGACGCCTGTGGGAGGTAACCTCGGGCTGTGAAATTCTCTAGTTGTATTTATCGAAGGGAACGGCCAAGGACAACGTAGCCGAAGACACGGAGGGTGTTTGGGTGGTGGGTAGGCGCTTTGATGTCGGCGCTTTTGTGTTTTTGATCAGGAGCTTATCAAAACGGAGTGACGCAGTCTTCCCAGGGATAAAAACAGGTGCAACACTGCAACGCACGACGACCCGACTGATTGTGGTCAGGCGATAGGTAGAGGGAGGGGGCTGGAATAGGAGCGGCGATAGCAACAGTGCGCGATGCTATATATCGGCTCCTGGAACGAGATATCAAGGATCGGTGAATGGAGGGAACTGATGGATCCGTGAGTCAAAGGATCCTACCATGAGCATCGCCGTAAGAAGCGTGTCAACAATCACGCTGTCGTCAGCTTGATAACCTCCGAGCTCTTCGAAGTGGTTGCCGGCGAAAAGAGAACTCTCAGAAGCCCTTTCGGCCAGTTCTTCACTTCTTAAGTGGTTCTCGACCACACTTTTTCTAGCCAAGGTAAAACTCGCTAATCGATCTCAACCCTAAAATCAGCCTCTGCAAACCGCGAGAGGGAGAATCGAAAACGACTCACTAGATACGATAGGCCTGGATAGGCTCGGTGACCAATCCGTTTGAGCCTGATAAGTGCTCCAACTAAAAGATACGGATAGTGGCCGTCGCCGAAGGCATCCGAGACGGCGAGACGGAATAGGGGCCATGAAAATAAACTGGTCTATTTGGCAACGGCGACATCCGACATCGTCAGAGGAACGAATTGAAATGCGTAGCTACTTCAGCTGTCATCATCATCGAATCCGGTGACTTTCTTCATACCCCATCGTATCGCGGCAGACGCTGTAGCAGTGAGAAGGAATGACCAGTCAAAGAGAGAGCCAAACACTTCAAACTCAGGGACTGTCGAAAAGAGATTGACTATCTCATCGTGATCAGGGGTAGAAGGGGGTGGAGGGAAGGAAGATCGCATTTGGATGATGGTAGAGAGCAGGTAGATCGTCTAAGCGGAGGCAGTGAGTGGGAGTGGGATTGTTCAAGGATGTAGATCACCACTTCTTACCATGACTTGGGCCAGGAACAAGAGCATCAGAGAAGCGCCTAAGCTCCGACTTGTGACATGTAGAAGCTGAAGGAAGTGTGTAAGGATCCGGTCGGATGAATGAAATGACAATTAACGTACCTTGGTAACACCACGAAGCACCAGCCTGATACTTGTCAAAATGATTAATCCCACCAGAACTAGGCTGAGCTGACGGGAAAACGTCGCGACATCTTCCATCGGAATAGGCGTCGTGGAAATGCGAGATAGACTGTAGGCTAATACGTTTGCTATGAGATCTGAATAATTCATGTTGGAGGCGGATCTCTCAGCAGACAGGAAGACAACGTTGTAGAGGCACTAAACTTTGATTAGATGAGATCCTTGACAGGGACGGGAAGGCAACGCACGCTGAATACGCGGGTCACGCAGTAGAAGGCAAATATTCGACCTAGTATAGTGGTCATCTTGCCTCTGAACGTCTGGGAGTATAGGCCGTCGTTCCGACGCTGGCGGAGGGTATCGAGATTCTTGCTCATCTGGTATTCCAACGATTGAAGGCCGTGCATTTCCTGCGAGACTGGTGACGTTATTGGGAGGACAAAAATCAAGTCAAGGAGACCTACAGTCGTCACCACCCCGAAATGTCGTGCCAACGCGAGAGAGCCATGATTGCTTAGTGGACTCCGCTGCTCGCCTTTCCGCTGCTAGCCTTCGTTGGCTAAGGTCGCCACGGACGTTCAGCAACGCTTGCTCGGCCACGTGAATCTCTTGCTCCGAGGGCGTGGCCCTAGCAGATCTTGAGCTAAAGTATAAGACTAGCTACGGATGACACGCACCTTTGACGAGACAAGAACGGCAAGAATTGCCAGGAGTTGCTGATAGCACCGAAACCAGAGAGCGCACCGAGAAATACTGTCCCGACGACTAGCAGTCGTGAGACTATGGCAGTGGATGGATCCGTTGACGCAAGTGCCGCGGGCAGCGGTATGTAAGAAAGCGCGAATAGGAAGAAAGCAACTGGTATGAGGTTGAGCAGCGCCCTGGGACCACATAATCGACCAAATGTCACTTTCTCTAAGGCTTTGAATTAGAACTGGACATAAAAAATGGATTTTGAGCAGACCTGCATTTCCTAGCGCCAAAAGAAGGCTGAGAGATGCCGGAATTGTTACAATTACTGTGACGACCAGAAAGAACAATGAAAACCGCCAGTTGACGAGCCTGGCACTAGAATAAGGGTCAACGAGTGATTTCTTTGACAGGAAAACTTTAGCGCGAACCTTGGAGACAGTACGTCCATTCCTTGCAAGATCAAAAGGATGAACAGCATGCAACATTCGGCAAACGTCCAGGAGAAGAGGGTTCTAGCGATGATTCCGTGCAAGAACGCGCTGTCGCTGGCACCCGCCGACCGTGGAGTATGAGTAGAGGGAGCAGGAAGACTGTCGAGCTCAATATCAGATTCATGGGTCGCAGATTCCGTCGACAAGCTCTTCAAGTCAGAATAAAGCGTTGTCAGGAGATATTTTCGACATCCTAGGAGCAAGATGAGCCTGAAGCACTATGAGCTCTACCTTTGCCTCACAACTTGCTGTGAAGCCATACCTGAGCCCAACGAGGAGTCCTGACTCTAAAAACATGTTCTCGCCTAGTGAAGACGATTACGAGGTGCTACGTTTCTAGGCTGCCATGGACGAGGAAGATGAAGCAGTATTCCATCAACCAGTGAAAGCTGCGCGAATGACGGCTGATGAATGTCATAGTTTGTCTGACGCTTTAAGAATAAACAATTTCTGGGGGGCAGAGATAAACAAAGATGTACATAGCACAATGGTCGACTTGGGATGCAATATTTTCGGTTGGCCATATAACTTTGGGCAAGTTCTGTCGCCAGATGTCGTTGTACTCGATGCTGAGCCGGAGGATGGGTGAAGAAAGCAAAGAGCAATTTCCTCCTCCAGACGCGTTTGAATTTCAGATTGTCATTTTCAATGTCCGAACACGACGGCTTGCGGCATTCAACGTCAACAGGGCTCGTTGGATCTTTCCGTTGTCCAACCTCCATGAGCATGAGCGATGGGCTGAAGAGGGGTTCTAGGCCATTTCATTGCACCATCTGCTATCCATCTCTCAAGTCTTGGCACGACGGGCACACTTGTCAATCTCTGGACGTCGGACGCATGGATTATGTTGATAAAGCACACATATTCGTGCGGTTCGATAGCTCGATGGAATCACATTCTTCTGAGAGAGTTGGTACCTGATGAGCGCAGTCGAAGGTACGTTCGGAGGCATAGGTGTGTCTTTGTTGCTGATTAACTTCGAATTCGAAGAAGCAGGCACACTATCCTCGACACGGAACCCCGGAATCCTTAATTTTCAAGCCTTTGGACGGATTCAACGCCGCAAATGTTGATTTTGCAGGTCAAGAAGGTTATACATACTCCTGAACAATCGAATAGCCTCGCTCCGGACTCCATGTCGAGCCCAAGCCTGAAGTCAGGTAGAGTCGCGCAACAGCTCATATGTGATCATGTCATTGATCGCTAACATGAGAGCTTCTTCTCCACCATGTGGAACGCGGAAGATAAACCACCCAATCTCCACGCAAAGGGTCCCAAGCTGCACTGAGCTCCACTCTGGCAACGCTAGCACAGCAGGTAACCGTCGTCGAGTGGCTCGGACTTCCCACATCCTTCAACGCCATCCCGCGAGTCAGCTTGGGCATGCGTCGACCGGTCGCGCAATGGACTACGTTAGTGTTGCGACATTCTGGCCCGGCATGCGACAAAAGCCTTTCATCTCAAACTCTGTGATACCAATCCATTCTCCATCTTACCATACCTTCCCAGCGTATCTGTATGGCTGCGCCGTCACGCGACCCGTCTTTCGCGTCGCGTCTTGGGTCACGGATGCTCACCTTTTCATTGGAGCGCGCGTGGTTCGTAACTCGGATGATAGCCAAGCTTGGCGCTCATGGTGAGCGTCCGGTGATCTCACACCCACTTGTGTGGCCGACATTTTGCCTACTCAAGCCTACTCACCATGCCGTTAGGGTCTGTTACAGTCGAAAAAGCTCCCGAGAACATGGGTCGCCTGTTTTTACAATTCTGACATTTGTCTCAACCCGTCTCCGCATGCTACACGCTCTGGGCGGGGATGGTAGCTCGTGGTCTTAGATAGCTCGATGATATGGTGCATCCGTGCCGTTCATTTGCTTCGGAAGAGTTCTATTCAGCGGGAAGGTATATAAACTCCAGACACTCCCGCTCATTTCTCCCAGCGAACCACCCCGGCGTTCACACCATGAAGCTTTCCACTTCCTTCATCGCCGTTGCCCTCGCGTTCTCGTCAGCTGCGTCTGCTGCTCCCCAGGTTGAGGACGTTGAAGCCAGGGGTCTCATTCCCCTCTCTTCGACGCTTCTCCAGAACACGGTCTCAAGCTTGACCCTCTTGGCTCATGCCAGGAAATTCGTGGAGTTCTCGAAGCAGAGCGGCGGCACTCGCGCCTTTGGCTCCCGGGCTCACAACTCGACTGTCCGATATATCAAGACTCTGTTGGACCTGACTGGCTTTTACGACACATCCCTCCAAACCTTCGAATACCTCTACTCCTCCGGCAGTGCCCAAATCTCCGCCAACGGTACCGCCCTCACTAGCAGATGGTTCACCTACGGCCCCTCCGGAGACGTTTCAGCCAATCTCGTACTTGTCAACAACCTCGGTTGTGATGCCGTGAGTAGAAGTTGATCTTCCATTCCTGCTCGGCGGCTGATCGTCCCCATTAGTCCGATTACCCTGCTGCCGTTGCAGGCCAGATTGCTCTCATCAAGCGTGGTTCTTGCGAATTCGGCTTGAAGACTGCCCTTGCTGGAAATGCCAAGGCTGCTGCTGCTATCATCTACAACAACGCTCCCGAAGGCATCAACGGTGGAACCCTCGGAGCGCCCTCGCGTGAGGTCGGACCCTACGTTCCCGTTGGATCCCTCTCTGGTGCCGACGGCGACAGACTGGCTGCAGACCTCACCGCTGGTGGCACCATCGCTGCGACTGTCAAGGTCGACGCTGTCACCGAAAACAGGTATACCAGCAATGTTATCGCCACTACGAAGATCGGTGACAAGAACAACATCGTCTTCGCCGGTGGACACACCGACTCCGTCCCCGAGGGTCCTGTAAGTGGTTAGTGATAGTTAAGTTAATTCCGACTAACCCACCTCTTGGCAGGGTATCAACGACGACGGTTCTGGCACCATCACCATCCTCGATCTCGCCCTTCGTCTCCCCCTCTTCAACTTCAAGAACGCCGTCCGCTTCGGTTTCTGGACTGCTGAGGAGTTCGGTCTCGTCGGTTCCGAGCACTACGTGACCAACCTCTCTGCTGAGGAGCAAGACAAGATCGCCGTCTACCTCAACTTCGACATGGTTGCCTCGCCCAACTTCGGTTACTTCATTTACGATGGCGATGGCAGCGCGTTCAACCTCACTGGCCCTGCTGGAAGCGACCATATTGAGAAGACCTTCGAAGACTACTTCAAGGGCAGGAAGATCCAATCCGCTCCCACCGAATTCAGTGGTCGCTCCGATTACGGTCCTTTCCTCGATGTTGGCATTCCTTCTGGTGGTCTCTTTACCGGTGCTGAAGGCAAGAAGACCGCCCAGCAGGCTCAATGGTCAGTTTTGCCCTCGAACTCATCTGGAAATCCAATCTCATCTCCTTAATTCATCAAATTTAGGTGGGGCGGTGAGGCTAACGTCGACTACGACATCTGCTACCACAAAGCCTGCGACGGCATCAATAACTTGAACGTACCTGCTTGGGTCGAGAACACCAAGGCTGCCGCACACTCGATTGCCACCTATGCTCGCTCCCTCAATGGCATTCCTCGTGCTCCCCGATCGGCCAACAGGAAGGTCAAGGTCGCCTCCCTCTCTCACGAAGAACGCCAACACTACAGCTGTGGCCACGAAATCGCATCGCTCTAAACTTATTGCTAATGTGTAAAATGTAGTGTAGTGTAACGAAAAAGATATCATTTTTTATCTCATCTGTCTCCCGTGCGAGCCGACTGATATCAAGGCCTGGCCTTCATAAACGTTCGAGAAGATTTGGAAGATTCATCGAGCATATATAATTAGTATCGAGGCTTTCAAACGATAACGTAGATGTGGTAAGAGGGATAGATGGAAGCGACTGATAGCCGTATAGTACGCACAACCCCACAGCGATGGCTATATAATCAATTGTCACTACCACGCTGCTCTGATCAAATCGACTGCTCGCTCAGCCAGAATATACACCGCTGCTTGTGTGTGGCCGGTGGGGATCAAGGGCTACATCGCAAGAATCATTCATCAGAAGCTGGAGAGAACGTAAGATGAGAGAGAAGCTGCACTTACAATAGCAGAGGCATCGACAACACGTAGTCCTTTAACTCCTTTCACGAGAAGGTTAGGGTCGAGCACACCATCCCTCGCGTTTCGCGCGGACATGGCGGCTGTTCCAGTAGGATGCAGGGTGGAGGTGACCAGATCACGAGTGAAACTGTCGAACACGTCGGGCGGGGTGGTATCTGGATCCAGGGTGAAGAACGGGGTTGTGATGAATCCGGCCCAAGCTGGTGCGCTGAAGAATTTCTTCGCAATGTGCGCCCCCTCACGAAGAGCCACAAGGTCAAATGGATTCGAAAAGTATCCAAGGTCAATTAGCGGCGAGTCGAATGGGTCGTTCGAACGCAATTTCACGCTCCCACCTGCATTAGATTTGTCGGTGGACCGATGGATAACACTGAATGTAATCAAAGCAACATACGTGATTTAGGCGTTAGAAGCACGATCGAGGCTCCTGCAAGATCCCCAAAGTTCTGATGAGAGTAGGTTCAGCATTATGCGGTAGAATGAGGTGATTGTTATAAAAAAGGCTTACAACAAGAGCGAGCTCGATGTGGGGCGCATTTCTCCCAGATGCAGGGTCACTGTTACCTCTCCAAATCGAGGAGTTGGATGGTATTCTTGACCATATGAAGTTCTTCCCACCAAACTCTGTCAATGGTCCTGTCCTAGAGTTCTTCCACTGCTCTAGATCCGCAGGTCCCGGACTACGAGCACGTTTTCTCCATCAGATGCGGCGGGAGAAGCAAAGATTATTGAAAGAACTCACGGAGGAATCGCTGTGCCAGTGGTATTCCATAACGCTACCGTAACGACATGGTCAGACATGCCTTTTCCGACATCGGGAAGATTATGGATTGTGTTTATCCCAAGAGCGCTTAGATCTTTTCGGTCGCCAATACCAGAGTTCAGGAGAATTTGAGGGGTGTTTATAGCACCGGCTGAGAGAATAAGCTCTTTACTGGCAGTAATTGTTTTCCTCAAACTCCCTAGTGTTGACGAAAGGTAAGCATTGGTTGGCAAGATGTCAACGATACTTCACACACCTCTCGGTCTAGGAGCAAGCTCGACTGTCCGTATCTCAGGCTGTCGACTGGAACGAGTTGTCAACACTCGAGTGGCTTGCGTATTCAGCACGATGTCGAGATTAGGTCGCCCTCTGACTCTCGTGTTGAGATACCCAGTCGCAGAGCTACTCCGCTCGCCATTTCCGATTGTCGAAGGTATCCAAGCTACGGCAAAAGTCAGGGACGTTCAAGGAGGTCGTAGTCGAAGGGCGACTTACTGACTCCAAGGGGATTGCCCGAATTCACATCCAAGTTGAAGGGAAAATCTCTGGGCAAGTCCCGCGTCGTCTGAATAGCGCGTCGTTCAAAGTCTCGAGGGCCACTCTGAGGCAGGGAAACCAATGTGTTCCCCTTGACGCCATGGACTCGAGGGTCGTACTGGCCAGTGATATCACGACCACCAAGTGGAGCCACCCATTTTTCGTGCTGAGGGACGCATCAGAAAGAATCGCTCGTGTAGGGAGAAAACACGGTAACGTACGCGTAAAATGAGGGGGAAAAGGGACCTCCATGTCCAGCCCTGGTCGCCCGTAATTCTAGCCCAGGCATCGTAGTCATCAGCAGAACCGCGGGTGTAAACCATTCCATCTGGGGACCGTCATCATCAATTCCTTCTCCAAACGTTCAGAACCATTCTCACTCACTAATCGAGCTACTCCCACCAAGAACATGGCCCCTACCAAAGGGAATTGTGCGGTTTCTGAGACCAGACAACGGTACAGTGACATAGTTCCAGTTGTAGGTGCTATTGATTTGTTGGTTGAAAGCTGGGACCTGAAGGTCGAGGACGCCTTCGTTACTAGAGAGATGTTTGTGAGATGGAGCGAAATGACAATGGATGAGAAATATTTGACGTACTTCGGGCCTGCTTCAACAACAAGAACGCTGAAGCGAGGGTTCTCTGTCAGTCTACTGGCAACGACGGCACCAGCATTTCCACCTAGACAGACAAAAGAATGTAAATCCTGTTAAATACGGAATGATATGCATCGCAGTGGCACAAACCTCCAATAACCACGAAGTCATAATTTCGTGCTGGTAGGCTTTCCAAGGACTGGTAGACCGCGCCGCGCGCAAAGTGTAGACTGATTGCTACGAAGAGCGAAAGTGCACCGAACTGCATCTTGAACCAAGTAGAGGTGTTCGTCAATTCCGAATGAAGCGAGCTTATATGTCGTATCGCTCGTAGTAGGATAAGGCACACACCTACCGCATGAATGGGGTTTGAGTCGGGAATTGCTAGCCTGACGCGCCCACGGAGCAGCTGGTCCTACGCCACGCCATCGTCTGTCGTTTGCCAGACAACGGTATTCTTTCTTCCTCTTCTGTTCGCGTGAACAACAAGCCCAAGAAAAGCTCAAGCCCTCAAGACCTGGAAGCCCCATAAACCCCATGGGAACTGGGATCTGAGAACCCGTTTTCAGCGGTAGTTTCATCCAGTATTTGTTGATACTCCAACACCGAGTCCCTGAAATGTCAAGTTAGAGTTGATGAGACAGGGAAACATCGCTGCACTAACTGCGGGTGGTACCGCGTGACATGAATACTGTGGGCCATTTCTTCTCATGCCACATGGTCAGAAGTCAAGGCTTGTTGACGCAAAACATCTACGGAATCGCAGGAGGTGCCGTAAGAGTTTAAATTGCCTTCTTCTCCCAAGGAGACCGCTCCGTAGCTGTAGCTACAGCGAACATAGAACGGCTGGAAGGCGCACTGAGAAGCCAAAGAATTGAACATCCGAATTGAATCAGCATTGAATTGAAGAATCGCGAAACATTCACCTGTTAAGTGCTACTTGCGCCGTTAGCGGTAGTGCATGAAGGCGGAAGAGGCTTTGAGGTCCAATTGAAGGAGTGCGTTGATGGGAACTCCGACAACTCAAGACGGGTCCCAGGGTCAGGTCCCGGGAGACAGGTCCACACGACCGTGAAGCATCGAAGGCTGAGACGCATGCTGCAATCCTCCGCATGACTCTCCAAGAATTGGTGCAGCAATCGAAGACGAGTGGACAAGACCCTTCGATCCACCGACAAGAGTTCCAGAATCCAGGTCTGATTGACGGCTCCGTGTTCCGTTGTCGGACTAATGGTCTCCGCACAACCACTGGCACTGGCAATTTATCATGTCGATAGAGAAACCAGGGTGTAGTGGAGTCCAACACGGCAGATGCCTCTCAAGACGCTTCAACAGGTACTGTGCTTTCTCTGGGACCTGGGAGATCAGATACAGTTTCCTTAGAAATGAACTGGATGACGCCCTACTACCATCCGTAGCGTCCAATTTGTATCCAATAACAAGGACCAAATTGTCGTCAAATCAGTCGGTCGGCTGTCTACCAGCCAGTGAGGTCTTTCTCAGAAGACGCGTCGCTGGCTGTTAGACAGACTCGAACGGCGATATTCAAGATATCTTGGTCCTTGTTATGGGGTGCGACTTAGACTACGGATGGAGTTTCAGAGCCAGTTCACCCCAAAGAACTTGGATCTTCCAGGCACGACAGAAAGCAGAGCACATGCTGAAGGTCTGACGAGGTATATGACCGCGGTTGAAAGAGGTCAAAGCCCCGAGTTCTTCAGGCATTCATTCTGCTTTCTCCAGCCCGAAGGTCGCAGATTCCAGAAATGCATTAAACTACGCGTACTGCTATTATTCGCAACCTCCAATTCGTATACATCCCATCATGAGGACCACTATTTCCAAGTGACGGTCCTCAGAATGGGATAAATCCAAATTGGAGACTATGAATAGCAAGCGTAAGCGTGGCCCAATCCACCCAGAAATGTATTGCACGACGCGTACTGCTATTATTCGCGTTCTCCTATTTGTCTCTATCCCATTACGAGGACCGAGATAGTCAAGAGATGGGGTCAGCCACCCATCTCTCGACCGTCCTCACTCGGATTTATTTCCAAGTGACGGTCCTCATAATGGGATAAATCCAAATTGGAGACTACGAATAGCAAGCATGTAAGCGTAGCCCAATTCACCCAAGAAAGCGACCTCCAGTGACTAGGAAAGCAAATCGCCACCCGAGGTGGTGCACGAGCATAAAGTACGAAGTGCAAAAAGTGTATTACACGACGCGTACTGCTATTATTCGCATTCTCCAATCCGTATATGTCCCATTACGAGGACCGAGATGGTCAAGAGATGGTATCCCATCTCTCGACCATCCTCACTCAGATTTATTTCCAAGTGACGGTCCTCATAATGGGATAACCCCAAATTAGAGAATGTGAATAGCAAGCATGTAAGCGTCGTCCAATTCACTCAAGCAGACCCGCGACCTCTGGCGGCTGGTGAGCTTGTCGAGGACCGCTCTACGAAAAAAAAATATTACTCAAGTGCTCGTGAGTCTGCTTCGTCGACAATACTTACAAGTACGACTTCATACTACCGGCTACGTTCAAGTCGGAGTGCCGGGGGGAGGTCTTCAATCATATCGCTCAAGCTCCAGGGTGTTCTTACTGGCCTAAGTAGTTGGAAGAATCTCAAGTTCCAAACGCTTGACCGTGCCGTAGTGGCCGAATGGCACTGAACCCGCATTTCACAGCGGTGCAAAGTCAGGTTACTGGGTGTTTAATTCTTGCTCTTGAAGTTGCTTGAAGTTGCTCTGGTAGGCATGGCCTCGGATTGGCCACCACCAACTGCAAAGCATCGGTCATCGACAGACGTATCGAGCACACTCAAAAACACTCGACCCACCAGACAAAGAGCACACGCACGCACACAGCACGCAACCCTCTCCGATACCCACAAAAAGCTCAAACGAATTAAAGTACGCGTACCGCTATTATCCCCAGCGTCCCTTTCGTATCCCATCCAATACCAAGGACCGAGATATTCACTTTCGATAGCGCGATATTTCGGTCCTCGTAACCGGATATATGTATAGAAACGAGAAACCACGAATAGCAAGCATGTAAGCGTACTCCAATTCACTCTAACGAGCTCGCAGGTATCAGAGAAAACAGAGCGCATTCAAAGCGCCATGCAGAGGGTGGGTGCTCTTCGTCTATGCAACTCGAGTGCTTTGACCTCATGCTCATACGCTATATCGACGACTGATACGCAGCGTCAAGTTGCCAGCGCCAATTCAGGCAGCTAGCCGACAACAGCACAGAGACGTTATGAACTCTGTACTAGAGAATTTTGCAGTCGACAGCGCCAATTCAGGCAGCTAGAGGACATCACAAAGACGTTGTGAACTCAGTAGTAGAGGTGTTGCTCAGTCGCCAGCGCCAATTCAGGCAGCTAGACGACGAAACTAGAGGTATGCTCAGTCGACAGCGCCAATCCAGGCTGCTAGAGGACATCAGCAAGACGTTGTAAACTCAGTACTAGAGATATCGCAGTCTCCAGCGCCAATTCAGGCAGCTAGACAACACAACAAGGTCGTTGTGAACTCAAGTCCTAGTACTAAAGGGTACGGATAATAAAACAGTCCGGTAATGGAGGGGGGGGTCCTTCCACTCATCCAGAAAGTTCCGTTCAACATTCAAGAAAAAACGTATATCGGGATATCCCCCGTACAATTTCCATTGAACAAAATGCATGACAATTGCTATCAATACGGTGCAATGCGGTACGGTGCAGTGCTCTGATGCAAAAGCAAGTAGTATGGTCTCTGCTCGACGTCGTCACAGCAGGTAATTCTGTACATGACAACACATGCCGAGTACGAGTGCGAACCGCAAGTCTGCGACGTTCGGGATGGGTGGCAGGGCGGACCATGAACCACAGTGAGAGACAGCCGGAGGGACGGTAGCTGACGCATTCGCCACGATGGGACTGCAACAGTCTCGGCAGCTAGCCAAATTCCGTACCCTCTTCGCTCGTCTCTGCCTCCGTCGGCACTCCGGCCTACTATGGAGGGCTTGCTTGGGGCGCAGTGGCAGGGCGGACCATAAACCACAGACGCGAAATTACCCACAACGGGGTGGAGTGGCAGAGCAGATCATAACCACAAAGGGAGCACACAACTCAAAACTTGGGTGGTAGGGCGGACCATAAACCACAAACGCGCAATACCCACAGAGGGGTGCAGGACGAACCCTTGTCGGGCATCCTTTCGTGGCTCACAGTCCGCGCTGCCACGCCATCGCGAGCCCCACCGGGCTGTCATCATCGTGGTCCATGATCTACCCAGCTACACCCCTCCCCCCTCAGTGGGTACCGTGGCCTGTGGAGGGGGAGGGGTGTGGCAGGGGAGACCATGGATCACGACGACAAAGCCCGACGAGGGCACGCAAGGGTGTGGCAGAGCGGATCATGAACCACGAAAGGACGCCCGACGAGGGCACGCGAGGGTGTGGCATGGGAGACCATGAAACCACGAAACGACGCCCGAGGAGGGCTCGCGATGAGGGATGTGGCATGGGAGACCATGAAACCACGAAACGACGCCCGAGAAGGGCTCGCGAGGGTGTGGCATGGGAGTCCATGAACCACGAAACGACGCCCGACGAGGGCACGCAAGGATGTGGCATGGGAGACCATGGACCACGAAACGACGCCCGAGGAGGGCTCGCGAGGGTGTGGCAGGGCGGACCATGAACCACGACGACGGCTTGCGATAGCGATGTGGCAGAGCGGATCATGAACCACGATGACGACGGTGAAGCCCGACGAGGGCACGCGATGGCGATGGGTGTGGCAGGGCGGACCATGAACCACGACGACGACGAGACGCCCGACGAGGGCTCGCGATGGGTGTGGCAGGGCAGACCATAAACCACGGAAGATGCTCGACGAGAGCGCGCGATGGCGATGGGTGGCAGAGCGGACCATGAACCACGGCGACGATAAGACGCCCGACGAGGGCACGCGATGGCGGTGGCGATGGGTGGGTGGCAGGGCTGACCATGAACCACGACGACGACGAGGGCTGGGATGGGGATTGGGGTTCCAAGTGGCAGGACTCGGCCATGACCACCATAGAATGACGCCTAACGAGGCAATCAAACGTCACAAAACTCTTCTGGACGACGACAACTATGCTTGATTCAACTTGCTTGGGTTTCGAGTGGCAGGACTCGGCCATGACCACGATACGATAGAATGACGCCTAACGAGGCAATCAAACGTCACAAAACTCTTCTGGACGACGACAACTTCAACTAGCTTGGGTTTCAAGTGGCAGGACTCGGCCATGACCACAAAAGTCACAGAACTCAATCTGGACAACAACATAGTACGACTGTTCTTGGGTTCTAAGTGGCAACGACCACGATAGAATAATGCCTGTTACGGCCGAGTGGCAGATCTCCATATCTGAACCACGACTTGGGTGCCTCCTTGGGCGTTGGGTTTGGGGGTGTACCTCAACCACGATTGGGGAGGTGTGGCAAGGGCGGACCTTGAACCACCACTGACTCTTGGGTTGTGGCAGGCGGGGCCTGAACCACGGACGATGCGGGGCGTCGGGGTGTGGCAAGGGCGGACCTTGGACCACCACAGGAGCCATAGAGGACTCCTGGGGCGTGGCAGGCGCGGCCTGAACCACGGACGATGCGGGGCATCATAGAGGTGTGGCAGAGCGGGGCTCTAGGACCACGAATCGCGACTCGCGATAACCAGGGCACCATCCAAGCGGCGCGCGACGCTGCCAGCCTGGTTGCTCAAGGTCGGTGGCTTGAGGAAGCCTGTGCAGATGGTAAGTTAAAGAGTCCAAACCGGCGTCAAGGGTCAAAGAGAACAAAGGGTCAGGTTTCAAAGTCTCGACATGCATGCGTGTGAAGGCACTTAAGTCAGGGATAACTGAAAAAGATAATCTCATCCTACGAAATAGCGTACAGAACACGCGAAAAGAGTGAAAAAGCGGTCGATAGATACTCACCTCGCGAGGGTGCATCCCCCCAGCCCCAAGGGCGCGCGAGATGGTGGAGGAAGGAAGACAAGAAGGAAAAGGACCTCTCTCGTGGGATCAATGGAAAATTGCCGTTTTAATCTCCGATATGATGTCCGCCATACAGACTAGTTTCCTGGTGGACCGGACTCGTTCTCACATATATGATTCACGATTTTCCCTCCTCTAAATGCGACACAGCTCTATAAATTTTACGCACATGCTGCTAGACCTCTCTCCCAGCTTCAGGCCAAGTTTCAGGGGTATTGGTGTCCAGGGGGGAGAACAGCGAGCAACGCAATAAAGGTATCAATGCAAAGCTTCAAAAGTTCCGTCGGGAATTCGGGATCCGTTTGGCAGGGCAAACGTGCAATTTTTTACGCGGGAACTTTCCTGAGACCTTCCAAAGACGTTTTACCGTACCCCTTCCTCCACCCACCTTTCCGCGCCAACTTTTCCCGAGTCTCCCGCCCTTTTTGCTTGCCGCTTTTGCTCTTTTGTTCCACGGGTTTTCCGGATAGGGAGGGAGGTAGCGATCAAAGGTTGTTTGTCATCGTTGGAGACGGCGGTCAAAGCACTTGCTCACCGACCGTCGTCATCGTCATCGTCATCCACAGCGGCCAGAGCAGGACGACACCTTGACACCCCCTGTGTCGCCCCTCGTTCGAGAGCTCTCGTTGAGCTGTGTCTGGGCTCAGCAGGCAACGAGACTGGCACAGGGTTGCCGCCGAAAGGACTCATTTACGCGCCTCGAGTATTGGTGTTGGAGCCTTTCCCACTCGACATCCAAGCAACGAGGACACTATATTAAAGGGCTCGATTGTCCTACCATACCGTACGTTCTCATGTTCATGTTCATCGACCTATAAATTGAGAGTTTGTATAGACGTTAACTGCATCCACCCGCGGACTATCACCAAAGCGGGGTCAATTCACCACCGAGTTGAGACCAGGTCAGTCCGACCAACTCGAGCACAATCCACCGTCATCCTGACTATGTATACACACAGAACCTAATCAAGAACACCTCCTCCACCATGACCTCCGATACCGAAATGGCAGACGACACCGTCCCCACCCGCCTCTACACCAAACCTCGTTTCGGCAACCTCTGGCGCGGACCCAGTCGACCCATGGCAGGCGGCATCCGAACCACATCCCACGCATCCCACTCCGCCTCCCCACCCCACTCGGCAGCTAGCACCTCCCGCCGCTCGAGCCTCGCCAACCTCGTACACGGCCTCGACGTCGCTGATAACCACGAGCAGCAGGAAGTCGCTGATCAGCTCGCAGGCGGAGCGGGAGTGGAAGAGGAGGGCGAGGAGGACGAGGGTGAGGATGAGGAGGAAGAAGAGGAGGAGGAGGATACGGAAGAGGAAGAAGAGGAGGAAGAGGAGGAGGAAGAGGATGACGAGTCCGATAGTGAGGCTGAAGACGACCCAACCCGGGGTCGCTCAACAGACTCCAAACCCACCAGCCGGGTCGACGCAACACCTACCAAAGCCTCCTTCCCCGCTCCCTCCACAGGAGACGCAGATGCCATGGAGGGTATCGAGCTCAACGGCCACATCCCCGTGCACGATCCCAATTCCGGTGGAGTAGCAGTGGGTGTCAGTGTGACTCTCAAAGACGGGGAGGGTACAATAACAACAACACCCGCTACTAACACGCTCCCACCACCTCCGTCAACCACGTCAACCTTGACCGAACCACCGACGTCGAGAGCCGCTGAGACTTTACCAGAGGACGTACCTCCCCCTCCTCCCTCTACGACCACCTCCACTGCTCCTCCTCCTACTACTGCTACCTCTACTACCTCCACCGCTACAGGTGCAGCTACGGCTCCGGTTTCGGCGAAACCCAAAAGCAAAGCAACAAAACGCAAAAACAGGTCCCCATCCCGCTCTCCCCCACCCCCCGTCCCACCCGCGCCTATCCGTACGATTCGGTTAGATATCGCACTAGGCGGGCCGGCGAACTACGAAGTGGACATTTCGCGGAGGGCGAAGGATACGGGGCAGCGTGATGCGACGCCTCCGCCTCCTGCTGTGAAAGGGTCTGTAGGGGATAGTGAGGAGGAGGGTGGGGAGGATGGGGAGGGGGGTGGGGATGTAGCAGGAGGAGCAGGGGGAGCAGCAGGGGGAGAAGGCACAACAACAACAACAGAAGGCGAGGGAGCAAGCAAACCCAAAAAAAAACGAAAAAAGAAAAGCGCAGCCCAAGAATACTACGACACCTCCGACCCCTTCATCGACGACTCGGAACTCGCCGTCGACCAACGGACGTACTTTGCTCAAACGAAACAATCCGGGTTTTACGTGTCGAGTGGGGAAGTCGCCTTACTCAAAGATAAGTCGCCGAAGAAGGCTCCGAGGTCCAAAAAGGCTGGTGTTGCTTCGAGTGTCGGTGTACCAGGGGGAGGGGGGATATCGAGTTCCGTAGGAGGAGGAGGAGTGTCAACAGCAGGCGTAGGCGCAGGCGACGGCACGCGCGACTCACCCATCGCCCTGATCGACGAAGACGCGTTAGCCGGGGGGCCCAGTACCAGCTCGGTAGTGGGTGCGATAAGCAAAGGTATCAAAGGTGTGGGTCTCGTGTCGAGTAGCGGTGTTATAGGCGGTGGGGGCAAATCCGACATCGTTAAGGATAAGGAGAAGGACAAGGGAGCTGTGGGTGTGTCGGTGAAAGTGGATTCGTTGCAGCTGCAGGAGGACGAGGGGGATGAGACGGCTGGGCAGAAGAGGAAGAGGTGGACGACGGTTGTGGAGGGTGGGAAGAGGAGGAAGGTGGTTAATATCGTGAGTATTCCCCCTACCCCTCATCATCTCTCTTCCTTCTTCTCCCTATACCCTCTGTTTTTTTTTTGGTAATGTGAATGTGCATGTACTAACCTCCTTTTTTGTTTCGTTCACAGAATTCATTCCACCCAGACCTGAAAGCGGGTATCGAATCCATGAAAGAGCTCATCGCAAAGGAGAACTGGGAGCAAAAAGGAAAGTTCCCACCTTCGCTCAAACCGCCACTTGCACAGCTTGCGTTGCTTGCTATCAAGTTGGATGAGTATGATGACCATTTTTTTAACCTTATGCCTACGTTGTTTCCTTATAACAAGTTTACGATGACCGTACGTCCTCTTTTTCTTTTCCGCCTTTTCCTCCTTTTCCTTTTCCTCCTCCTCCCTGTCTTCCCCCCTCCTTCTTGGTTTTGTGCTGGTAGCCCTCTACGAACGTACGAATTACTAACGACAATCCAGAAACTCATCAAACGAATGGTCTACGCAGACCACGTAGGCCTCCTCCAAGAACGCCAAGAACAGCTGCTCAAACAACTAGAAGAGCTAGCTACGGCCGGGTTCGCCCAAGCCGAGCAGGAATGGGAGAAGAACGTAGCGGCGTGGCATACCCGACAAGAGAAACTGCGCGCCGAAGCTACCAACGCTGGTACCAGTATCTCCACAGCCGGTGCGCTCGAGAACGGGGGAGGGGGGAGCGGAGGGTCGGGTGCACCCACTCGACATCCTACAGAGGAGAAAGACGCTATGGAGCTCGCAGCTGATGGTGCTCCTACACCCACTCCCACCACCGCTACCGCACACCAAGATCCCAAATCCACTGTAACTGCCGGTGGGCACGCAGCGCACCCCCCCGGCAAGAAATACCGCCTAACCGACCACATGAAGTCCCTCATCTGGGACCTCGTTCTACTAAGCAACGAAGCCTGCCGCCTGGAGAATGAGAAGAACAATTATGAGGGGAGCGTTATACAGGTTAGTGAGCAGGGGTTGAGGAAGGTGCTTTATCAGAAGATTGTGGCTGCGTTTCCGGAGGGGTGGATGTCGAGTGGGCAGATTTCTAGGGATGGTGAGTTTTTTTTTTGGCTACAGTGGGTATAGTGGGTGGGGTGTTGATGCTTTTGTTTAGTTAGTGCTATTAAGAAGAGGTTGGAGAGGGAGGCTGAGCAGGATGGTTGAGTTGGGTCCCGGTTTGACGATATCCTCCCTTCGTTCGTTCGTTTTACCTGGTTTTCTCTTTTGCTGTGGACATATCCATATTTGTACATTCCCGTGTTAGCTGGTAGCTTCACCTTTCTCTCTTCCTCTCTTCTCTCACTGTTCCATGGATTCATTACCGTCAATTCCAATATCCTTTTTTCTTCCCTTTTCATACTTACTTACTACCTTATATCACCATCTTTTAACTTCCTTGGGCGTTCGTAGTGTAGATTCAGACTCGCTGTATGTATTATTACTTAGTATTTTATCTTTATTCTGTCCGGACATCCATCGTCTTTGCTTTGCATTGCCGGTTTTAACCTTCAGCTTTGCATGGACTTTGTAGGAGTATTATGGTACGTCCGTCCGGCTGTCTGTCTGTCTGTCCAACTTGGAGCCTTGTCCATGATGGATAAGCTGACCTTCGTCTTACGATGTCTGCAGAAAGAATTCACGTCTGGGGTACGGCCGAGGTTCTTACGACTTGCACGCAGCAGGGGTTGCCGACATGACATCTCATGCCTTCGTCAACCCTTGCCGAGGGCTATCGTCCGTCATCTACGCCCACTCATCATGATCAATCATATGTTCGATCTTGCCGCTCGCCCATGTTGAAATTCGTTCCTCCAGTGGGCAAACTCATGCAGGCCCAGGCTTATTTATACTCTGGGCTCGAAACACCCCACTCGTGGCCTCTGAATCGTCCAGCCACGAAGGAGGAACGGAAGCTATGCGCGAAGAATGCGGTTTTTTTCGGTCCTAATCGTTGAGAAAGGAGTTACATATTTGAATGTCGACGCGTTGTTGATTTTTCCGCGGGTGGGTGTGTACCGTGTGGTATGCTGTCCTTTGCCCTTCCAGCCGGTGATTCGTCCTGGTCGCACTGGCTGAGTGAGCGGGGCTAGCCACCGCCCCCGCGATTTCCAAGGTCATTCATGTCAATGTTGTGTGGGGCTCGCAATCCCTAGATCTGAATCAAGAATAAATCTCTATTACGCTCCGTAACCTCGTACCGAAGCCCTATTGTAAACTTTGTACATGCTCTCTTAGTGTATAGTAAATTGTGAGGACTGCCTCCTACTTCTACAACATACATACGTGCATCCTACATCGATGTCGTTTTACACACACACACAACTTGAATCGGACCCCTGGAGGAATAAATGATCATAAAGACATCAATCATCATCGTCGTCATCGTCTTCAGAACCTGCACCGGTGGGTGGGGTGGACGAGCTCTACTACCAAGCGCACTCGAGCACACCCTTCACCTGGAGGAATAGATAGATCATGCTGTCCAATACCGTGCCGGTCGACCTGTATCGAAAAAAAGAGTAAATCAGCAACTACCACCCAACAGACGATGATGGAAGACATACGCGAAGTAGGAGGTGTCGAAGAAGGCCTCAAAAACGGTTCCTGGGGGACCAACGTCCGCTCATGCGGATGGAAATAATGATCGCTCTCCTCCGTCTGCCTCCTCTCATTCTGATTCCTCCTCGAACTCCCCCTCGTCAAAGGCCTATAATCCTCCTCCGTCGACCCAGGCATCGAGCTCGTCCTCCTCCTATGCCGTCTCGACCTCCTACCATAATGCCGGGTATAGTGAGCATGGTCGTCAGAGGTGGTGACTTGCGTAGAGGAAGAGCCTTCTTGCCCACTTGAGGACCCACCGCGTCCGCCTGCGCCGCCGCCGATACCCTTTTCGGGCTCTGCAAAGTAGAGCATGCTCCCACCTTTGAGATCTGCTGGTTCGTTCCATCGATCGCGGAGGCGGCTTTGGGAATTGTATCTGGAGAGATGAATTGGTTTGGTTTATTGTGAATTCCGAGGTTACTTCCGAGAGGTACGGATGGGGGAGGGACGTACAGTGCTAGAACGGATATTGCGTACACTGCGGAGGGCAAGTAAGTGAATTGGAGATAAGGATAAATGAATGAATGCATAACAATGACATGCTGGTGCTTACATCTCGTCATGGAGTACTCTACACCGAGGTAGAGAAGCGATACGGGTTTCGCGATGTACTATGTTACGCATGAAACGAGAAATCATAAACGTGGTGTTGAAGAAGCCTTCTCGGAAAAAAGACGTACCAAGACCATACACATAAGCGCACCCAAACTACTCGTCTCCAATCAGCCAAATCCGATCCAGACCCAAGTCGCAATATTAATAACGTACCTTGTCAAGAGACCAGTACCGACAGTGTACTGAATCAAAGTGGTCACAATCATGTTGCTCCTGGAAAACAAACGAACGGACCGATGATCAGCAAGGTAAGTTTGGAAGCGCCGCCACAGTAGGCATAGCCAACCGAAATGAAGGCTCCATACGCGCCACCACTCGGACTCGGATGTGAGTACTCACCGCTTTGTGATACCCCCACTGCTCTTGTAAAGCATGAGGCACATGGCTGCGGCGATGCCCATATCAATGAGAGCAGTCGTCCCGAAGCCTACGTAGATGACATACTACAAAACAAAACGAGGGGTGGTCAGAATAAGGAATGAAAAGGATGGAAAGAAGCGTGTACTTCGAACTCTAGCGTAAAGTTGTTGATAACTTCGATTTTCTGCCTACAAAAACCAAAAAACGGGGGTTAGTGAGGTTCATCGGTCTTCGTGTAAATATAACGAAGGAGAGCGGGGTAAAAGTTAAGCGATAAGTCAAGAGCTTCCTTTCGAAAGCAAGCGAGCCTGGCAGCGAACAGAACACGAGACGAGGCGATATAGATAGATAGAATAGAATAGAATGGGTGGGTAGATAGTAAGAATAGCTTCCACGTAAAATGGAAGTGACGAATGGAATGACATGAATGAATGAATGAATGACCAGGTACTTGGACCTAAAGCGCTTGTCCCCAAGCGCTCCTGGGTACCAAAAGCAGCTCTCAACGGAAATCATAGTATGTATAATAGAAATGAACAAGGAACCAATAGAAAGTGTTCACTTACAATTCGACCAAGAACACTATCCAATTCCGGTTGAGGTGGTTAATTAAACTCCTAAGGGCACGGAGGTGGAGGTATGGAAAATGGATACGCACAGACGCCAACACCTGCGTGTACATGAATGTATTGATCAATTGCGTCAGTGAGATCGGGGGAACGGACGGGCAAGATGAGAGAATTACTCACCTAGAGCAAGAAAACTGAGGAACACGACAAACGCCTAAAAGGTGAGAGGTGTGGATATGCAGTACACATGATGAGTACATGGACGTGCCAAGCAAACAAACCAGCGAGAGAGAAGGAAAATGCGGACCTTGAGCGAGCGTCGAAAACGGGGTGATAGAAGCTGGTTTCGCGAAACTGCATTTACTTTATTGAGTTCCCGAGCACACATAGACCAAAAGAACACTTACATATCCACATCTTGTACAAGTACAATCTAGGTGTGCGTATGTCAGACTAGGACACATGTGTGATTGGCAGTATGCAGACTATGTACGGACCCTTGAACGTAAATAACGAAGAAGACCTGGGAAAAGTGAAGTGGTAGGTATCAGAGTTGATGATAGATAGATAGATGGTGATGGCTGGCTTTACCTGTACCGAACCTAATGCCTGGATGTACGATATGAACGGACGTTGAAGAGAATGGGAGGGATAGGTTTACCTTCAGACTCCTGCCAAGATATAATACGTCAGAGGTCAAGACAAGGAAGCACCAAAAACAAGTAACGCACCAGACAACCCATGGTACGACTTGCATGTTCCCAGATAGTTGCAGCAGGTAATTGAATAGCATGTGTATTGAAAACGCAAAGTGCAAGGAGTCGAGAAGCCTATACGGATCATATTTCGTCAGATGAGATGATTATCCTGCCAGGTTTAATCAGACATACAGGATTACGATGACCTGAAAACCACCACCACCAAAAAAAACATCAACCATTCCGTCAGTCCGACCGGCAACTCCAACTCCCGCAACGCAACGCAAACGAAAGAGCTCACACTAATCCTCTGCCATTTGTTCGGGGCGTTGCAGTACATGAAATAGTGGTACGCTTGTGCTGTTGTGATTCCGAATAGACTGTTTGGTGCTGCTGCTTTAGCCACCACCAAACAGAGTGATGTATGAACTTACGCAGCCCCAATAGTGAACCCAGCAAACGCAGCGCCAAGGGTCGTACCAGAAGCTCCAGGAGACATAGTTTGTGGAAATGAAGTCGTATCAGTAGTTCGTGAGAGGTCGTAAGGTCGTTCGTGTTGGATCGTAGGAACCCTCCCGCACGCTCAGGGCTAGGGAGTTCAGAGATGTGTGGCGCAAGGGAAGGAAGACCTGTTGTCTTCGAGTTCTCTACAGCGGTATGTCGTGGTTGGTTGGTTGATATGGGTAACGCAAGGGAGGAGGATGGAGGAGGGCGATAAGGGAGGACGCAAGGAAAAGTTGATGTTGGCCAGGCCCTTTGTAACTTCCAGGAACGGATGGCGGTCAGGTTTAAATAAGACCCCATATCCGCACATGGAAGGCGCCCCGTGTTCTGAGCGTGAGCATATTAAAATGCCAGCCTGCTGTCAACTCGTGTTGGTGTGCCTTGAGGATGTTTATTGTTGGTAAATTGCCTTTTCCAGAGATAGTCCGTACTTACCACCTAATGCTCCGTGAGTCATGGCTATGCGGTTGTGGCCTCGAGGAGCGTCGGGGTCGGGAGTGGTCCATGATGAGTCGAAGAAGACGGGGAAAACCCATGACGAAAGGAAGGTTCGGAGGCAATACTGCCCCAAGCAATGCCCAAGACCCAAGAACCAAGTGAGCCACCGTCGCGGCGAAGCTGGGCGCTCAACTCTATGGAAGTTGAAAGCCCCAGACTTGGGCGTCGCTCATAGGTTTAGGCTACTTCTACCCCGAAGCGGCCTTGTGTGTACCTTCTCAGAAGCCCATCCTTTGGAATCGGAGGGTCGGGAGATCGATGGGGGGCACTGCTGGGCCGGGGTTATGACGATGTTTGTGAGGCTACCGACTTTACAGCAGTGGATTTTTTTGAGCAGTGGATTTTTTGGACATCGCGTCGCTCACCTCCCGGATACGAATCTTGGCGGACATTCCTGCAGTGCCGCACTGGCAGTTCGGTGGGCCCTGCGAGAAAGGAATTAACGTATCCGTGGCCATCGAATACCGGGTCAGAGCAGAAATTTAGGTACAGGAGATCGTGGTAATGAAAGGGAAGAATTCGATCCCGTATGCATGCAAGCCCCCATTTTATACAAGACCAACTCGTTCTGTATCAAGTTCGCGGGGGAACGAGTCTGAAGTGGAAGAAAAAGGAAATCAAAGCCCCTTTCTGTTCCGTTTTAGGCAGGCAGCACAAATGACGTCGTTGATCACCAACCAGCTCCTTCATCCCGTCTTTCATCTCTCTCTCTTCTCCTTACACCAACCTCGAATCGAAATGGCGAAGAACGTAGTAATTGTTGGTGGGCATGGCAAGGTACCACTTCTACATCCCATTCCTTTGAGAAACTCGAATTAACGTCGACCCAAACCGCAGATCGCTCTAAAGCTCGCAACCCTCCTCTCCCAATCCTCTCACAAAGTCTACTCCATCATCCGCACCTCCTCCCAATCCCCCGACATCCTCGCAACAGGCTCTACGCCCATCGTCCTCTCTCTCGAAGACGACTCTTTTGAAAAATTCACACAAGTATTCCTTGAGACCCAAGCGGATGTAGTTTACTTTGCCGCAGGGGCAGGTGGGAAGGGAGGTGAAGAACGTACGAGGAAAGTCGACTATGAAGGGGCGGTCAAGATATTTGACGCTATCGAAAATGTGGCTCTGGAAGGGGGGAAGAAGAACCCGAGGTTGGTTCTAGTATCCGCGATCGACGTTAGGGACCCCGAGAAGATTCCTGAACACTACGTACGTTCCTATCACTCCAACATGCATAACCTAACCGGATTTCATGTTGTTTCCCAGAACGAAGAGGACAAACTCTACTCTGCCAAAATCCGTAACGCAATCGGGGCGTACATGCACTACAAATACGAAGCCGACAAGAACCTCATCAAGCGCTCTCAATCCGACTCCGACACCTCTTTTAAATGGACGATCCTCCGCCCCGGTACGTTGACCGACGTACCAGGGACTGGAAAAGCCCACGTTGGGAAAGCTCACCTCGGCCAACCCATCTCCGTAAGTCCTCTTTAAATCCAATGGCTTCGGCGACCAATCTAAAACTGACCCGTTTGAATGAATGAATGAATCCGGTGTGCCTTCCAGAGAGATGATGTAGCACTTGCACTTTCCCTCCTCGTCGATAGAGAGGACGCAGCAGGTCGAGCGATAGATCTCGTCGGTGGAGTTGAGACGTCTATCGAGCAAGGGTTGGACGCGTTCATTGCAAGTGGTGCCACTGACTGGCTTGGTTAAGAGGGTCAATCGAATCGAAAAGTTGCTACTGCTACTACTGTTACCTCGAATTTTGTCGTGACTCGGTCAGCGCACATGTATGTATAAATACCCGCACACGCAGGAATAGGAAGAGGTTAGGAGCAAGTCGAATGAAGTGTTTTGATGGGAAGACAAGACGGGCTCGACAGGTCGGTCAAATTCACTTGAGGGTAAACTGACAGGCGCATAAACTTGTTACATGCTAGTAGAGGGTCCCCGTAAGCGTGCATCGGCGAGACGCTCAAGCGAAGACGCAGCCCTGACTGCACCTTAATGAACAAGTCATTCAGAGCTCTAACTTTGGAGGAAAGGTTCAAACATGACCCAAACGGATATTTAGTAAGAACGCACAAGCGAAATTCGTTTCATTCAACTTTCGAAAGGAGAGAAAACCAATCGTTCTGATCAAGGTCATCGAAGCTGTGTTCCACCTAAATCGTAACATCCGCTCGTGAGGGCTCACTCACTCAGGAAAAGACAGTGAGATCAGACATACCCAATATGCTAGGATACCCGCAACGATGTCGGGCCCAGGGGAGAGAACACGGAAGGGGTAGCTCTCGCTAACTTGGATCTTAATGGGAGGCGACGCCGCGTACGTCCCTCCAATTCCAACTCCATCTTCATTAAGGTAGAGGATTATGAAGATCCATTCATGCCCGTTCGTGAGAGCGCCTCGGGAGATCCTTTTGCTTTGAATCCGTCGATCGTTAGCGATGGGCACGGAGGAGAAGAGGGTGTGGGTCGGACATACGTTAGGTACTTGGCGGAGGTGTACAGCTCGGCTACTGCTTGAGGGACTTGTTGCGAGAGTGGTACTCCTGAATCATGTTTTGCCTCGGTTATGAATAACCCGTTCGGATTCTGGTGCTTGACGTATTGGATTTGAGAGGTTTGGATGAACGACTCTAGGAAGAGTCAAAACACAATAACTTGAAGTTAGAAAATGAACGGATTGGATAGATGGGACGTACCGTGTTTGCGAGAATCTGTAGAGAGAACAGCGTAATCGACCATCGTGCCGCCGAGTTTGAAGGGTGCTTGACCAGGCACGGGAATACCAACTGATGGGATGTGTTGCTTAACGTTGAGCAGCATGTTCTTGTTGTTTGGTAGCATCGCCTTCACCCGAAACAAGATAGCATCTATCCAGAGGCGCGCGCCCGTTCCGTTCTGTGGTAGCAGCGCGTGAGCAAGATGAACACGGGCAAGTAGAGTTAAGGTAAGTATAGTATTACTAACGGATTTGGGAACCAGGTTTTCGAGCATGTCGAGATGACGATAGAGGTCTTCCGATGTCATATACGCCGTACCACCTTGAGCGGCGCTCTCTACCGCGCGAGCCGCATGATTTCCTCGCCTGACGAGTGTGTCACCGGGGACGATGTGGAGTTGCTCATCCAAAAAGTCAAAGTCTATATTGGAGAACGAATAGGTCTTTCAGGATATTGAGAGATCCAACCACAGCAGAAATAAGCGCTACACTCACCAAAGGCTCCTGCAAGTCTGCTTTCGCTCTCAGTGTGGCAATAAGGTCTCTAATCTTGTCCGACACGACGCTATCTGCAGAGCCTTGCTCCTCTTGAGAAAGCCTCTCGAGACCCTCAAGAGTGTGTATAGCTTCGAAGAGGTCGACGCCCTTAATGCCAGTTTGACTCATTGATAGGGGTTCAAGCAAAGGGAGTTCCGGTTCCGCCGCCAGTGCTCCGAATGTGTGATCCGCGACGGGACCGGCGGTGTGACGTCATGGTGATCTTCGTTATACCAAGAGAGATTGAGGCGCGTGGATAAGATGGATTGAGAGAAGCGAGAGTGTCAAGATGTCAAAAGTTGGTCTACAATTACATGATGAAGAGAAGGGCATTTGTCCGGTATTTATTAAAGCTGAAAACAGCGCGATCAAGAAAGGACGTGAAGCTACGCAAACGCGAACGAGGAGGAGTCAGGGAGATATTGGGCATGTGATGATCGAGAACGGGAGCACGCGTAGCAACTTCAGAGCATTCCCCAAGGTCTAGATCATGAGCGCTGAGAAAAGGGAGCTTCTTAGTGGGAGTTCTACGCGTCGATAGTCAGTTTGAGCAAAAATCAGTGAAAAAAAGCCAGACTTACCTTAAAGATGACCCAGTTTGCCATCGGCCTGAATCCAACACTGTTGTTCGGAGCTGCAAGCTGAATGCTGAGGTCGCTGCAATTCTCCCAAGGGGCGTCGTAGTGGAACCAGTTGGGCCAACCACGGTAGCTGAGAAGGGTTGTGACCTCGATGTCCCCATCGCTAGTAAGCTGGGGCACGGGAAGAAGCCAAGTCTTTTCCGCCACACCCTTGTCGCTCAATGGGACGGGGTGATAAATGAGCTTCTTCACCTCCTCGCTCAGTCGAGGACCTTCGACGCGGCGCTCGTTCCAGAACGCGCTGTTGGGGCTCTTCAACCCCCACTGAGACCCCCACTGTAATAGCCCGCCCTCCTCGTTCACGATAAACTCGACGCGCTGCTTCTTGATGACCTTGCATTTAAGAATCGGGTAGGCCATGAGCTCGTGGATGGAAACATCGCCCGTCGCTCCGGTGGCCGTGGTCGCTTGAATAACGGACGGAGAAGTCGTGACTTTAAGATTGATGTTGCCGGACGACTTCACCTTCACGGACAAATCAACCAACGAGCCGCCGAATCCGATATCGAGCGCAGCGGACGTTCCTGCGTTGAAAATTCCTTCGCTGACGCTCTTGGTCTCCATGGTACAGTGCTCGGCTGTGAATTTGGAGGCGGGGATGGTCTCGCCGTGGCAAATATGGGGAACCCATGCTTCGGGCACGACGAGGTAGAGGAAGCCGTTGATCACGCTCCAGCCCTCGGTGTACGGCTGGGCCTCGAGAACGGGGACAACTATACGGCTGGGGAGAGCGCCAAATTGACTGCTATCGATCCCGAAGATCGTTTGGAGCTCGTCCTGATCAAGGAGGTAGCCTTGAGGACTGGCGAGACCTGGCTGCACTGTCATGACCGTTGAAGAATCGAAATTGATGGGTCCAGTTCCAAGAACCATTGTGTAGAATTAGAGGATTGAGGTGTTGGAAAAAAGAAGATATGAGGAACGATGGGTGTGCTTGAGCTCTATAAGAGTTCTCTTGTTGGGCTCTGAGAGAAGAGAGATAACAGAGCTTGGGCATTTATACGAGTAAAGTAGAGCATATCTCATTTCTGGTTGACGTTCAAAATGCGGAACTCGTACATGTCCGAGCGCTATCTTGGGGGCGATACTACGCTGAACAGTGCTTCTCACAGAAATTTGCGCCCAAGGAACCAATCATACGAGTCCCATGTCCGGCAAGGTGCCAAATTCTGTCAAAGTTGGTCAAATGATCTCCTCTTTGACAAACTCCCAAACAGGCCAGGTATGTATTTGTGTTGCAAGATGGGCGATCCGCGAAGCAGAAACAAGTAAATGAATTGATGTAAATGTCAATTCTGGCATTCGCCTCGTGGCCATTATGACGGCGGACGTTCTTTTCGCCGGATAGCTTCCCAGAGCTTCCCTTCATTTCGGGTTCGCGGCTTCGCCATTTCTCTGGTATGACAAGTTCCAGGTGTGAAGTAAAACTCGTCACTATTTCATGTCCCTGTTAATCGTTGTGCTTTCTGTGTTCTAGACCTGCACAGCAGTGGAGCAGTGCTCAGTGATTGACCTGTGAGTAGCGGCCGATGCTTCGCACGGCAAGTTCCGAGGCATTTTTGACTGGGACACACCGATTACCTTGCTTCAGGCTCCGAGTCTACACTACTCCAATGTTGGAACTTAGAATTTTGAGACCGTTCTGGCACCTGGAAAGACTCCAGATTTGTGGCTTTCAATCTGTGCGCGCTCGCTGGCGCACGGCTGCGCCGTGCTCGCGCTCGCGCGCTCTGGGATAGAGACTCCGAAGCGGGCCGAGTGATGGGCAAAAGCCATTGCCGTGTGATGGCTGCACATGCCGGAAGCACGGTCTTGGCAGAAGCCATCCAGCCATAGTACCCGAGTCAAAAATGCCTCGGAATTACCGTCGAGTGTCTTCACAGTCGCGCGATTGATCAAACTCCCTCAAGCTCTCGTTAGGTCATCGTGTCAAACGGTCGTTTCCCATAGGCCACATTTACCTGTGAACAGACCCATAAAGCCGGTGGGATGGCTTCCCTGCTTCAATTGCACATACCGGGGAAGTCCATACACCGAAGGTTCAGGTTGTGGCGAAAATAATGCCCACTTCTAAGGGGCACTCGAGGTGTGGCAAAATCGTGCTCTCTCTCCCCTCGGAATCAGCGTTTGCTAGGAATTGCCCGACGAGCGCTCGATTCATGATTGGGGCGCTTTTGCGTTCCAAGTTGGGAGCGTGGGATTGTGTGACGATGATCTCGGCGCTCGCTGATGGCCTTCGGTTTTTCATCATCAACCTCAATCAGACAATCCCCATCCTTGACCAACAGGCAACAGCGGACCCCGCTGCCCTCAGGCCTTCATGAACAGAACTGCGCTTGAAACTCAGCCTGAAATCGAAACAACTCAACCGAGGGACTTGAACTTCGTGGTAACGACATAGTTTGTACACTTCATTTACAGGGCTGGAGTACAAGTACATGAAAGACAGGTACATTCAGGTATGTTCCAAAGCTTATGATCAGAAGATCAGGGACGAGCAAACGAGACCAAGTTGGGGAGCGGTGAGTGAGACAGCAGTACGGTTTGTAGCAAGTATTGATCGATAGGACGAGATCATTGGCCAATGGCCATAGAAACCTTGAGAACATTGGCTACGATCGCAAGGGTACGTCTAGAAGGGAGGATCTCTCACTCAGAGTTCTATATGTCTCATCGTCAGTTTATCAAGGACCAGTGAAAAAGAGCAAGACTCACCAAGATGGTCCAGGTGGCCATAGGCCTGAAGGCAATACTATTGTTCGGAACTGCAACCTGGATGGTGAGATCGTTGCAGTCCTCCCAAGCGACGTCATAGTGGTACCAGTCCTTCCAACCCTTACGGCTGAGAAGAGTAGTAACCTCAACGTCGCCGGTGCCTGTAACCTGGGGAACGGGAAGGAGGTAGGCCTTGCCTGGCAGGCCGTTGCCGCTCATGGGGACAGGGTGATAGGCTAGCTTCTTCACTTCACTCAGATTGGTGTCTGCAACGCGGCGCTCGTCCCAGAAACCATCGTCATAGCTGTGCCACCCCCACTTGAGCTCGTCGCTGTGATCGTTGATAGTATACTCGATGCGCTGCTTCTTGATGACCTTGCATTGGAGGATCGGGTAGACCATGAGCTCGTGGACGGGGACATCACCGGTAGTTCCGGTGGTCGTGGACGCATGTGTGACAGTTGAAGAAGTCGAGACTTTGAATTCGATGCTGCTGGACGACTTCACGCTCGCGGTGACACCGTAGTAAGAGCCACCAGCTTCGATATCGAGGGAAGCGGACGTTCCGGCATTGAAAGTCCTCTCGCTGACGGTTTTGGTCTCAGTGGTGTGCGAGGTCGTGAATTTGGAAACGGGGATGGTCTCGCCGTGATATATCTGAGGAACCCATGCCTGGGGCTCGACGAGGTAGAGGTAGCCGTTGGTCATGTACCAGTTCTCGGTATACCATCGGCCCTCAAGGACGGGGATGACCATACGGCTGGGGAGGTTGCCGAATCGCCTGCCTTCGATACCAAAGATCGTTGAAAGCTCGCGCGGCGAAAGGTGATAGCCTTGAGACTCGCCGAGGCCTGGCTTCACTGTTCTGACCCTGGAGGAATCAAATTGAACGGGTCCAGATCCAAGAACCATTGTGTAGATTGAGAGATTATCTGAAAGAGAGAGGGCAAAGTCGCAGAACGACAGGAGTGTTCAGGCTTCAAGATGAGGGTTGTCGTGCTGTGTTAAGGAGGATAAGAGAAGGGGCTGGGTATTTATACTTGGAGCCTCAATATCGATATATTATGAAATGTGTCAAACATATCTTGTGGGTAATGTACGTTGGCAGGAGCTTCTCCCATTGTCCAATCCCGATAAACCAATCATAGACGTCCGATGGACGGCAAGGTGGACAAGGTCAAATGATTCGCTCTCAAAGCGAATAGTTAGACGAGCGAGAAACGCGTTGTATTGCAAGATGACATTCATGAGCAAGTCGCAAGCGGAAATACGTATGTACATCGATCCATGTCGCCGTCCAGTCGTTTCCTTCTGTTGCCTCATGACCAACCCGACAACTCATTTGAATGGTCGTCCCTAACGGGTCACATTCACGAACAGATCCATGAAATTGATGAGGATCAATTGAACCAATTGAACTCCGGGTAGCAGAAACCACATACCTAAACCCATGACACTGGACAGGGAATTGGGGATGGGCGATTGCACCCTCGATCCTGAGAGACGTTAAGCGCTCAGATCAGATTTCGGGCGCTCCTCCGAGATTTCAAGTTGGGAATGCGGCTGGGATTGCCCGTCACACGATCTCTTCACCGATGGCTTTTGCCTTCACTTCCTTGAGCATTTGAGAGGTCATGATCAGTTAACAGCTGCAATATTGCCGACTGGGCCAAAGTTGATCACTGCTGATCGCACTTGATACCGAGGCATTTCCCGGTCGAAGGAGGACTGCAGTACATGGTCATTGTCAAGTGTCCCAAAGAACATAGTCCCAACGCATTTGAAGCCTTGACGGTTGAAGATTGAGACAATAACTCACTATTTTCTCGGAGCAAGTCTTGAGATTTAGCGCTCGATTTTGGCGCTGCCATCGGTCCCAATTGGTGATTAGTCATACGATCATCGGTTGAACCCATGACCATTCCTCGTCTTCTCCAGCCTCTAAGATGGCGGTCCGTAGCCGTCATATCGCGATTCAAAGAACTTGCCTTCGTATCTCGACGGTCAATGTACACCAAACTCGCTGAAATTCCAGTACCTACTGGTGCACAGTTCCTAGGATCTTCTCAAGGTATGTTCAGCCCGGGATCGCTGGTTACCAAGTCATATCTGACGAACTTGAAAGCAATTCAGTTATCTTTCTCTGTGAGAGATCATGAGCGAAATGTGAAGAAAACCTTACTCAAGAACGTCGTCTTACCACCATCGGGAGAAGTGATACGACTACCACCTCAGCAAGTTGATTACGTTGCAGCGCGGTACTCACACAGCGGTCGAAGACGTGTTGTTCTTCGCGAAGTGAAGAATGATTCTGGATCGAAACGATTCGTAGAGATCTGGGTGGACGACGCCCTCAAATTTAACGTGGACGTGTCAGATGAACATGACGCATTCTACGCCGATGGTGAGTGACGCGTTGCTGAATGGAATGGAGATTGACCGGCCCAAAGATTCTGTTGGCTCGCTTTCATTCAGTCATGACGAGACTTCAGTTGTCTACACGGCTGAAAAGCTCGTTGAGAAATCTGACGAGGACCCGTACGCCAAGTTTAGGTACAAACCTGACCTCGGAGAGGGCCTGTCAGGCAAGCGTCGGCCCGCACCATTTATTGTCCGCTGCGACGGATCGGACGCGACAGTATCCCGAATCGTCACTCCAGACAATCTTTATCTCGGCCAGTGTATCTTCTCGCCATCCTCAAAGTATACCCTGTTTGCTACAGCGTACGAGCTGCAACCCGATTGGCGTCTCCTAGGTGTGAAGGGGTGCTACAACCGACCCTGCGGTATTTGGAGAATCGATATCAAACCGTCGGAAGGTTCTTTGGATTGGCAATCCACACTCAAGAAGCTCACTCCACCCGAGCTATCTTGCCGTTCTCCCCGGGCAGTAGGAGACGGGTTGCTCTGGTTGGCTGAAGCATCAGGTGGCGCTCACATTTCCACCGACGTGCTTCATTTCGCCCCCAACTCCCGTGCCGACAATCTCACTGACGTCAACACATTGGTGGATGTGGTTGAGCGCCCCCGTTCGGATGGCTTCCCCGGTCTCTACCCTGCTGCCAATTTGCCCTCGTCATTCCTCCTTTCAATCGATTCGGATTCGCCAACACATATCGCCCTTCACACCGCTTTCGGTTCCCGCACCGTCGTCACCCTCGTTTCATTCAAGGGCGACATTGTTGTGCTTGATCCAGGGGACACGTATAGTTGGGCAGTCCTTGCCACTGATGGAGAGTCGCGAATCGTATGCTCTAGAAGCACACCCGCTGTACCGTACGAGATCGTAGTGGCCGACATTCGTGATGTTCAGAACGTCTCTTGGAAAGTCGTGGATCAGCCCGCTATTGACGAGGATAGTAAGTGGCGTTCTCGGTCTTCATCTCCCCGCACTTTGGCTCATCAGTACATTTAGTTGCAACTGCTCTCGCTTCGATCAAAACGCAGGTGATCAAAATACCTGGTCGAGAACCTACAGAAACGATCGTTATCCAGTCTTCGGATACTCCTGGTGTCCCCCCATGTGTTCTGGTGCCTCATGGGGGACCTCACGGGACGACTACGACAGCTTTCAGCGCCGGAACCACAGCTATGGTGCTTGAAGGATGTACGCCATCGTCTAAAGCGAGCTATTTGGTGATACTAATCCAATTTCAGATACCCTTTCTCTTCCAAACTACACCGGATCCCCAGGATTTGGCGAAGCCTCAATCCAAGCGTTACTGGGCAATTGTGGGCGACTCGACGTTGACGATTGCATAGTGTCACTGGAGCATCTCATCGAACTTGGTATCGCCGAAGATGGTCCAGGCAAGCTGTTCGTCATGGGTGGAAGCCATGGAGGATTCTTGACTGCTCATCGTAAGTTCCCCGACGTTTATACTTACGCTGTATTGCGTGTTCACTCACATGCACACCTCCCAAGTGATCGGCCAGTTCCCGGACAAGTTCACAGCAGCGAGTACACGCAATCCTGTCATCTCAGGTGGGGACACCACGACGACGGATATACCAGACTGGTACTATTCTGAATTTGGACTTCCATACCCCGTCCGGTCGTCAACGCAAGGATCCTCCGCGTCCACAACCCTCACTTCCAAGAACCCCGCACCGCTGATGGATAGCAAGACATTCGAGAAACTCCAAGCAGCCTCGCCGATTTCTTATGTTGATGCTGTCAAGACGCCTCTCCTCCTCCTTATCGGTCTCTCTGACCGTCGTGTTGCACCTTCGCAGGGGATCGAGTATTACCATGCTTTGAAAGCGCGAGCCCAGGATAAGAGTCGAGTGGATATGCTGGTGTTCGAAGGAGAGAGTCATCCGTTAGATGGTGTGGAGACTGCCAAGGTTTGCTATGAAGCTACTCGAGACTGGTTTGCCAAAGCCAAGGCGGGTGTACAGTAAGATGGCAGCTGTCGTCCATTGAATTGGTGCGTCTGCATGTACAAACGGTGTATGATCGGAATGCATTTAGTTTTTTGCTTGTTGTCCTTCTTCGGGTGATGATTGCAGAGCCGAGAGGCCCGAGACAGTACATACTTAAATCTGGTAGGTGCTAGCTATATCGCAGAGCTCTTGGAACAGGCAGGGCGTTCGTTGCCAGGACCAGAAATCGCGTTTAAGTACCTCCGGCTCGGGCTTGATGGGGAAGCCAAGGCTTGCTCAGATCAAAGCGCGCCAATTTGGGAAATTCCCCTGACTAGGATCATCCTCTTCCTTTTCTCGACCACGACCATGATTTGGCTGCAGCTCTTATTGCCTGAGGGATTCCATGTCAGCTCCGTGGAACTAACTGACGCTGTGTATACTCCTGAAGGGTGATCATCCAACTGGCTGTGCTGAGCAGCGGCCAAGGTTTCTCGGAGGACGAGGGTATCTGAACTCCTCGTCATCGGCTTGGCAGGCCAAGAATGTGTTGGCACAGGAGAAATCTGCAGAAGCTCTTGGGACTCCAACAATCAGCGACAACGACAGAGCATTTTACCATCGCCAAGAGGCCTCCAAGCCTCCAAGAAATTCTCATTCACGACGGACGACACAATGCACTCTGCTCTGAACTCTCTTTTCTTCTTCATCTTCCATCTGCTGGCTGCTGGGACCCCACACCGACGTTCCCCTCCTCCACTCACTCAGACGTTCTTTCCTCTCTTTCTAACACTCTTCTGAACAACCTAATATCAGTCTGATGCTACCTTTCGCTCTTTGGAGCGCCGTCGGCGTCCTTGCCGTGCTTTCGCAGGCTGTGGAGGCCCAAATTACGGTGTATGGACAGACACCTTTGGCGCACCAGACCACGGCTCTAGCGGAGGGTGAAGCCCCGCTACCCACACTCGCAGCATACGATGGCATGGTTCTTATACCACCACCTCCACCGAGTCCAGCGGTGACAGCAGTCGCAATCAACGTCCCCCGAGAAGCAGCTAATTTCCCTGGATTGTCGATTCCACATACCGGAGCGTCGTTTTGGGGGTTCTCAGTGGAAATGTCCGTTATTACGCAAACTAGTGAGTCTCTTTTGTCGTTGAGCCTAGTTGGTGTTCTCATTGAGAAACCCTAATTGGCAGTTGGAAGAAATTCGTGAGTGGACCTTTTGGATCTCGTTTTTGCGTGAAGCTAAGACTGATGCCGCTTTGATAGGACACACATATTCCCGACTTTCTTGAATCTAATGTCCAATTTGGTCGAGCGAGCGGGGTCGCTCATGATTCGAATGGGTGGAAACACGCAAGAGTACGCTAAATATACCCCGGATCCGTTCGAAGATGGTCGGATTACGCAGAAGGAAGATTCGGGGACGACACAAACGGTGCGTAGGCTCCACACCTTGCTTATTGAGAGCCCTATTAAGCTCATTTGTTACTTTGTGACTTCCAGACGGAAACACCCGCTGTCATATACACCATCGACTTGTTCTACATGGCTGCCAATATCTCGAATTTGCTACCGATTCGGTGGTTCCTCGGTGCGTTTGCAATAAAGGTCACTCGGGGCGATTCTTCCTTCTAACTGAAAGTCATGTAGGCTTGCCATTCAACGATACCACCGTTTTCCACCTCGACATTGCAGAGCACGGACAACAGATTCTCGGAGACAACTTGATTGCGCTCCAAGCTGGAAACGAACCTGATCTTTATGGGCGGTATGTATTCCCTCTATCGATCTGTATTCTTTGGTTGATGATCGACTTGAATATAGACACGGAAAACGAATAGAGACTTATAGTCCGTACGATTATAATGGGGAGCTCCACCGCCTCTTCGAGGTCGTCGACTCGAACAACTTGATTCCCGTCAAGAACAAGTTCATTGCACCGAGCATTTCGTCCTCAGAGTGGAGTCCCGAGCAGGTTTGGGATACCGACTTCATCCCTACGTTCCGAGATCGACTGTGGGCTTTGACTGTCGAACGGTGCGTGCCACATCGAGCTGCTGACTGGCTGTTTATTCTGACATCGGTCTATTCCTCTTCTTCGCTCGATTTAGGTACCCCAATAACAATTGTTTCGCGCAGTTCGGTGTCGGCACGTACCAAGACCCCCAAGAGAACTTCCCCATGTTCTTGACCCACCAGACTAGCGTCGAACTTCTCTCGTCGTACTTGAACTCTACTCGAATTGCACAAGAGGTGCCGTTGCCTTTCATCATGTTCGAGACGAACACGGCGTCGTGCGGTGGTTTCCCTGGGATTTCTCAGAGCTATGGAGCTGCGCTTTGGGTCTTGGACTATGGATTCCAGATGGCCCATAGCAACTTTTCGAATGCGTTGTTGCACGTTGGTGGGCAGAATGTTTACTATAACGTGAGTTTATACTGCATCCTCTGGCATTTGACATTACGAACTCACATTTGGCCTCTGTAGCCCTGGATCTGTACGTCGACTCCCGAACTTGAGTTTGTTGAACCCTGACTGACTGATCTATTTCGAAACACTAGCTCCCCCAACCAACCAGTCCAACTTCAACGAATGGACAGTCGGATCCGTCTTTTATTCGACCCTCGTCACAGCTGAGGCGTTCGGCAAGTCAGACACCTCCCGTATTGTCGACTTGAACTCTCCTTCACCGTTCACCCCCGCCTACGCCATCTACGAGAGGGGCACGGTATCCAAGTTTGCCCTGTTCAACTTCATTGACGACCCATCTGGCGCCAACAATGTCAATGCTGCTATCACTATTTCTGGTGGTGGTGTGCCAGGATCCGTTCGGGTCAAGTAAGTAGAGACCGATATCTTTTCTCCTTCGTGAAACTCAACCTCGTCTTCAGGTATCTACTCGCCAACTCGGTGTCATCAAAGACGAACATTACATGGGCTGGTCAGGTACGCACCTATCCGATTAGTCTCCAGCCTCCAACTCGACCACCTTCCGCTGACCTTCCGATCCATATACACAGACATTCGGAAACAACTTCGAGGCTGACGGCCGACTCAAGGGCGACCTCGACATCGTGACCGTCCAATGCGACACCACCGCGAACGTGTGCAACATCCCCCTCCGCGCTCCCAGCTTCGCCCTCGTCTTCATGGACACCGCAGCAGAAGCCAACATCGGTCAGGCAACGACCACGTTCGCCACGACAGCCCAGACACGGATCCGCAATACCGCCACTATTGACCCGGCTGTTCTGGCAACGTCGAATGGCCATAGTGGGTTAGAGAGAGCTCATTTGGGGAGCACGAGTCATGGATCGGTGCAGAGCGCGGCATCGAGGCAGTACGACTTGGCTATGGTGTCGACCGTCGTAGCTGTGATGTCTGCGTTGATGGGAGGGTGGTTCATTCTTAGTGGATTGTCAAGGTAGAGTCTGTGGTTGTATTTCCCAATGATATGAAGCTTCCTGGTAACCCTGTGCGCTGAACCCTCCATGGCGGGTCTGGTCCTCTTATGGGGTGTCTGGCTCATTCGTTCTAAGGAAAAAATAACCGCAGTGATGGTGATCAGCGGGTGCCGTGAAAGAAATGCTCATGTGCTTCTCACCATACATAGGATATTTTTATCTTCTTATTTTTTTACAGCATTCAAGGGCGAGATGGTGTATCAAATGTCACGGCCGAAATAGGTGCGTCGTTTTCTTGTTCCTGCTCTGGGAGCGACGATCTCAGACATTCTTCAATTTCGTAGTCTTTGTGGGGGCGAAGTAGAGCCTAGAGGAAAGGCGGGCAAGCCAAACCGTCTTGAAGACGGTGTTGTGCAATTCGTTGCCCGATCAGGTTCCCGTGCCGTGTTATAAATAGCCTTCTCTGCGCCACTGGCCGGTGCAGGTTGAGGTTATTTTTATCCGTTCATGGCGTCCGGGAAACGCAACGCAATCGGACAACAAAGCTCTGCTTCCCCATTGCCAGCGGCTTAGGCTTTGCGTCACCACTCCTTTACTTCTTACTTTGCTGGAGCCCCAACTAGGGCCTCATGCTTCTGTTTTCGTCGCTCCTTACCCTTTGCCTGGCGGGCTATGCCCAGGGCGTTACAGTCTACGGCCAAATTCCATTAGGCCAGACTAGGAGTGCGGACAACCCGCAGGCGACGACCGCTGCTGCTTACAACGACACTCTTCTCACCCCTCCTGCTGTCCCTAGCCCAGCTCCAGCTACCGCATTCCAGATTCAAGTGCAGAGAGATGCAGCGAACACACCGGGGCTGTCGATTCCTCACAATGGGGGTGCTTTCTGGGGATTTTCGATAGAAATGTCGGTCATAAGTCAAGTTCGTGAGTACTGTCTTTGCTCGCTGCGTGTGCATTGGGATATTGACGAATTAAATGACTTAGTTGGCAAGAACTCGTGAGTGCTCCTTCCTCCCGCCCTACTCTTGTGTCCCTGATTAGGCCTACCCCTCCTCAGGACTCATCTTTACGTGCCATTCCTGAACTTGATGTCCAACTTGATTGAGAGGGCAGGGGGTGTTATGATCCGTTTGGGAGGGAACACCCAGGAATTCGCTACTCTCGTACCAGAACTCCCCGATGGCCATACCTTTGGTAAAGAGGAGTCGGGATCGAACCAGACGGTGCGTTGCTGTAGCACCCACTTCCATTCATTCACCGGCTAATATTCGCCGTTGGTTCTATAGACCAAAACCCCTGCGGTCTTGTACACGATGGACATGTTCTACATGATGAGCAATGTCTCTTCAATGTTGAACGTGAAATGGTTCCTTGGTATGCCGCCTCGTGCTTTTCATGGTCTTCGGTCCCCTGATTGGCATCACTTCTCAGGTATCCCGTTTAACGACTCGGTCAATTGGAGGGTCCAGATTGCGGAAAATGGCCAACAGATCCTCGGAGACAATCTACTTGGGCTACAGGTCGGAAATGAACCTGATTTCTACCAAGAGTACGTGACTACAACCTTGTCTTCTCGACGAATACCTTGACCTTTGTCTCCTTAATAGGTTCGGCCGTCGAACAACTTACTCTCCCCAAGCCTACTATGACGAAGTCGGCGCTCTCATCCAGGTTATCGACGCCAATCCCAATATTCCGGTCAAGAATAAACTCATCGGCCCCAGCGTCGCCACCGGACCTTGGACACCTGAGCTAGTATGGGAAACAGGCTTCATTGATACCTACAAAGATCGTCTCTACTGCTTGAGCGTCGAACAGTGCGTTTCTCTTTTTAGCTCAACTCCCTTCTTCAACCAGCTGATACGCTTGCTATCAATAGCTACCCCAACAACAATTGTATCGCCATGTACTCACCTGAATCGGGCGAGGCAGTCGACGTGCAGGCTACGTTCCCCAGTTACCTGGTTCATACCGCAGCTGTGGACCTTGTCTCACCTTACCTCAACTCGGCCTCGCTGGCGGTTGCTGCAGGTAAACCGCTGATCATGTTCGAAACCAATACCGCGTCTTGTGGTGGTTTCCAGGGCATATCGGACAGCTACGGTGCAGCGCTCTGGGCTCTCGATTATGGCTTCCAGATGGCGTATGGCAACTTTACCCATGGGTTGCTTCATGTTGGTGGACAGAACGTCTTTTATAATGTGAGTTTTTATGTCTTTAGCTGGTTCGCACATTTCTGACGAGTGTTACCGCAAATTTCCAGCCATTCACAGGTATGTCATAGTACCACGTCTTCTAGATCGCACGTTGACATGACACTCTCTTTTCTTAGCTCCTCCCACCAACCAATCAACATTCAACCAGTGGACTGTCGGCTCCATTTTCTACTCGACGATCATCCTTGCAGAGGCCTTTGGCAAGACGAATACTTCGAGGATCGTTGACCTCAATGCGAATACTGGCAGCATCTACACCCCTGCCTATGCAATCTACGAGAACGACGTTTTGTCCAAGCTAGCGTTGTTCAATTATGTCGACGACGCTTCGGGCAATAGCAACTTGGCAGTGTCGATCTCGATTCCTACCGCAGGCGTTCCTGCATCCGTCCGAGTAAAGTACGCTATCTTTTCTCTTTTCTCTGCCTCGTCCTTAACAAAAGCTCATATGATCCTCCCCGTGCTCTAGGTACCTCGAAGCCGACTCTGTATCCCAAAAACAAAACATCACCTGGGCAGGCCAGACATTCGGTGGTAGATTCGAAGTCGACGGACGCTTCAAGGGAGAAGAGAACGTGACCACTATCGCTTGCGACCAAACCAACAACGCATGTACCATCCCCGTCCGCGCACCCGGTTTCGCTCTCGTCTTCTTCGACTCGTCGGACGCAGCGCTCTCTATTGGGCAAGCGACTCAGACGTTCAGCACGTCGGCGTATACCAAGGGACATAATACGGCGACGGTGGACCCGGCGGTGTTGGCGACGAGTAATGGGCATAGTGGGAGTGATAGAAAGAGTTTGGGGAGTACGAGCGAGGGGTCCAAGACGGGTTCGTCGGTGTCGAGTGCGCAGGGGGGAGTGACGGTGTCGGGGTGGACGCAGGGGCTTGTGGTGGTTATGTCGGCGTTGGTGGGGGTGCAGGTTTTGTTGAGGCATTGATAATTAATTGGGTTATTGCTATTGACGCTATCGGTCTGTTGGAACTTTCGTTTTTTTTTTCGTTTAAGCAAGCATCTATTAACTTTCGGTTCGGGCAGGACTTATTTCTTGATATTATCGTGGTATCCTTTGACTAGTATTGAATTATTTCACGCTTTCTGGTTGGAAGTGTATGGAGAATTGAAGACCTGACGAGCCGAACTATTGTATCTTACTTTCCTATCCCAATACCAACGAACGACTTCCTTTCACCTTGGCTTAATACTCGGGTCTCTTTCATTAAATGCCTTCTGGAACTCTGGATCCTTGTACAGGTTGGACCTCGGCTTTTACAGTGGGCTTCGTCGGTCGGTGTACTACTTACTCCTCTCTGTATAGTCCTCATGGCACCACGAGGAACAAGTCAAGATCTCCCAAGGGCGAACGGCCTTCCGAAGAGAATGTATTATGGCACTGTCTAGTTATCCATTCCGTCCGTTTCGAGCCTACAAAGGAGAACTCTACCCTAAACCGGGCGTCACATCCCTTTCATGACCGGCACCCTTTCAATATACTTTAAGCTGAGACTTGAGCTGTTCACCCTTTTCATGTAACTATCAAACCTGCCTCAAGTTGGGAGTGGACATCAAATTTCATTGCGGCTTCGTCGGTATGTTATACCTTAGTACCCTTCGGAGATCGGTCAAAGAGGAGTTGGACAATTTTCAGGGGACGAACTCCGAGGGTGTCAGTGGATGGTGCTATCGACTAATCATCCATCCCTTTAATTTCAACGCACAAAGGAAAGGTTACGTTCTACTCAGAGCCCCTGACATCGGGTACACCAGTGGCATCCTTTCGCTTGAGTTCGTTATTTCATTTAATAGCGCTTGGAACATTCCGGAGAAGATGACGTCTGTTTCTACTGCGGGCTATTTCACAAGTCTGTGGAGTCTAGTCAGTAGGATTTGGTAGTACCACGAGGGGTTTTGAAAGTCCTCAACGAGCGAACGGCCTTCCGAAGAGTATGGCACAGTCGAACCCATCCCGTTCATTTCAACCCCACAAAGGAGAACTCTACCCAAGCCCCGAGCATCCTTTGTCGTCCCCGTCCAATCCAAGGAGTGCGACTGCCGACATTCATCCTAAATTAAAAGCTGTCAGAGACACAAACATACGAAGGAAGAAGAGGGGCGAATTCGAAGCTCAGAGACACAACAAGGATTGGAGGTACACCAGAGACCCTATGTCGATTTCGGTGGCTCAAAAGGACTCGGACTCACGAGTGCCTAAATGTACCAAGGATTACTGATCACAACGGAAGTTTAAAAAGAGGCTAGACGAACGGAAAAGGAAAGGAACGTTCGTCGTAAGTTCAATATACATACATGGACCGAAAGCTTGAGGAGAGTGAAACGGGCAGGTATGCTCCGAGAGAGTATACAGGCAGCGTTTCCGTCAGACAAGACAGATAGCCACAGGAGAAGGACATCTCTGCGTCTGGCGATGTGGGTCAAGGGCATGCGAACACCCAACGAAAAGGCCTTCCGTCGTCGACACGAGGCTGAGGTTCGAACACGAGTTGTTGGTGGCACTTGGTTCGCCGATCCGAAGCTGAATCAATGGGCTGTAGGGATCAATCAGAAACATATCAAGTTCAGTTAAAGCGGATATAAGAAGCTTTAGCTTGTGAAGACATATGAATACACAGCAGCCTCTTCGAGGGACATTTAATTGGTGTTTGTCAGATCGGGGCTCTTGGCTCTGCTGGCATTTGAGATAAGAAGGATGAGACGAAGATAGGTCGAGGGAGAAGTCGTACCTACAAGGTAGTGAGGTATATATCCCTGGGTTCGTACATGCATGTAGACAAACAATCAGCCAATGTCGTTGCGAGGCGTGCATGACACGGAAGATTAGCATGGATATACTGCCTCGTTGTCCGACATTTCGTCATCATGAATCGATTCGTGCCCCCGCAACCAAGCCAATGCGGGTGGATGCTCCCACTAAGCCTTTGGTTAGTACGGCACAAAATCCTCGAAGCGTCGAATTAGAAGCCTTGTCAGGAGTAAAGCAAAAAACAGACCTGGACCGCGTTACCTTTGTGGAAAGCGAATGCCGATAGGTCGCGGGCCACGCATCCGAAGTCGAGAACAGTTGTAGTGGAGCAGATTGCCTGGGCCTTGATCAGACAGGTTGGAGTGAATGTTGTCAAACAGCAGATTCAGGATTCAAAACCGGCATCGTGAAGAATGCGAGGTAAGGGTCGGACCGGAAGAAGCTTTTGAGGACGGGCAGCCAGTGCGGGAGACCGACAAGAGGGTAGGCGAGACCCTCCGCCTCAGGGAAACATTTCAGCAGGTGCAAGATGAGCTCTAAGGCTTCACACAGATTGGGAAAGCAGGTCGAGCATGAAGGCTCCAGAAAAGGAGTTTTCTCCGAATTTATACGGTCGAACTCTGTCGATCCGTCAGGCCGGATCACTCCGAAACCAACGGAACCACAGTGATTCAACCGTTACACTTCAATTGGGTAGAGAATCATCTGCTCTCTGTGCTGGATTTTCACTTACTTATCGCGAAGCAGAACATATCGCCCTATGGCAACTCTCGTTCGCTCTGCGAAATCTGGGAGCGACTGGACGCAGGCCGAGCTCGATGCGTACAACATCACCGTCAGTTGCAGCGACGTTCTTGGGTGTACCCGACCTCCCAGAGTCCCAAGTCGATGAGTAGCTTTTGGCAAATGAAAGGGCAACCGACATGGTTAATGATAGGAACGCTGAGTTGCTAAACTTACTGGATCTCGTGATGGTTCCATCGTCCGATCCACTTCTTGCAACTTTTCACCCACTTTCAAACTTGGCATTGCGCGGTGGGTGTTCAAGAAAGCCGACAGACTACCTGATCGAACGCTCTTTATATGAGATACACGCAAAAAATCTGAAAGCTGCCTACCAACATCTCCTCCATTTCATCCTCTTTCCTAACGTCCTATTCTTTTACTGAATGTTCATGTACGTTCACCTTCCTCGCTGCGGGCAATAGTACTGGGACTAGTCCTTTACAAGGCGAAGCCTGACTCGGCCTCCAGATATTTCTCTCCAAACAGGCAAAAGGTCCCCGGTCCCCCGCCAGACCCCACTTTTGGATTTTGATTTGAATCATACAATTGCCCCTTGGTAGTCCTTGGTTTTGAGCGCCACGCCACAGAGCACTTTCGCAAGGGGAGCCCAGGCCCGATCCTCCGCGCTCCATCTTCTCTTTCGAAAAAAGGAAAACACAAGGCCTGATTAATATGTACAAAAAGTACAGCATCCTGTGTATGTATCATTGCCGGGGACGAGTGGTCGCAAGGGGGTCATCATGCATCAAACTCCAAGGAGAAAGTAGAAGAAAAAAGCAAAAGCAAGCGCGAGTTGATGATGATGGTTGACCGAACGACCTCAGCTGGCTTCTCCTGGGTTGAGGGCTTTTGAGCACTTTACCCCAGTATGCTGTTAAATCGCATCAGGAGGTCATGATGGCATGGCATGTCTGCTCATATCTTCGGAATATATCCCTGTGCAGGTCGTTGTTGGGCTGACACGCGACACTGCCCTAGAGGTCGATAACGACGCAGCAATTAAACGCACGAGGATAAGATAATTTTTTGTCGAGCTCCGCAGAAACTATTTTATGGCTGGGGACCTGGGGTAGGAGCCGCCTGGAGTATGGGGACATCAAGGGGAAATTTGCTGAGCCGGCCTCGTACCACCGCTTCCCCAAAAGGTCCTTCGACTCTGACATTGAGTGTACAGTAGTGCGACTCAATCGCCACAGCAATAATCCTACATACTACTCAGGCAAGAACGAATGACTCGGGAATATATAAAGGAGGAAGCGCACCTCGAAATTACGTCTTCGCTCTAATTAGTGGACGCGTCGCGTCGCGACCCTGTTCACCATGACACTCAAACCTAGTCAGCCAGAACAAAATGGCCCCTAGGATTCCAATTCGCTCTAGCCTCTGGTCTCCGATTCAGAGCCCAATAGATCTTTATCCCAACCGGACCTGCGGCTCAGGGTGTATGATACCAAGAACGTTCGGCGTACGGTCCTTCGGCGCGCTGCATTGCAATTGAAATTTCGCAGTACTCTGAATGATGTATGCATTGCATTCCGTCGCTCCTCCGTCCTCCAACCCTACCTGAGAGTTGGAGCTGGGGCTTGGGGCGAGGAACTTAAGCACGTCGGTCTCCGGAGACGTACTCCGAAGGGAACCACTTGGATCCCTGGCGCTCAGCTCACCTGACCGGTCGACCCATGGCCACCTGAGCACTCAAATCCCTTCCTTCCTCGCCGATCCATGCGTGGATTCTTGGATCTTATCTATCCTGCTCACTGGACAGTGAGTGGAAGCTAGGCTGAACCGAAAAGAAATTCGAAATTCGATACTAATATACAATAACATCTTGTAATAATAATAATACAGCGAGTCGACGACTCGAGAGGTCCAAATGCGCAGCAAGTCAATCACGATTAATATGATCAGGGTCAAGTCAAGTCAACTCAACTCGATTCAAATCGAATTCCGAACGAACGAACGTGTCCGATGAATGACAGAAAGGGGGGTGTAGGGGAAGCGTCCAAAATTCGTTCGAATCGTAAAGCGGATGGATGGATAACGGACGTATAAAGAGAAAAAAAAGTAAAATTGTAATAGGTAGGTAGGTAGGTAATCGTAGTAATAGTAGTACAAAAGCCCATAGGCAGTCACAGTCAACAAAAAAAGTTAGGAATAACATGACAAAAAACGATAATTGAAACAGAGACAGAGGTAGAGAGGTAGAGGAAGTAAAACTAGTCGTATAGCTAGCGATAACAGAGGTTGGTTGGTCGGTCGATGAGTGGCATGAAGAGAAAAATACGGAATAACAAGTTAGTTTTGGTTGGCAAGAGGCAAGTTTATGAGACCCGGATCGCGCGAGTCCTTCGCGATAAGAATACGACAACGACAAGAGAGAAAGTGATAGTGGAGAGAAAAGTGGGAAAGCGGAGGAGAGGATAGCGAGAGATAGGATAGGACGGACGATGGAAAGAAGAGTGAAGGAAGACGTCGAAAAAAAAAGAAAAAATGCAAGGAACATGATAGAGAGCAAGACAAAGACAGTTGAATGAATCTCTGCGTGCAATGCCAACGGATAGCAAAAAAAAATATGCAAAGGTATGCGACAAGTGTAGGTAAAAAGTAAAAAGGGGGAATGAATGAATGCGTGTAAGAAGAAAAGCGTGAATGTATGATTCCAGAACAGACAAACGACGGACGATTCTCGAAACAGCGAAAAAAATGCAATGCAACGAGCCAAGAAAGCAAGTGATGGACAGTAAAAACAAATGCTCATGCAGGAATCGAAGAAAACAATGCTATGCTACGATGAAAATGGCGGGGGAGGTGCAGGGGAGGGGAGGGGAGAGGGGGCATAAAGGGCATATATGCATAAAACGATTGAATGCCGAACTTGCAGCTTTTGAGAGAAACGTGTCATGTTCATAGTCGAGGGTCGTAATGCCAAAGAAACGGTTGGATGGATGGATGGATGCTGATGCTGACGATGCTGATGCGAAGAAGAACGAACAAGCCGGTCGATGCAAAGAGAGAGATAGAGAGAGAGAGAGAGAGAGGAACAAAAAGCGAAACACAAAAGCCAACTCCTCAATAAACCACCTTCATACTCGACTCATGCTCAAACCCATGCGAGCTATAATCATAATGCATCGCACCATGCATCCCCTGCCCACCAGCCCCATCATCAGGAAGCACCATCGGAGGGTGCAAAAACGTCGAAAACAGCTCCTCCTCCTGCGCCAACATCGGCGGATGCAAATAATCCATCGGAGAATCCTCACTACTCCCACTCCCCGACACCGACGAACTCGAAGAACTCGACGACGAACTCGACGACGAAGAGGATTGCTGTTGCTGCTGCTGCTGCTGCTGCACAGACGACCCAGGACTCCCACCCGACTCACTCGACGAACAATGCCCACTCGACGACCCCGACGACCCCGACCCATCATTCACCACCTGCGTCTGGTACATATGCGGAGAATGATGATCATCGCCCTGAGGAAGCATAGGCGGATGCCAAAACGTATTCCCCGAACCCCTCAACGCAGGCCCACTAGCCCCCGAAGCACTATACGGAAAGTCCATCGACGATCGCTGCGAATGCGAAGTCGCAGACGAAGCAGACGAGTACCCGTCCGTAAAGGTGTAAGACACAGCGGAGGAAGGGGGGTCAGAAGCCGAATCGGTGCTCATCCGTCTCCGCTTCGTGCTTCGAGGACTCATCATCAACTCCGAGTCCCCAGAAGCTTCTGGCATATGAGAGAATGGAAGGGTGTCTTGAGCAGGGAACATCTGAACGAGGTGGTCCGGGTGGTAAGGCCCGGGGAACTGGTAGTTGAACGCATTGGTGAAGATGTTGGTTCCCGTCGAATCGGAACCGAGAGCGTGCAACAACTCGCTGTTGTGGGACTGGAGCTCAACCTGCTCAGTGTACTCGTACGTTGTCGGCCCCGTCGAGGTATCAGGGGCGAGCGTAGGCTGGTTGTTTTCGGGGACAGGGGAGGTTCGTCGGCTGGCACCAGGGCTGGTGGACGGCGTATCTTCGATGCTGTTGGCTCTTCGGGCATCATGTCGAGACCGCTTGCGGATGACATCCGACTTCATGGAGATAGGGCGAGCTGACCCATGCAACTTGTAATAGAGCCCGCAGCTAATGTGATGACGTGAAGGTCAGACAAGTGGCAACGAAGAGAGATTAGATAGGATCTTACGCGTTGCAGACAGTCTTGCCCTCGTCGTCCTTGCGCCAGAGAGGGGTGGCCGTGGTATGGCAGTTGTAACACTGGGCCATGACGTCGACAGTCTCCTGGCGAGGGGCAGCCTGTGTCCGACCTTCTCCGTGATTGTTCCGCATGCTCTTGGGTCGAGGGCGTTTATGCTAGGGGTAAAACAAAAAAAATCAGAATGATGGAATCGAAGTCGAAGAAAAAAAAGAACGCACGAGTTTGCAGTAAAGCCCACATGCGTTGCAGTTCAATTCGTCGTTGAGCCCGCGTCTCCAAAGGGGTGTGTGGGTGGCGCCGCAGTTGGAGCATTCGGCCTTGACTCCACCTGGGGCGGAATTGCCACTGGTGCCTCGCAAAACAGCTGGATTCAAGCTGGTTGCAGTTGCCCCAGGGCCAGAAGAGCGAGTAGTCGGAGTTGCTGCCTGAGTTCGGACGGTAAGAGTGGGTCGGCCGCTGGAACGAGAGGTGGATGGAGCGTTGCTGAAGAGCTCGTTGACTTTTGTGGGTGCAACCGTCTCGGGGAGCATCTCCTTCACGGCCTGAGAGACCGGAGGAACAGTGATGGTCGGCGAAGGATTGCTGAAGCTCTTGCTGGCCGAGCGGGTGTGTTTCTTGGTAGGGCGAGGGACGGGAGCGACAGAGTCAATCTCGATGGACTGCTCTGCAATTTCGTGGACGACCTCGTCCATAGCAGAAGCCGGGCGTTTATGGGAAATAACAGGCTGGGAAGTGGAGGGAGGGGCCATTTGGACGTCTTGATCAAGCAAGGCGGTTTGGCGGTAAGTGTGCATCCAGCTTGCGGATGACTCGTGAGTCTCTACGTGGTTAAGCAGTTCATCGAGGGGGAGCTCGATTGTAGGACGGGCAACGGTAAACGAATCCGAGTCGTCGTTGGTCGAAGGGTTGAGGCCTTCGCCGTAGTTCATGGCGTTCGTAAGTGTTGGGGTGGGGTACAAGAGGGCCGAGGGGCCAAAATCGCTGCTGAACAGACTGGGAAACTTGAGAGACCGCTGGTCGGGCTGGGAGGAGGAGGAGGAGGATTCGGACTGGGTGCTCGAGGCAGCGGTGTCCTGCTGCCGTTGAGCCAAGGAGACAGACAAAATATCAGGCTGGATACGAACCAGTGGGCGTTGTCGTTTGGGGTCGGCCTTCTTGACGTTGGTGGTCATGGGTGCAGGGGCGGGCTGGTCCACGCTAAAGGTGAACTGCATTCGCTTGATGGTGCCGGGCTGCTGCTGGTTGGCCTCGCGGAGGCGCTCCTTCTCTGCGGCGCGCTGGCGGATCATCTCGACGGAGGGATTGCGCTTGAAGTCGGGGGCTTCGAGCTCCTCGATGCTCCTGGCAACGGGGAACGGGGGCGGGGCGGGCGCATCAGGGCTGAGGGTTGGGCGCTCGGCCAAAAGGAGACAACGCGACTCACCGGCCCTTCTCCTTGTCGAGCTTGTCGCCCATGCATTTCGAGAGCTTCTTGAACTCGCGTTTCGATTTCGCGTTGTCCGTGTCGACCATGAGGTTCTGCAGATGCCATAACCTCCAGCTCAAGTTCTCGAGCCGTTGGCCCTGTTCAAGGAAGCTCGCGACCTTGGTGCAGACCTGGGGGGCAGCGCGGGCTCAGCGTCGTCGTCCACAGCGTCCACACACGGGCGACACACATACCTGCCAGGTCTTGGTGAGAGCATCGGCGTCGCTGAGGTTGCTGAACGCGACGAACGATTTGTTGCCCTGCAGAACAACCCCTGTCAGCGCTGCGCAAGGAGGTCGTCGTCGTCATGGTCGTCGGGGACGTCGCGCACCTTGAACTTGAGGTTGAGGATAGAGGGCATTGAGGAACCGTAACAGAGCCGTGAGCGAGAGGAGGGGAATCGAAAACGCCGCAATCCAGGAGAAAGTGTTTATGAAATAGAAAACTGGCTTGCCGGATATCTCCTCTGCTAATTATTCCAGAGATATTGATTTTCCAGTTCCATCTCCGCCCCAGACTCCGCTCCTGTCCCCAATCGAGATCTATCGACGCGACCAATCTCTGTGCGTCTCGCTCGGTCACCGGCTCGATTCCGTCGAGTCATATGTGCCTCATGTTGCAGAGACCTCATGGACCTCCAGTTCTCTCTTCTCTTGCTTTCTCTTCTGTGGAACCGACCTTCCTCCGCTATCGGGTTGCAACATATCTGCCAACTACCTAGAGGCAGGCGTACTAGTAGTTGTTTCTTCCCGTACCACCCAATTCGTAGTGTGATAGTCGTCGCAATGCCGACATAAATCCCTTCACAAATTACGGGCAAGGAGGGAGGGGAATCCACAGAATCTTCCCCTGGAATTCGAACCCTATCTATACTATCTCTGCCTCAGTTCCGCTGTTACCCGGCGGACGTACGGTACGTTCTTACAGAGATCTAGACAACACATTGCTTGCGAGTTCGCAGAAATGCCCTAACCCAGGGAGCCACACAACAAGCACCCGGCGTCTGTCTGTGCGTTGTCGAAAAACATCAATCAGCTGAAGTCCAAGGGGTCTACAGACATATGGGTTTGGATAAAGGTCCGACGTCCACGCAGTCTCGCACTCCTCTTTTATCATTCGGCGACTATTAATTTATTAGGCACCAACGAACGCGCCATGGCCACTCTACCTACTTACCTAGTTCAAGGTACTTTGGAGGACTATGAATGTAGCAACCTGCCTGGTCTTCGGTTTCTTTCTGAATTGCAAGTAGTTTCAATACGAAAAACAAAGCTTCCGAATGAATCGACTACAGGCTCACTAACCCAGTAACCAGAACCCCGCATTTCGACTGCCTGCCTGCCTGTCTGCCACTGCTCTATGTATGTATGCATCTATCATTCGTGAATTCGTGCGTCGTATGCATCACGAGTCATAGAGCAACACCTTGGTAACCCATCTTAGGCAACACCCGTCTGCACCCACATTTAACCTGATATTAAAGCCTCGAGGCGCCAGACTGTATTCATGTCATCATCATCATAAGTCTTTCTTTCTAACCTTGTTCGAATTCTTCTTGGTCTAGGGATCCATCCACCAAGCGGAATGGGAGTGGGAGTGGGAGCACCAGGGGCTCTGCCAGTGGCTCTTTCTTACGTTCATATTCCGTTAATTCGTTTGTTCTCTATTCCGTCACCGTCATCTTAATGATATACATGCGAACTTCATTACACTGCTACGCTAATAGATGATTGTGAGAGGCAAACGAACGAACGAACGAACAAAAAGCACGCTCTCCTCTCCTCCGAATCCGAAAGCCGGCGGCCAGGGCGGACATCGGAATACGTATGTATTAGGATTGAATAGGATATAAATCACAAGTAGCGCAAGCGGGACGGATAGACAGGCAGACAGATAGATAGATGCGCAAGTAGGACACGAGACAAGATGTACAAGACAAGCCTTGAACGGCCACAAGGGTCGCTACTTACCCCGCCCGAACCCTCGCTGATTACGGCGGGCCAAGTGCGGGGTAAGCATCCATTACTACCAAGTCGATGTCATAAACACGAGGACTGACGACGACGAATTTGATGCCAGGCCAAGTACATCTTCTTCATCTTAAGCAAAGCATGGCTGCTGAGAAGGGAGAGAGGTGAGGGATCTGATGCGAGTCGGGTCGGGGGCCTTTGCACTGAATTACAACGGCAACGTTAACGATGCTATGTATATGTACTGCGACCTCAACGCATTGAACTTGAAACCAATCATTTGCTTGCCAGTGGCAGCGCCCACGACGCTTCGGCCTGTCTTCCTCAAAATGGCTTCAATTCGCAGTGGGAACTTACCGTGAATCGGCTATCATACGTGCGCAGGGAGCGCCCATAAGTTCTTTCTCCGTTCGTCTGGATGAGCACTTTCTCTGCTATCGAATTCATTTCGTTGTTGTTATATGAGATACGACTCATTCATGTTCTGTCTGTCACCTTAAGCTTCCACCTTGGTTAGCTTAGCTTAGCTAGGGTAACTATATAAATAGGCGTGGTACCTTTTCTCCTTCTCATGATCCTCGCTACATACTACTTACTCGTGTAAGGCATTCCCAAAGTCTACTATCCCTTTACCACTTTCAGGAGAGCAACTTGCACTCGATTCACAAAGCTCGCAAGGAAGTGAAGATCGAAACGGATGTAAAGGACTGCAAATTTCGTACACAGGTACACTCATTCAAACTAATAGGGAGCTACTTTCTCGCGACGCGCCACTTTCTTTTCTCTACACGGCAAAATCAGAAATCCACACTAGAAATCGTTTCCCTGCCTTCCCATCGCCATGGTGCACAGTGAATTGGTTGGTCGGCCGGGAGCGGTAAGTGTGTCTGACTGTCTGCCTATCTGTCTGTCACCTCGATTCGATTCGATCATAAGATGTGGGTCAGATGATAGGTGTATGTTATACATACTAACCCAATTGCGATAGATACTAGGAAAGGTAGTGTGCCGGCACGGGAGATAAGTAGAGCTTGAAAAGCGGGATGCGTTCAATGCTCGATCGGTGAGTGTACAGTGCTTCCTTCCCCTTCATATGCATATGGCTAAACACCAGGTTGCATTAAGACTCTCCCTTCTCTCGATTAGATCGAAATCACTTTTGGGCAATCCACTGAGCTTGAAGAAGTGCAGATACGATAAGTACATAGAGCTTCAAAATCAATCAATCCATCCCGGGTTCGCTCGTTTGGTGAAAGTGTATTTCGTTGCTTCGAGACATAGAAGTTAAATAGACGGGTACCTTGAGCAGTCCCTCGGCGCTAAGATACCATACTCGTACACAGCAGTAACTTCGTACCCCGAGTCTCTTAATAGCCTCCATCGAGTAGGAGTAAGTACCCAAGTTAGAGCCTAGCGTCTATCTTATCTTCTTGGAGACCGCGTCTTGGATGAGACAGTCTCGCAGAGATAGCGCCCGTGATTTTTAAACGTTCGTGAATGGGTGAGTAAGTGAGTAAGTGACACTTGAAAACGCCTTCCTCGACCGACTTGCCTTCCTCAGACTCATCTTCGAAGTTCTTCTTTTTATTGGGTTCGGGGCTTTAATCTTTCTCCTGGCGGCCGTCCGGACTCTAGATGAAACGTTGAACCTAAAGTCTCCTCGCTCATTCGATGTCCACAGTCCGCTACCACTTACTCCTAAGTGCTATGAGCGATTTATCTCGGAAAAGTCCAACGTTGCCCAATTGCCCAAGTTCGAAGCTGTTCGAACGCTGTTCGAATTCGTCACGGTCAGTCACCCTTCCTTCCATCCTATATCCCATCTCATCTCATCGGAGAAGACATTTTGGCCGACCTGCTTAGGCCCGCATGGATAGCCGACGTTCCAATACAACGAGGCGAACATGAATACACAGCGCCAATTCCGTCGAGCGGCGATCGTCAAGACCTCAAGGCCGCTACATCATACTGTGGTAAGGATGCATGGTTTCCTCTCACCGCGCCGTAAATCAGAAGAGAAGAAGAACAAGACAAGACAGGAGAGCAGAAGAACAATGTATGTAACCACGTACAACATACTTACGTCGGGAGCCAGAAGCACTTCGCGTATCACGACGCTGCGAGTAACTCGACAGGAACAATGGCACGGCGACGACGAGCACACGGGCAGCGTGGCTTCCTTCTTCTCACTCACCCGACTTATCGTGGAGGTAACAAGGTTAGTTAGTGGTCTTATCACGCTCTAAACTTGAACAAGCACTCACACAAGAAAGAATGTACAAGAACAAGGACGTAGCGCTCTTGCCGACCCGACACAACGCCTCTCCCATCCACAATAAGCGCTCTACCTTGATTTCGTCTACCCCGCATCCTAATTAGCTCTTATCGATTAGATCGATAAGCCATCTTTGGGTTGGTGGCTCTTCTGGACCTCTCCCCCATCAGAATCCAGGTACAATTGGCAGCGCACAAGTGCACGAAATCGGGTGATGGCTCAGGGTAAAACGGTCATGGGAATGCCTAAATTCGGTGGGGGGATAAAATGACGTCGTTGATGCAGAGAAGGGCGAGATTCAGAGCCAGAGCAGAATCAGTGGGTATGAGCGTGAGGTCTGGGTGTGTCGGGGGAGGAGGAGATCTCGGAAGGGACGGGCGGCTGATGCAGAGGGACGACCCGGAGGAGAAGGGTAAGTGAGTGTAACTTGTACCCAAATCAAAACCGAACCTTCGAGATTACCCGTCCGCAGACTTATTCAGCATAGGCTGTGGTGCAGCTGCTGTTAACTTGAGCCTTCCTCAAGCGAACACGCTCCGACGATCGAGGCTCCCTTCTTTCCTTATTCCTTATGCTCATGGGCGTTCGAGCCTCCTGTCTGTATTATGTAGGTCTAGAGGTAACCTGAAACAGGGTCAGGTTGGTGGGGGATAGCACCCCTAGAATGTTTGAACGATATGTACAAGAGTAGTACAGATAACGGCTAGACTACGCTGCAATCAATGAACATTTGAAAGGGACAAGAGACTTGTGGGCGTATATGAGCCTCACGTGGTCTCGTTAGGACCCATCGTTCTTTTCCAGTGTGACCAATGTCGAGACGCTGAACAACGTCGGAGGGTGCACCGAACTCTCGGGGCGCTCATTGGTTCTTATCTCGAGGATAATAAACGGTTTCAAGGAGGCGTCGACGTCGGCTGAGGGCGGGATTATGTATACAGCTTCTTCCATTCGTCCAATTCACGATAAATGTACCCTCCTTGCAGTAAATCACAATAACAGCAACCCGATAATGAAGAGAGGGTATGCACAACGTACGTGTTGAGATGAAACGGTGCTATACTTGTACCGCGCGTACGTCGGGTGGCTATGGCATCCCGGCGCCAGATCCTCGTTCTCCCTTCTCGAGTGTGAAAGAGGGTTGTGATGAGTTCGGGAAGAGGCGCACAAAGAAAAATGGGGATCGTCCTAGTGGACCCTAGCCTTTATGTAACCTCTAGCAATGGAGGAAAGGTAAGGTAATCACCGAATACCGAGCATTCGGGATCGGGATTTTGTGACAGGTCGCTGTGGCGGTGGGGTATGTGCACTTTGTGAATCGGAGGTACATACGTGATTTAGAGCAGCGGGATCAGCAGAGGGAATCGTAATCGCCGATTCACCGATTCGCATGGTGGGTAATTTTGGGGGTGAAGGTGGGTTGAAGCACGGTGTACCAGTGAGCGAGATTTGCGACGATCATAATCAAGAGCCTAAAGGATAGGATAGCGTGCACCAGCCCCACACGTCGATCCCCGCGAAGACGACTGACAGTGGCGTGGGTGGGTCGCCCAGGGGAGGTACTTATCAAGAAATTTTGAGCGGGTGGAATTCACTGTGACACATAGCACTAGAGGGTATAAGGCACTTCAGACCGGAGTTGCCTCTCCCTCGCCGTAGTCACCTATACTCAAAATGTGATTAGAGAAAGGCGCAATGCGGGGTAGAACCAGTGACACGAACCCATCAATCAGTTGTGGCCATGGGTGGTCAGACGTCTGAATCACCCATCACTCGAACGTCCCGAGAATACAAAACGAGATGGGACGGGACGATCCCATAGATCTCATCTTGGACTCGGACATCTGGGTTCGCTGCTGGCGCGTTCGAGATCACAAACCTAGATTGGGTTCATGGAACCCGGGAGAGATCAAAGTCCACCGAATGACTTGCTGCATGTCTGCAAACCAGCCAGTCAGCCAGCCTAGCCCATCGTCGGCTCCAGCGGTTGTGCCGGAAACATCCTAAAGAGAGAAGGCAAGGTCCAGGATGTCGAATCGGAGATAGGCGGCCATATTTAGGTGAGGAGGATGGGTCCGACGGGACAACAGTGACGGCACACAAAGGATCCATGAGCTGGGCCTCCGCTTGTAATGGGAGAAGGTTTGCTTATTAGAGTTTATTTCATTCTCCCTTCTGTTCTGTGATAAGATGTCAAGGGGATGTGAAGGGAGACAAGTCAATTTGAATAGAGACTCGCCGTCAACTGTCAAATTTTTTGAGGGTGAAGAAACAGTGAGTATGCCCCCTACCACTCGACGGAAGCTGGAACTTGGTGGAGATGAAGTGTGGTGTCGCTAGAGTCCAAGCGAGAGACATCGAAGGCTACCGTCCATTGAAACCTTCCGGTACTTGACGAAGCGTTCCAAAAGGGAAAGAGCGGCAAGGCTCCATGGCGAAACTCCACAGAGGCACGGATGCGTGGTGCACCAGCTATAACGCGGCACCACAGTGTACCGACGCTTGACGGTATTGGTCTGATCCTTCCCTCTAGGGATCTAGAAAAACGTGTAGGTGGTGCCCACACAGAGAAGCGCTTGTGCTTGACAGTAGAAGTACCCCATAGACGACGAGTTCAGAATGTCTACTCCGGGACTCCAAGAAGGCCGAGTAACCGCCCGATCGAATGAGCGTCCCTCGTACTATTCGCAGACATGACAGAGAGCTGAGTTCGCCTTGTTTAACCGTGTCCCCTTCGATCGTCCCTGCTGGCGGACGTAAGGTGGTGCTCAGGAAGGTCAGAGAACAGACACCCGGAAGGACCATTGGTGATGAGCTCCGCCTCGTGTAGATGCTGCAACGAGGTTGATGAAGAGTGACTTTGATTATGATGCTGACGAATGAACAGCTCGACGCAGACTCAGCAGAAAAGCCAGAGGAGGCTCCATTAGTCCGGTACGTGCTGCGACTGCGTGGAAGCTGAATACTTAGGTATTTATCAAGTTTAAAGGTAGGGACACCCAAAGCATTGCGATCCCAGATCCAACGGTGAGTAGAATACAAGGTTTACGAGGTTCCGAGCACTTCGATTAATAGCTTGTGTGCAGTGATGATGCCACCAGTTTGGCTGAATGGTAATGAACGAGCCTGGACTTTAGAGTAAGTCCAGCCAATCGCTTTTCGCCTCTGATGAGCCTGAGCGCGAGATGAAGAGACGGGCATCCGAACCGTACCCTGAAAATGTATCACAGAAGCTTGAGAATGGTCTGGCCTCGGAAAAAGAAAGAGGAAAATTGGGCCGGCAGGGTGGTGGAGCGCACGGGACGAGATAAAGTCTGGTAGGTGTCCGAGTATCAGTGTCGTTCTGACAAGACGTCGGGGACCAATGGTACTTTAATTCTGGAAGGTTCAGCGTCGCGGAAGACTCTCGACGTGATCTGTCAGACGTGTGAGCGAGATGCACAACTCGAGCGCTATGACTGCCGTAGGAGGGACGTACAACGAAGCCAAAGATGTCTCGGGGCATCGGAAGCTTGAACAAAGGAGATATTCGCCCCTTGAAGCTTATCCTGGTGGTCGATCATCATGTCTCCTTTAATCCAAAAGGCAAGAGTGGAACGTATGTCGATTGAGAAACTCAAGAAGACGATGTCGCAAGGCTGAACGTTGTCCGAGATTCGAGAGCCTTTTCGAGCTCTTTGAAGGGGTTGGTGTTTGCATTCAGGGTAAATGAGGGTCGTGTTTCGGAAATGAGACCTCGAGACAAAGCTGACAGCATTTGGAAAAGTCGACGGAGAACGAAGATAACCGGATGCAGCTGCGATAATTCAACGAAGCCGGGTGGTGGTATACGCGAGCAGTTGTCGACCGCATCGTGTCTGTACGAGCAGGATTCTTGGAAGAACTTCGTTCACCAAGCAGTGTCCGAGTAGAAATCGGAATGACCCTTTGGCATAAAGTCGTCGCCCAAGGGACCCGGCTGCGATTCGGCCGATTTTTAAATGAAAATGTCGCATGGTGAGTTTGGAGAGTGAGTGGCTTTCGAGTGTCAAAGAAAAAGAAGCAGAGCAATGAGAGGTCTTCCACAAACGAAGACCGAAGACCGAGACCTCAGTCCGTTCAGGGACCAACAATGACAAACAAATGGAGGTAATCTGAGCATGAGCCTTTCGATCTCCGCAAAGCCAAGCCGACGGCATCTCATTGATTGAAAAACATATCCCTTCCCGAACCTTATAGGTGAATTGGAAACTTTCAATCAAACGTATGTATGAGCGGTAACTGTACGTACGGTCGCATAACCGTCTTTTTTCAGTGAAAGTAGCTTTCTGTATTGCTCGGTGCGTCCAACCTTGAATTCTTCCTGGTGATATCGCCCTCTATCACACCTAGATCCGATCCCTGACTGATAAGCCTGGCACCATGGAGTAGCTGATCATGAGGGCTACGAATCAGAATCTCTTGGAAAAGATGCATCAGAAACATAGGTGCGATACCACGTTTTTGTGGTTTGAACGTGGCTAACAGCATGTTTTTCGATGGTGTCAACTGTTGAAGGTTCATGGTAATAGCTAGCCAGGAGCGTGGCCTTGAGCGGGGATTTTCGTTGCTCGATATGCGACACTGTGGTGGCACGCTAGACTACACGAGCTCTGGCGTCATTCGCAGCTCCCATGTTCTGCCAATGCAACGGCCAGCGATATTCGCGAAGACTTCTAGCACCGTCTTGCACGTCGAATGTCAAATTCACTGGCCGGACCGAGAAGTTCTTCGAAAGACATATCACATTTGTGTTGTCTTTTTACAAGAGAAGAGCCTCCAAGTTCGGTTAATTCTTCCCACTAAACCACCAGCTCGCGCCACTGGGTCTCGATTACCGGTTAGTTTAAAAGAACTTTAACTGTATTTTTGCAACTGAATGCCCAGCGCCAGCCTCCATGTAACCTTTCAACATATATATCCCAGTAAACTTTCTATTCGCTGCAAAGGTACCGACGGCCTCTCGAATTAGCGCTCCCCTACTGGTTATCTCTCCGTCGTTGCCTGTTAATTTAACTACGATCTGGGTCGAGGGCATGGTGTCATCCCTCAGACACGAGGATGATACATTGACTGTAAGTAGGATTGTGCGGCTTATTCGTATCTCGTTTAGTCTTTATCCAGACCCATGGTCTTTTTCCAGGTTCTCTCCACCGCCAAGACGGCCTCCCTGGATCCCTCAAACTTGCGGCGGAAAACGAGAATTTGGTGACGTTCCCGAATGAAAACATGGCTTGGTCACGCGAATGCCGTTGCTGTCGACAATCCTTTCCCCAGACCCCGCACTCATTTATTAGATGAACCGTTGACACCACCGACCCGACATTTTGGTCATTCAAAACACGAGGGCGATCTTACGACGACACACCCTCTGATCGTAGTCGCTGCGTGTTTCTTTCGCAGTGTACAGTCAGTCGACTGCCTACTTCCGAATTGCGTGTTTGAATAGGTTGCCTACTGCGATCCTGCGCAGGTCTGAGAAAGGTAATGTGGAAGTTTCTTTCGGTCTGCGCCTTGCGCCTAGCTGCGCCCACAGCTCATATTCGCTGAGAATAAAGCCTTCGGCTAAGGCTTCTATGTCGAAGATGGGCAAATGAAACTCATTTCCGCAATGTATGAATCGAATATTAAAGAACACGGCGAACGGATGAACTCTGTTCCTTCAGGCTTCAGGGTACTTACTTCTTCTGTCTCGCTTCCAACAGGAGTCGCGGGTTTCTGCTGAGTTACGTGAAATGTATAAAAATTAGGTGGGGCTCTATCTCGGGAGGGGATGTATCCACCTCTTCATGGTGATTATTTTGGGTGTGGAGGTGCGACATGCAGCATGCACACTGGGCAAATTCGTCTGCACGAGGCGAAGGTCCCTCCGCGCCTATCGTAAATACGGGATGGTGTTGAGATACCGGGAGGGCGCTCAATCACTGCGCTGGAAACAACCAGGTTAGGTGCTAGAGTTTGATTATTGGTAAGGTCATCCCAGCAAGTTTTACCGAGAGTCAGTTTACTGCGCCAGACGCCTTTCACACTGTCACATCTCCCCTTGGAGTCACCTCCCTTCCATTCACATCTTTATCTTTAGCACGCCACTCGACTGAGAGTTGGGTTAAAGCACATGAAAGTGAGACAGGTAAAATTTGGCTCGGGGAACGGGGATCATGGTAAGTCGGTTCTTATATAAAGTTTGCGAAAGTTAGCGCCTCAACTTGACAATATGCTCCAGGAGAAACCATATCGGTTTGTGCTGTACCCCTTCTTGCATTTGCAGTAGCTCGCCCCCCTCCCTGTGAGTTGCGGGTAAAAGGGAGTGGAATATCTCGAAGTTGGGAGCACTCACTAGCGACCTCTTCACATTTCGTGAACAATCTCAGGGTCATACTAGGGATATCCCTTGATGAGACGTAACGTTCCAGCCAGTACAACACATGTCTTTTCTCGAGCCCAGAGTTTCTTTTTTTGGAGAATGGCCTTCGCTTTACCGCAGCTGCTCCCGAGGCGCCACAAGTCTGTCTTACCCCGAAATACTTCTGCCACCAACAACATCGTGCCGCAGGCGTTTGACGTGAGAAGAATTGAAGTGGCCAACTCATCTCTCAATCCGAATCGGTGTAAAGGTCTGTCCGATGTAGGTCATTTTCCTCCCCTATGTTAAAAGAGGGATGTGACTAAAAATGTGTCGTTTTTAGCTATCGGTGAAAACCCTCTTTCGAAAGAGGTGACACGCAATCCTGGATAACACTGAGTGACCTCGTTCAATTTTTTACGCGAAGCCGTACGGGGGTCTTGACAACGTCAGGGCCTCAATGTGTAGATTTTTCCGGGGATTTCTCGAAGACCACAGGTCAGTGAAAAGCAAACCGGGTGCGAGATCCAAGAGCGCTGTACGTACCCCCTTCTTTCGTGATTGAAGGCTCTTTGTGACATCGGCAGGCCGTGCAAACATTGATGGTATGCAGACCAAATTTTTGGCTCTTTTCTAGAGTCAACGCGTGAACGGACATATAGATCTCGAGAGAGCGTCAATGCCTTCGGAGTGGACGGCTTCATTTTTTCGATCCAGGGGAGGTTTCGCGGCTGGGTCTTATGCTGCGCGCTGAATCCAGCCCTGAGCCGCTACAGGAGATACAGGTACAGTGTCACGGCAGCTCTCACGCCTTTAAAAGTGGGCTAAAATTTGGCTAGGCGCTCGGCACCTTACTCGTTGGCGCCTGGGATCGGAGATTCAACTGTACCCATAGTTCCCACGGAAGCTAAAGTGGTCATGGACGAACAAGACGAGCTTGACGACGACCAACCCTCTTGCTCACCGACCATCACCATGTCTTGCCTCCACCACGCTGGCAGCAGGGGAGGGTCTTACCCAGAACTCAACCATACACCCGGCGCAAAATGGGTCAAGCATCTCACACAAGGTCGTCTGGGAACGTTCAACGGGGGCCATTACTCGGACGTCAACCTCTCTTCAATCCTGTTCACTCATCGCAAGGACGGACCTGAATATGTGAAGCTGAAGGTGTAAGTTGGATAGAGCTTAAATTGGGCCGTTTTCTCAATAAAGAGCAGATGGAGCGCTCCAGGGCTCTCAAAACCCACTTTCGAGGAAGCCATACAACAAAAGTTTCGAACGGCGAAGAAGGTGGGTCATCATTCTTAGTGTGTTTATAGGATCCCCTTTGACGAGAGTGGCCACAGGGGGACTCCTTTGGACCATCTTGTGAGTCCGGTTTCAGTCGCTCGTTCGAGCAGGGCTCACATTCTTTTAGGGGTACGTAAGACGTACGCGTACAGTTTCACCGCGTGTTGATCTGAGAATGTAGACGAACCACTGGTGGAAGGTCACTATCACAATCCCGGAAGATTGGGACAAGTATGAACGTATTCAATGTGAGTGCTATTGCAAAGTTAGAGGCGCCATGTGAGCGCTGACGGTGGTTCAGTTGAATTTGATCCAGGATGTGAGGCTATGATTTACACTGTCGACGGACTTCCATTGCAAGGCATCACTGGCGGTTATGGCGGTGACCGACGCGTTGAACACATCATCCCTCCCCAGGCTCGTGAGGAAGGAGTATACGAGTTCGTCATTGAATCCAGCTGTAATGGGATGTTCGGAGTTCCCTGGAATGGAGATACAATTGCCCCCCCAGACATGAACCGGTACTTCAGCCTTGCTTCGGCTGACCTCGTGGTTCCCAACCAAGAGGCTTGGAGGCTTCTCTGGGACTTCGAGGCACTCCGTCAACTCATCGACAACGTTCCCGGTAACACTGTGTGAGTAGTTGCCCAATGCTCTCGGCTTATTCATGCTGAGGCGCTTCCAGTCTCCAAAACAAGGCGCTAGTCGCTGCTAATGAGATCATGAACGTATTCGGCAAGGGTGACGCTCAGGGCGTCAAAAAGGCTCGACAGCTCGCCGAAGAAGTGTTTGGTGAGGGATGGGAAGACAAGGGTGCCGACATCTACAAAGATGGCCCCGAACGTCCGACTATCTGGGGTATCGGGCAGTGCGTTACCTCTCCAACGCTCCCTTGTTCGCGTTCTCACTCCATACCCTAGCTGCCATATTGATTCTGCTTGGTTATGGCCCTACCGAGTTACTCAGCAAAAGGTTGCCCGGTCGTGGTCAACTCAGGTTGATCTTATGGAACGCTACCCTGAGCACCGGTTCTCGTGCAGCTCTGCTCAGCAATACAAATGGCTGGAACAACTCTATCCTCCGCTGTTCGAACGCGTGAAGGAAAAGGTTTTGGAAGGAAAATTCCATCCCGTTGGCGGTTCATGGGTAGAAAACGACTCTAACATGCCGTCCGGCGAGGCGTTGGTCAGACAATTCGTCTTTGGCCAGAGATATTTCGAAAGTAGATTTGGCAAGCGTTGTGATACTGCGTGGCTGCCAGATTCATTTGGCCTGACGGGGGCCTATCCTCAGCTCATTCGCGGGGCTGGTGAGTCGTATCCTCATATGGCTACCATCAGCGCTGACTCCCCTCTAGGAATGAAATACTTCTTCACACAAAAGTTGTCGTGGAATAACATGTGAGAGTTTCGTCTTCTTTCGTCTCTGTAAGGTCTGACACTTTTCCAGAAACACATTTCCTCACTCTTCTTTCAATTGGGTTGGAATAGACGGCACCCAGGTGCTCTGCCACATGACTCCAGGTCCGCCACTCACACCAGGCTAGTCGATTAACACACCCTTACGAGATTTTTTGGACAGTCGAAACATATACGGCCCAAGCCACTGTGGGGGACATCAAGAAGGGCCTTTCGAATCACAAGGTAGGATCTCCGTCTCTTACAATATTCTATACTGACATTTACATGTCCAGAACTTGGAATCTTCTGATACTGCTTTGCTGGTCTTCGGAAACGGTGATGGTGGAGGAGGACCGCTGAACAAAATGCTGGAGAACGTGAGTAGAAGTCGCACTTTCATGTCTCTTCCTCTTCCAGACTTATCATGCTCTGATACCCAGCTTCGCCGCATTCGTGCCGTGACCAATACCCATCGCGAGCTTCCTTCAGTTGACATGGGCCATTCAGTCGACGACTTCTTCGAAGATCTTGAGAAAACGAGTGATGAAGGGAAGAAGCTACCGAATTGGCACGGCGAGCTGTACTTGGAGGTTCGTCTTTTCTTTTGTATTCTGAGCTGATATTGAGACCTGCACTAGTTCCATCGCGGCACGTATACCTCCCATGGTTCTATCAAGAAAGGCAACCGACACTCCGAGATTCTTTTGCGTGACGTCGAGGTAAATCTGCTCGTGGGCCCTCGACTCTGCAAGAACAGCTACTCAAAATATTGTTCCAGCTCCTATCCACGCTCGCCTCCCTCTACAAGCACCAACGTCAAGACTATGTCTATCCCAAGCTAGAACTCGATAAATGTTGGGAGAAGGTGCTGCTGAACCAATGTTAGTCATCCCCCCTTGCCGTCCTTTGCGACTCTCTGACGTTGTATTCTTTCAGTCCACGATGTTTTGCCCGGGTCTTCTATGTACGTTTTCTGCACCTATAACTCCGTGATCCTCGCTCACTTTCTCTAGTGGAATGGTTTACGAGGATGCTGAAAAGCTCTACGCTGAAGTCAAGTGGGACGGAGAAGCTTTATTGGAAGAGGCTCTTTCTGTCCTCTTCCCCAATTCCATCCCTCTCACGCCGAGCACACGCAGCAAGGCCCTTGCCGGCACTACCAAGATTGTCGCGTTCAACACCACTTTCTTCCCCCGTTTGGATGTTGTCAACGTTCCTCTGTCGAGGGCTAGTTCCGCTGTCAAGGCTCAGGTTCTCCAAGCTTCTGATGGAGGCAGAGATGGCTATGCCCTCATGCACTGTCCTGAAGGCGCCAACTATGGAGAACTGATCAAGCCCTCCAACGCGTTGCGGTCTAAGCTTATGCCTGTGTCCGGTTAGTGTATCGCTCTCACTTCCGGAATCTTGTTTGATACTGACACTTGACTATAGTTTACACCAACGGATCGGACCACTTTGTGCTCAGGAACTCGAGCGTTCAATTGACCATTTCGGAAGGCAGGATCACCAGTTTGTTGGACGTCAAGACTGAGTGAGTTATTATCCCTACCACCTCTTTGTTCGTGCAACAGCTCACAGATGGCTGACCCGCGCTCGCAGTCGTGAATTGATCGCGTCCGGACACACCGGCGGTCTTGTCATCTTCCAGGATAGGCCGAATTACTGGGATGCTTGGGGTATGCACTTCATGATTAACATGCTGGTCTCCGCGTGTGTTCTGACTTGATTTGAATTCAGATGTTGAGGTCCATCATTTGGAAGTGTCTGAACCCCTCAAGTTCTCAAACATATCCGTCGTCGCACAAGGTCCGTTGTATGGTGCTGTGCGAGCTGAGGTGAAGTACGGCCAGAGCACTGTCGTCGTGACGGTATGTCCAACCACAATCTGCCCGGCCCCATGTATGTTGACCAACGAGGGCCCCCTTCCTAGATTTCGCTTTCGGCCACTTCTGGTAAGCAACTCGTTCAGTGTCTTGACTTCGTGTCTAACCGAAAGTCCAAATCGCAGCTACGGTCAAGGATGGTTCGCGCTCATTCTTCAACTTCGATGCTATCGTGGATTGGCATCAGCGTCACGAATTCCTGAAGTGTATGTGCACAGAATAGCAGTCAGATGCGTGACTGACCTCCTTTGTCCAGTCGAGCTGCCCTTGAATATCCATAGCCCCAATGCTACGTACGAGACCCAGTTTGGACATCTCCAGCGACCCACTCATAAGAACACCACCTGGGATATGGCCAAATTCGAGGTTTGCGGGCACAAGGTGCGTCATCCAACAGCCAGGTTGACCTTACGCGGTATTGACTGGATGCTCGGTTCTAGTACGCAGATCTCAGTGAATTCGGCTACGGTGTTGCCATCCTCTCTGAATCCAAGTACGGCTTCTCCTGTCTTGGCAATGTTTTGAGGATCTCTCTCCTTCGTTCCGCGACAGCTCCTGATGCTGAGCAAGATCAAGGTCCGTTTACCAGCTTTGCCACCACAACTCTTTCTCATCGACACATTTTATAGGCGAACATAGGTTCTCATGGGCGGTCTATCCTCATGAAAGCTCCTTCCTCGAGTCTGACGTTCCCGTAGCAGGCTACCTATACAACTCTCCTCTGAGGGGTGAGTTCTTCCTCATTCCGCTTGCTTTGGTCATGCTTATCAGTGTTTCAGTCCGCTGCTTGGCTCCTGGAACCGAGGATGTGCTATCTGTGCACAGGCCTCCTTTCTCTTTGGAGGGCTCTCGAAACGTTTTCCTGGAGACTGTCAAGCGAGGAGAGAACGACTCGTTCGACGCTCCAGTCAGCGTTGATGATGATTCTGATGAATCTACGATCATCCTACGACTCTTTGAAGCTTATGGTGGGCACGGCTCAGTAAGCCTGAAAGTCAATCGCCATATCCCCGTCGCAAAGGCGTACGCAACAAATCTACTTGAAGATCATACTCATGACTTGGAGTTGCTCCAACTTACGGAGGAAAACGGTGGGGGAGCTGTCGTGAAGCTCAATTTCCGTGGATTCGAGGTCAAGACGATCAAGCTCGTTCTTGGTACACCTGCCCCACCTCCTTCCCAGAAAAAAGTGTCAGTCTTATTCGTTCATTTTGATTCTGGTTTCAACTAACGCACCTTTAGGGAGAAAAGGTCTAGCTGGGTTAATGTAGACCAGAATCAGTTAGCTTTCTGATTGTCTCGTTGAACTGAAGACCATTGTTCGGTGCGGCGTTGCTGTATTTTCCTTTCATATCTTCGGGGATGTACCTGTTTGTTTTTGTCTTTGGCTGTGTGTATCACCATTTTGCTTTGGGTGTTTTGCCTATAGTTCATGCTTTTCGCGGCTCACGTCGCTCTCGCCGCAAGCTCTGCGCTTGCTTTCGTTTTTTGTACCGTTTATCTGCTATATGTACAGGCGATGCTTGATCTGATCTTTTTGTCCATTCACTCCCGGGCCCGCGTCGACGTCAGCCAATCCAATCCGTCTCTCCGCGAGCGATGAACGCATCCAATCCTTCAGCGATTGGAACGCTCCCTCCGACAGTATCAATCGCGAACCCAGACGCATCTTCCCTGTCCAGGAGGGCGGCGAGAATCGAAGCAAGGTCGTCCCTCTGCCAGTAGGATACTATCAGCCCGATGTCCAAGCTCAACTTGATCCCACTGAAATGGCACTCACCGATATCGTCACTGTTAGGTGAGTTTTCCCGATCGAAGCCTTACCAGCACCAGGCTCCTCGGTGAGCCCGCCAGGTCGAAGTATGGTCCACTTGAAGGCGGTGCGAGCTACAAGATTCTTGTCTGCTTCATACCTCCACTGGAAATAAGCAGGCATCATCTGACGCATCCGTTCGGAGAGCTTTTTGTCGTCTTCGTTCTAGGCCCATCGATTAAAATCAGAATTGACCATGGCCTTCAGGGCGGCAGTCCAGTATTCTGACTTACATAGTGCTCTGGCACTTTGGTTGGGTCTCGGATATCCACAGCGGAGATGATGAGGAAGCGGGGCTTCACAGTCGAGTTCTCGATCGCATCGAGAACGTTCACCACTGCTTCATATTCGATTTTCTTTGTCCTCTCCTCACTGGCCCTGTAACCCGCTCCTGCAGTGAAGAAAACAACATCGGCCTTGGTGGTGTTGAAAAGGTCTGTGAATTTAGCTTGGGCCTGGTCATCTTCAAGGGAGAGGACGAAGGGGGTCGAGCCAGCTTCGACAACGTCTTTGATTTGGTCTTCCGAATTGCTTCGAATGACAGAGGTCAACTTGTGAGAAGGAGAGAGGAGGCGAGTTAGCCTGAGGGCGACCTGAGTGGGCGATGTAGCTGTCAGATTACTATTCAGTCAGAGCTGAGTGTTTTATTACCTTGCCATGCCCACCGATGATAACGACGTTCTTTGACATGATGCCTAGGTCCTAAAGAAGCCTACGCAAACGTTTATATCCGGATAGTCTTCAAGTTCACCCACGCGCAATTCCGAAGAAGTTCTTCTAATTAGCACACGTGAAGGCGTTGAATATGGCGTGCTGCCCTCAGAAGTCTCTCCTCTTTTTCTGTCAGGGCAGACCCAAATCTGGACCTATACTCGACTTCAAGGGTTGATCGTTGTCATGAGAGTCGGACATGATGCGGTAAGGATCTCGGCGCTTAATGCCTGGAGCCAAGGTTGCGCTCGACAGGCGACTTCGGCCTTGCGGGTATTTGCCGAAAGACTATTGGCTGTTTTCAGCCTTGGCATTATCGAGCGCCTAATCCGAGCCCAACCAGCACCGCTGGTTGACCGCTGGATCGCCTGCCACCAGTGAATGCTTGGCTTGCCAAGCCCTCAGCGTTCAACTTCAGCACGCACAATCCCGAAGATCAATTCATTGACGCTTGGACACAATCTACAAGAATCCTCGTGTAGGCTGCGATGGTTGCACGTAGCCTCCCTCTTCCTCCCAAACGCAGCCAGTCATGTCGGCTCCACCCCTAAGACAACTCACCTTTGCCAGCCCAGCTGAGCAGCCTTCGAGAGAGATCATTGAGAGTCCTGTCCACGACTCGGAGGATGTCGCTCAATCATCGACCACACTGGCACGACCCGCTAGGCCAAATGAATTGAAGCGGGGTCGCGATCGCGGGCTCACACAGAACTCACAGCCTGGGTGGTGGTCGTTCCAGACAAAATCCACCACCGCGCCCCGACCATTGAGTCCTACGAGGCTGAAGTGGTGGCTCGCAATTTGCGCTGCGTTTGCCATCCTGGCGCCGGCAATATCAATTGTTATGGGTTGGACGCTGCATGCTAGGGAGATGACTTATCCGGGCCCAGGAAATATTACCCTCTTTCCTGGGAGGACGGTACGCGAAAATCCTCTGCTTCTTACACCAAAGCGTTCCATACTAATTTCATGCTCTCAGCTCGAATTTGAGGCCGTTCTCATATCCGCTGATCCCAAAGCGGGTAGCATGAAGGTTGATTGGAGGATTCTTGGGGAGAAAAACTCTCAATGCGACGCAGACAATTTAGGAGCTTGCACCGAAGTCAGTGTCTTCTTCGATACGTGCGTGCCTCTTTCGTATCCTATAAGACTGCTTCTAAAAGATTTTCTTGGTCAGAAATCTCCTCAGGGCGGACGGCACCCATTCGACGCAAGAAGAGATTCTCTCAAGTGATAGACCTACGCGACCTCTATTCAAGTTCAATGCAACTGCATTCGCGATTGGCGACCTCACCGCTCGTGTGCCGACATTCCGCACGCAACTCGCACTATTTTCTCCCGAGTTCGACCAGTCCAGTTTGCTCTTCTATCCATTCGATAGGTCAGTCAGCGCGGATCGAATTTTTTCGTCAAGTCAACTGACCCAATTTGAAGCTATCTGGCTGAGATCATTTTCTTTGCTGAGGAAGAGGCAACCAATGCTACGGTAGGAGTGGAAATCGCTAGGACCCGTGGCATCGCAGTGTGAGTTTCAATAAGTTCACGCAATGGGATATTCCTCTAACACAGATATATAGCGGTTTAGAGACCCATTTTGGTCACAGAGGATCCATCACCATACCCCCAGGCCTGGTCGAGGCAACGATCACGCTGTCACGCAGTCGTCTTGTCAAGGTTTACTGCATAGTGGCCACCGTCGCTGTCTGTAAGTAATCCATATTTCCGAGGGATACGGTGAGACCAAGCTGAACGTTCACAGGGTTCATCACGTTGATTCTGGTACTCGTCATGATTACGACGGTATTTTTCGGCTTCAAACAGCGAGGAGAAGTTCTCTTGGTCCCCGTTGCGACGTTATTCGCGTTCACGCAACTCCGTCAAAGCATGCCAGGGGCCCCCGATGGATTTGGTAGGTTTCGTCCGTCCTCATCTATTTTAGCCTTTATTCACTAAAAGACGGAACTTTCACAGGCGACATTATGGGTATGCCATATTCACCAAACGATGTGTGATCTCAAAGTCGGACTGACAGCATTCTTCCAACAGATCTTGTGGGAATAGTGCCCTGCCTCGGATTGCTGTCACTCTCTGTCAGTCGCCGTGAAGTTCCAATTTATACTTCATAGTACATTGTTCTCACTGGAGTCTCCACTTTCACTAGGCTGCATTTACTCTTGGTGCGTTCATATTTAGTGATCCAACGGATGCTCCACGCCAAATCCGTTGGAGTTTAATCCGTACGTTCTTTGTTTTTACCAAGTTTCCCTGTTCAAACTGACCTTGTAACAACAGACGACGCCTTTCCGAGTCTGAAGAAAAAGAATAGCGGGTCAGAGTCCGGCGTTCTCGAGCCTACGTCTTAACAAATTAAAATCCAAACTTTGTGACTTGTGGGCTGTGAAATTGGATCATTTGCGAGTCAAAAAGAGGGCCTCACTGGGAGTTGAACCCAGGACCTCCTCGATGTTCGGCAACCCAAACGAGGAATCATACTACTAGACCATAAGGCCGACAGTAACCGAAGGTTTTACTGCCATTCCATCAGGCACAGAGATCCTGGAAATTGCCGAATCAAATGTGGAGAGGAACCGATGACCATCCATCAATCATTCCTCTCACATCCTCCGACATACCAGACTGTCGCGACACAGTGACATAGCAGCTTCGTGGTACATACTGCTAGAGAATGCATTTAGCAATACGGTACTCTTTCTCTAAACCCAAAGAAAATATCCTGCTGCTCACGAAAGCGTCACAGATGGTATCGTATTGAGGCAGGGATGTGGCGGGACTCGGGGAGTCCGTACTGTTGCCTCGTGCCACACCGATGACGATTTACGATTTTTTCGGAATGCGACCTTGTTTTTGTTCTTGACATGAGGCAAGCTCCGCCACAGCTGCATATCGGCAGCAAGAAAAATGTGGGCCAGGCTTTCGCCACGTTTTCCTGTGCAACGGAGATTCAACGCCACCAGCATTGTTTCTGTCTGGTTGCCTGGCTTCAAGCGTAATCCGTTTGAGAGTCGGTAGTCGGTACGTCGTCATTTCGCTGGGGGTGAGGCTGTAAGGTACGACTTTGGGGCTCCCCACGAACGGTTAATCCTTATCACCTGCATACTGGGCCTTCAACTCTTCTCCAAGGACCTTATGGCAGACTTCTCATATGTGTGCGATTTTGGGTTGATTCTTTATTCATTTCTAGGATCAGTTCTACCGGGCGCCATTGTTCACTCCATACTTACTTATCCGGGCCAATGTACCGCTTGCTTGAAGTTGTTGGGTCTCCGGTCATATGAGTTGTCAAGCGAGCCCTATTTCCAGTGCTCGCTATCACGTTTCCCCATAAAGACGAACCCTGATAGCTCTGCCTTTCACGAACGCCGATGCTGGGGGATATAATGAGAGCTTTTTCGAGCTATCGACGTCCCATCGTCTCTTTCTCTCTTCTACCTGCGCTTTTTCGTTCATTTCTCCTTCTCCCTTCGCCACCGACGCCATGGCCCCTCTACTAACCAGTCTCGTCGATCCTACACTGGATAACACAATCGGGGCAGCGTATCTCGGTGTCGTTGGGGCGGGATTGTGAGTCTCTTCCATGTCGTTCGCCTGAGAGTCGCTGATCTGACTCGCTCACAGTTTGTTTGGGATTACGACTTTGCAACTGTATCGATACTATTCCTCGTACCCTCAAGATCCGCTCTTCCAGAAGGCTGCCGTCGTCACCCTTTGGTTTGTGCCGCAAACAATCCATCACACGCGTCTCGTGCCTGACATTGTCTTCCTTCCTGACAGGATCCTCGACGCGTTCCACTTCTTCTTGACGATACACAGTGTCTATCAGTATGTCATCACGGGCTTTGGAAATATACTGGGGTTGCAAGTCGTGCAATGGTGCGTGACTTGGCTGTGCTTTACACGGGTGTTCACTAATTCTGATATATGGTTTCTCAGGTCAATCCAGGTATGTTCCACAGCTTCCAAGGAAAGAACTGGCGTGCTCAATTCAGCGGTTTGAAGCTTCAAGTGTTGATCAATGTCCTGGTCATTGTCATGGTCCATAGGTGTGTACTGCGGCTCGAAGCTGTAGCAAACCCGTCTCATGTTTTCCTAGTCTGTATGCCAAACGCATCTGGAAACGTGAGTTCCGAGCCGTCCAGTCAGCTACTTCTCACATCCTAACTCGTGTCCCATTCCCAGTCTCAGGATATCATCGAGGAGTGCTGGGCTACATATCGGTACGTTGCGTCGTACGTTCTTCCATAATCCTCAGCTCCTCATCCTTCGGCAGGTATCCGTTGTCATCGCCGGCTTTGGTGCGTCTCGTTCGAAGCTGATCGGCATCCACACCACCTCACATCGCTGCTCTCTACTCTTCCAGGAATTGGTCTTTGTGAGTAGATGTGTTGCGTTCTCCTTTAAGCGTGTACCTGACGCTGTGTTAGTCCTCGCGTACAAGGTCTTCACTGTCAAGTTATTCACCGAGCTGGATAGTATCGCGGTGAGTGATACCCATTAAACTAATAATCGAGTTTGCGCTGACATAGTACGATCTAGTGGGCCATCACCGCCGCACTTGGTACCTCGACCGCCATCGACTTCTTCATCGCCGCAGCCATGTGCTGGTATTTGCGCAAAAGCCGGGGCGCTGGCGCTCGGTATGTGCAGCTAGTTCTGTCGAGCATGTATCTCCTCTCATGATAGCCCTCTTTCCCGGTAGTTTGAACTCTCGAATCGACCTAGTCATGCAGTACAGTCTTAACTCAGGCCTGCTGACGAGGTGTGCCCGATCTCCTACTCGTGATACTAGAGCATCTATCTGACATTTGTGGGCTTACCAGCGCCTGCTCATTGACAGCGATGTTCACTTACATCCTCATGCCGAATACCTTTGTTTTCCTCGGTCTCGAGTTCATGCTGACCAAATGTGGGCCTCAAATCGATCTTTGATTCATTGAGCGTGGGCTGATCTCATTTTCCCTTCTACCTCTTAGTCTATGTCGGCTCTTTCCTCGCAATGCTCAACTCTCGGGAAAGAAAGACGCAGCAGAAGACGTTCCCCGATGAAAGCATCGATCTCAACTCGTTGATGAAGAAGTCACCTATTACATCGAGTACTGGTCAATGGGGTCTAGCACCGCTCAAGGCGCTCGTTTCCTTCCCTCCAGTGAGTCCAGCTTCCTCGAACCAAGAGCTCGTCCGCTGATGACCCTGTCTCCCCTGACCCAGGCGTCGCATACCACCAACTCGAAGGAAACAGCAGTATGATTTGGCGCCTCCTCGCAATGCCTCTATTGAATGTTTATCTCCCTCACGGCTCCACCATGGATTATCTCCGTTCCTCCAAAGCATGATTATGAAGCTTCGGCTCAAGGGTTCGATTGACGAGGCGCCGCCGGTGCGGTGCCATGTATTTTTAGTTGTAATTCCCTCCCCACACTCACCTTGTACTATCACGTTCATTCTCGCATCTTTCACATCCCTCCAGACATACTATCATCCCATTCCTTCGTGTATCATAGCAGGTCCTCATTCTGTGTTATGTATTGTAGTGCAACCCGTGCTGGCATAATGATAAGGCTTTTCTCAATGTGAACCGTTGAATGACGCGATTCTCATTGAGTGACATTCAGGTTAAATGGGCGCATCCTTCCTTTCTTTCTTTGAAGTTGAAGCTAAAAGCGAATTGCACCTTTGCCAGCGATAGAAGTCGAGCTCTTTAAAATTTCGTTCAACAAGACGACGACTGATAGAATGGACAACATCATGGCTGGTGGTCCTAGACATGGTGTGAAGAACGGTACCCGGTGGGGCTCCTCACGCGAAGTCGACGTTGACGGTTGTGGGTTATTGTGCCCCTGTTTTGGATTGGTGGCGGTGGGAATGCAAATCCTGTAAAACTCGAAACTGTTTCACCGAAGTTTCACTTTTCTGTCCAAGAACCTACCGCCATGTCCATACTGTTGAAGAGCGAGGCCGGGCACCGATACATCAGCACCTCGCTCAACGCCAGCAACCTTCGTGCGATACCAGCATGGAACGCTCCGGAAATCAGGCGGGGGCCATTGTCCAACGGCGGATCGTCCGCGGTGCCAAGCACCAACGGTCCCATCGACGACGCAGGTCGCAAAATCGCACGCGAAGAGCCTTCATTTATCACCAATGGTGCCAGTTACGTCAATAGGCAAACTCACTGGATCGACGCGGCGCAGGGGAATGAAAGGCTAGCGAAGAGGATTGTGTGTTTGCCTCCTTTTCTTCAGTCACACATGTCTCATAGACGTCTTGCAGGCAAAGCATCTGGTTGAACTTGGGGTTGTGAATGTGTGGTTCAAGTTGAACGACCCGTCAAATCTGGTGAATCGTCAGTATTTTACCTTTGGCTGTGTAGCGTTATAAGATTGACATTTTGCAGTTGACCCGATGTTGCACTCGGCGATGAATAAATTTGCGATGATCGCCGTGACTCCATCCCTCGAGAGCCTCGACGAGCTCACCCGACTGCTCATTGGGGAGAATCAGGTGTGGCAACAGCTCTTGGACAGAGGTACTGACTATATTCGGTTATTTAGCGTCAGTCTTCACTACTGCTCAAGGTTTAGTAGACTCATATTACTCAGTTTTATTTAACAGGTGATGAGAAGCGCGTTCGAGAACACGACTTACGAGCTCATCATCCTTCACCCCACTCATTTCCTCCCTCGTCAAACTGTGCTGCCTGTATACTCTGAAACTGACGGCACCCCGACACTCTATCAAGTTGCTCCGGATGGAGTCCTTCGCCAGTCCCCAGCGACCGTCGAATCTCCCCGCCTCCCTCCCTTTTCGTTCAACTCACGCTACCGCGGTGGAAAGTTCGATTCTCTCAACCCGCTTCTAGTTGCGATGGCAGCACAAATTAAATTCAGGAGGTATGAACGCTCCGGTTGGCCGCCATTGGAAGAACACACCCGCCTCTTGATGGATCGGACGGCAGCACTCGTCGCTGCCATTTATTGGAAACCAGCACTCCGAGTCCATTCCACGACAAGGATATCCCACGCCACACAATCGGGTGAAACGGATGAATTGGCCGCGGGTGCAGGTGATAGTACCAGAAGCTCTCGATCGAAAGATGTTCCCTTGGAAGATGAAGGGTCAGACTCGTCGGATTACGATGAAATCACAATGGACCAGATGATGGACATGATGTCTGGCCCCAACGGTGAGATGCTTTCGCTAGCAGCAGCGAGGTGAGGCTGAACAGGTGGATCTAGATCACGAACTGGATGAGCATGATCAAGCGTTTCTTGACTCCCTTTGGGCCCAATGTGAGTGGCCGAAACCGGATGCCCGTTATCTGACTTACAGAGGATCGTCGTGGCTCCACAGCAAACCGTTGAATAGTCCGGTGAAGGCACCCAGTTATCGGGTTTGGGGTTCACTTCCCCTAAAGTGAGTCCTACTTATTCGAATCAAGTGCCTCATTCACCAATGATGGCGCTGCCTCTCCTTCGGACGTCAGCCACACCAGCACACACTCTCTAAGGCACCATGGGTTCGCTCCCGAAAGCATGAACACGGTTATTATGAATATTAGGCTTGCGACTGATCACGAGAAGTTGTTCCCAAAGTTCGATGAGTACCGATTGACATCAAAGTACGAGACACATGTATCCCTCCAGCTCCCTATCTACGCGGTCAAAATCCGTGAAAAGTCATATACTTTTATCATATTCTTTCCAGGTTCTGGACAATCAACAAGAGAACACACAACTCTTCCCGAAGCTGAACAGAAGCTGAGCCAATGCGACTGAGAACCCTCCCGATCGAGGTTCATGCCCACAATACCATAATCTTCCCCTTCTTTCAGCTCTTCTCCGGCACGAATTTTGGCCCGGAGCTCTGGGTAGTGGGGGCTGGCTGAGAACGGGCTGTATATAAGACCGAAGTCGTACCCAGGTTTGCAGTCATTGAAGAATGAGACGAGTAGATCGCCGGATATTCGGTGGAGGAAGGGGTATGTAGTTTGTGTCAGGGGGAGGGGGAAGGTCTCTAAACGCTCCAAGCTAGACGGCCTGTGTCGCGCTTCGCTTGAAGTTGAATTTGAAGGGTCACCCGGATGGTTCAGACTCTGGGTCGGTACTACTGTAGGGGAGACATCAAGCTGGTACCGGGAAACCTTCGTGACACCAGGCTGGTTGTGAATCTTCTTGAAGCCCTCCGATTGGGGCTGATATGGCTGGGGCTCTTCGACGTCGAATAGAGTTGGTAAATCGAGGGAGTTGTACCAATGTGAGAGCGTCCAAGCAAGGGGCCTGTGTGGACCCATGACCTTGAAGTAGGTGACGGTGGGATTTGGCAGTGGCTTCAGAGGCCAACCGTGTATGGACAGGACGATCATTCGGGAGGGTGGGACTGGATAATCTAGTTGAGAGGGTATATCCCATGAAAGAGTACACCACTTATTGACAACCACGATGGAGTTGTGTGATAGAGATATCTATGATCATAGACGGCACAGTCAGTATGATTTTTAATACCTAAGCCGGAGGACTTACAAGGTTACCGTCGGGTTGTCCATTCGGGCGACAGTTCCACAAGGAGTAAGTGTTCGACATGAAGTCCCATATAAAAACACATTCGAACGTGTGGATAATGGCCAGTTTGGTCGTCATCGCAAGGGTAGAATGGCTAGAAATGATTTGGGACACTGTGGCATTGACCCTGGAGATTTCCCGGAGCATTGGTTTCTCATCCGCCGGTCGGATTTCGTATATCGAAAGCCTAACTCAGCCAACCCGATCAGCTTTCGACACACAGCACAGAGTATGGAACAAACTCATGCCTCGTCATATTTCCGCCGTCGGGAGACGGAGTTGTTGTAATCCACAGCCTTAAATGTTCGCCGTCAGCTGAAGGGTGGACCACGAATTCAACAACTGGGTTAGCTACGGTTGCCGGGAGCATTATGCGGTCGACCAATGTAATCTTGGAGACTAGTGATGTTCCGCTGTCTCCATTCGAGCTCAGAGCTACGGGAAGCCCGAGGTCCCAAAGTGAGATGCAACCTTCCGCCTGCTCGAAGAGATACCGCCCTCCTGGGACAAGGTACGGTCTCGCCTTTGGGTCAGTTCCAATCCCACTCCCACCATAACTGTTCGGGATGGTGGCCTGTGCTTGACAGTCGGGATCCACAAAAGGCCTTCCGGCTTTGAGTCGACGATTCCAAAGGTCAGGTCCCATAGCGGCACGTTGGAGTTGAGCCACGGTCATGTTCTGGATGGGATAAGAGGGCTCGAAGAGCGCATCGCGCTGGCACACAATCCGGACAGCGCTTTCCCAGATGCATCTCTGGGAGTACACTAGATGAAATCTTCTGCACGTCTGTTTTTTTTAGTGATCTCAGCTCAGAACTTGATGTAGACCGACTCGGACGGCAAGGGACTTTCAAAGACTCACCTGGAGGACTGACAAGAGATCGCAAGGACGGATCGACAAATGCTGAGCGATTGAAGTGTGCAATTCTGTTGGCAGATCGAACACGCACGTAGCGCCCACCCCGTTGGACATATTGCGATTCCTAAGGATGGAAGATTTCACAACGATGGTTGATGCTAACCAGGAGCTTGAGACTCAGCACGCTGCACGCACACCACCAAATCAGGACGCTGAATATGAATCCACTAGTACACCGCAATTCTGACTTGGGATGTATTGAGCTGCCCCACGACATTTGTAGGAGTGCAATACATATATGTTCCAGTTCAGAGATGTTGCAGCTGAGAGTGTAGCATCACTCAGGTGAATGAAGTTGAGGCCCGCAGCGGAGTCACTGGGGCTACTAGCTCGGCACTGCCGGCATTTCCCGCTGCTTCCCACGAGAGCAAGTCCGATCATGAAATTTCGAACTTCAACTCGGTCTGAGCTGCCCAACGCCAACAACAACGCTACAATAGCTCTCACAGACCTGGAAGGTGCGTCTATAGACAAGAGATCTCAAGGGTTATTGTCGCAGCTCTAACACCATGGCAAATCTGGTCTCGTTGCTTGAAGCGGTGCACGGGGAAGAAATATCCACTGACAGGGAATTTGCGGTGGGGATAACTCTCCCAGACGTCGACAGAATGCTGTTGGCGAAGCACTCAGGGAAGTTCACTAGTATATCTATGATCTATCCATCATTTGGCTCGGAGAACCAAGTACAAACACCGGGGGCGACTTCTTTCCCAGATGGATATCAACGCACAGAGACCTCGATGTGCTTGCACCAGCAAGGCTATTTAGCACCGAAAGGCCTTTCTGCTCACTCTCACGGCTCTTCTTTACGATGATTGAGCCGACCGTCGACCTTGAACACGAATCGTACAGGACCTTCATCGGGAACGTGAGCAGAAACTCAGTATTTCCGATTATGATCCATCTGACTGAATGCCACAGTGTCTCTTGGGTACGTCTTGAGCCATGCTGTATGTCAAGCTCCTCACTCAAAGCACGGCGCAGTGTCAAGTCGGGTCGTATATGTTCGCACTTAAGCAGCAAGCTTCTTAAACTTTGACTGCACCCAGCGCTGATTGGTTGCCACAGCTTCTCGACTACCTGGACACACTAGTACCAGAGGTAGGCCATCGTTTGCATCGGCGTCAAGTGAAATCTGATTTTCATCTGCCTTGAACCTTCACGCAGGTGACGTATATTTGGGGGGATCCTTGGAGGCCGGGGAAGATCCTCTTCCTTCTTTCGAGATATGCCACAATAGCAAGCACTCCTTTTATCATCTTTGGTAAGACCATTTTTGCACAGATGAGAGTTCTGATTGCCATTGATGGGCGCTTTCTATTCAGTGGAGACTGCGAATGCACATGTTATCTCTTCGCCCAAAGTACTTCGTTCCTCTACACACCAATTTGAGGATTTACCACTCATCTGCCCCATCGGCTCAACAGGCATATTTCGTCTTTCTTCTGCTGGACGATAGTGGGTGTTTCCTCTTGGTTTCCTCGGTGTAATAGTCAACTTGACAATCCCAACGACTTGTAGTCATCGGCACAATCATCATGTATGTTGCAACTGGTGAGCTCAACTTCGTCTTCCTTTGTCGCCTTCTGACCTTCAAAATCTAAGGAATGCTCCTTTTATGCACTCATGCACTGCTTGGGCCTGAGAGAAGGCATGGGGTTATCATCCTGTTGGCGTTCGTAGTGCGTTCAAATTTTGACCGGATGGACCTTCTCCAGTTTAAACTGCAGCCCAAAATACAGGCGATGTTGATTTTGTCGTTCACTTTAATGGCAAACCATTACGCCGGAGTAAACTGTAAGTAATAAATAACCTTGCACTCTCGCAAACCGTTGTCGTCGAAACTAACGCAAGGCTGGATATTTAGTAACGCCTTCCCCGCTTCCATCCCTCTATCCTTTTGGCGTGGATGGCACTAACCTCATTTTTCGCATTATCGCGAACTACTGGATTTTGATTCGTGAGCTCTGTGCGTAAAGGGGCGCTCAGGTCGGCTGGCCGATAATAAGCTGATGAGCCAAATCCCAGGCATGTTTGCCTTCGCAACCTTCGTCTTCTACACACGTTTCAGAGATCGCCTTTGGGGTTATCGCCCAGTCAAGCTTGAAAAGCGCTCGCTCGCTACAGTGATTCGTCACGACGGGCTTCTTTACTACGTTGCGATGGTTGGTAAGTTAATCATGGACAGTCGTCTCGAATTATGACTCAGAGAAATCACATATCCAGTCACCGCGCTGTACACTGCTATAATGTACATGCCTGGCTTTCCCGTAAGTCGCAGATCTTTGCTTTCTCCTCCTCGTCCTTCCGATGACAAAAACACAAGGTTGCTGCTCGAGACGGATTTGCATAGTCAGTGTTCATTTTCTTCAGACTCGGCTGTTGTTGACCAGTCTTTGAACAGTATGTCAAATATTCTATATCCCCTCCTTGCAAACCGTCTCTTCTTGGACCTCAGGCAAAGCAACAGTCCCGAGACTCAATCGGCTGTGTCTGGCATTATTTTTGCCAGCGTTGGGGCTAAAGAAGATAGCGACGAGGGAGACGGCAAGGAGAGCGAGTACCCAACATCCAGAGGGAGCTTGCCTGGCTTGGGATACGATCTTGAGTCGTCTCCCGGCTAGTGATGCTTAAATACGACGCCATCACTGGAAGGGCCATCATCCTGCGATCAGAGCAAATCAAAGGCAGACTTTAGGACGAACTCACAACACGCAGTCTTTGAGTTTGCTTCGAGTGGTCTTTTCGCGGGGACTTATTGGTGCCCCAATTCAGAGGACAGCACATACGGCCCGAAGGTGAAGGACGTCAATGAGAGCGAGTACCATTGACAAGATATCTACGATGACGGACTTGGAAAGGGGGGGGAGGCAGTCGTCTCTACAATCTACCTATCAAATTTCCCGAGAAATCGAATAATTTTATGGAGTTTTGTCCCGGCCCTGGACTGTTCATAACGCAGCATGCAACCCTCCCCGACGCCGAACAAAACGTGAGCGAATGAGACTTGGCCGCCTCTCGGTCAAGATTCATCCCAACTATACCATAGTCCTCTCCTTCCCTCAATCCTGTTCCAGCACTGCTTTTTGCTCGGAGCTCAGGGAAATCTGGACTTGCGGAGAAGGGGCCGTAAATGATACCGAAGTGGTATCCAGGCTTACAGTTGTTATAGAACGATAGGAGTGTGTCGCCTGATATTCGGTGGAGGAAATGATACGATTCAGCAGTCAAGGGGAGATGAATGGTTTCTAGACGCCGCAAATGCGACGCTGCAGGTCCAAGGCCGAGTTGGAAGCGCGAAACCCTTGTTAAATCGGGTGAACTTGCTGCGCTGCTTGGCATTCCGCTTCCGGGTCGCTCAGCCTCGTTGTCTTCGACGTCAAAGAGCGTCGGCAAATCGAGCGAGCTGTACCAATGAGAAAACGTCCAGGCAAGGGGTTTATGCAAGTGTCCTTCGGAGTACGTTACTTGTAGGGTTGGCGGCGGAATAGTAATGGCGTTTCTGAAGGGATCGATTGACCGGGATGGTGGAATTCGGAATTCCAAGTGAGTTGGAATAGCCCAAGAGAAGGCTCCGACGTCTTGAACCATGACTATCGAGTTATGGGATAAGAAAAGCTATGTTGAGAAAGAGTCACTCGTCAGTCCCTGCTGTCAAGCCGATATAGTCCAACTTGCCAAGGAGGAGTACGCACGAGATCGTTGAGGCCCTGGGGCCGGTCGATGTTCCAAACCACGTAGGTATTCGCCTCGAAGTCCCATATAAAGACGACTTCAAAAGAGTGGATGATAGCTAGCCTTGTCGTCATCGCCAAGTCACAATGACCTTGGATGAGCGACCAAACCGAAGCATCGATGCTTGAAATGTGCTGGAATCTTGGCCTGGCATCCGAAGGGCGGATTTCATAAACCGACAGTCTACTCAAAGACATCAGTTGGCGTTAGAATCCTAGCCGTCAGATCGAATATTTTACGGACCTGGTGATATACTCTCCAGATGGCGATGGCGTCGTCACAACCCACAGCCTCAACCACTCCCCATCGGACGAAGGGTGGACTGCAAACTCGACAACCGGGGTAGTCCTATCGAGTGTCTGGCTCATAACGCGATCGACCAGAGTGAATTTACACTCTGATGACGCGGCGTCCGCCGAGTTGGACCTCAACGCCACGGGAAACCCAAGGTCCCAAAGCGAAATTGCACCATGACTTTGCTCGAATAGGTACCGGCCTCCTGGGGCGAAGTATACACGCGCCTTTCCTCCTCCTCCTCCCCTGGCCTTGCAGTCTTCCCACGTTGTGACCTGCGCCTGGACGTCAGCATCGACAAAAGGGCTTCCAGCTCTGAGACGTCGGTTCCAGAGGTCAGGCCCCATCGCCGCACGCTGGAGCTGGGCTACAGTCATGGATTGAAGAGGGTACGAGGGCTCAAAGAGGGCATCGCGTTGGCAGACGATGCGAAGGGCAGTGTCCCAGATGGCTTTTTGAGAGTAGACATCGTAGAGGGTTCTGCAGGTCTATTTTTGCGATGATGAGAAATCTTCTGGCGGTAAGGACACGTTGAACCGACCTTGAGAACTGAAATGATATCCCGAGGGCGAATTGCAAGATACTGGGAGATGGAAATGTGCAGTTCCGTTGGTAGATTGAGGATGCTCGCGGTATCGACCTCGTTCGACATTTTCTGGGGTAATAGTGGTTTGGGAATCGATGATGGATGTAGCAACAAAATTGTGCACGCGCAATCCTCTGGATTTGGATCATGGACGCCTCGCGACGCGATATATCATTTCAACTGTCAAAACTCAAAAGTTGACGCCTACCTCCTATTGGTTCAGGGTTTTCCTTCCCACTACCATTTCTAAAAATTCCAAAGTTCGAGCTAGCTAGAATACATGCAGAGAACCACCAACGGGAAAACAATGAGCATCACGAAAGCAATTGAATAACGATACACGCCACAAAACATCAAATGTCGGAGTAAGGGAACGAAACAAAGTATTGAATGCATACGGGTCACTCATGACATGATCACAAGCACATAGTCCAAGCCGGGAAAGCGCTCTGATCCCTCACCAAAGCATCCTCACATCCATACCACTCCAACCACTCCGCTACATGATACATAACCCTCCTCCTCGACCAGGGCTCGAGCTCAAGCACAGTAGCTCCAGGGCTGATAGGACCTCCAGGGCCTGAGGTTGGTATCGTCCCACCAAGTATACCACTCGATAGCAACCCAGATGACGACCCTCTAGGCATAGGCCCACCGCTGGGCGTCCCGTACCCATTCCCGTTACCATACGGGACAGAGCTCGCACTGGGATACTCTACACCATGTCCACTGCCTCTCGAGTCCATTTCGGGTGCACGTCCTCCCACCGCGCCGCTCCCACCAGCAGACGACGGTCCAGGGCCAGGAGTAGGGTTCAGCAAATGCGCATGTGGATGTGGGTTGCTCGATCCGGGGTGTCCGTGTGTGTGCCCAGAGTGAGGGTGCCCGGTGTGTGTTTGCGGTCGGATGAGGTGCAGGAGACGTTCGTTCCCCATTCGTCCGTCATGAGCCCAACGCTCTCCTCGATCTCCAGACGGAGACAAAGGTCTACGGGGAGTGCTCGAGGTCGATGTCATGGACGAGTAGGGTGGGTTGGAGGCTGTGCTCTGGCCTGGGGAGGAGTGAGCGGATGGTGCCATGTGCGAAGTCATCGACGGTAGGATCGGACGGACAGAGGGTGCACTGAGAGGCGGCGACGAGCCTTGAAGAGACAGGTATGAGTACACGACAATGAAAAGGCCAGGATCGACGTACCGAGGCTCGAATAACCAGATGCAGCGCCGTACTTCCTGTGGTGCACTGTCCAATAATTCTGACCAACCCTCACAACGCGAACTGTGGGGAACCCTTGCTCAACAATCAACGACGCATGTCTAACGTTGAGCTCCGTAAACCCAATAAAGCGCAGATTTGGCGGCATGCCCTGCCTCAAGCTCTGTTATCCGAATCCATTAGTAACCAAGCGAAACGAGACCACTTCTGATGCGACTCACGCTAAGGAAAGGAATCGGGTCTCTCGCTGTCGTATTTGCATAGTCCAAGCTGAGCGTCAGGGCAGTAACACTCCTCGGAACCAACCAACTCGCCAACCCAGGGCTCAAATCCGCAGGATACGTAATCGCGAGCCCTTTCAACGCCTCCAACGAGGGCAACACACCCCAAACAGCAGCAGAAAAACCAACACTCGCTTGAACATGCTCATCACATGTGACCATCAACTTCAAACTCCTCAACCTCCTCCTCCCTCTCAAAAAGTCCGCAATGGACCCAAACAGCTCTCGATCAGAGGTTCGCCGACCAATGGAGGAGATCGTGAACGAAAAGTTGCGAAGGAAGGGGAGGGCGACGGGTGTCCCGTTATCGTTGAGCGAGACGGTCTGGGATGGACCACCGCCCACACCGCTACCGCCTGCACCACCCGAACCTCCGACGAACCCTGGTGATACCATCCACCCAGCGCTCGCACTCTTAAACTCTCTACTGACACCCCCACTGTCAAGCGCACAGCACACAATGCTGAGGTTCTCCAGCTGTCGGCCGTCACGCAGGATCTCTCCGATCATCCCGGCTCCATGTTCTTTGCTGAAATGGCCCGTGAAGTTGAGCGAGGTGAGATTGCGGATCGAAACATGGGCGATTGGGAATGCCCAGTGCGGTGAGGGTGACGGGTGGGTGTTCTCTAGAGAAAGAGAGGATAGAGCGTTGCGGCTGAGCGTGAGGAGAGGGGTGACGCAAGAGAGGCTTCCACCGGAGGTTGTGTATGAGAAGTGGGAGAGGTTTCGGAGCTCGAGGAAGGATAGGTCTGCTGGAGCATCCGATGAGCTGTGGAAAGAACGGTAAGCACCGAACCACGATGGGGAAGAGAGTAAAACGTACTGCAACGACAACCCATGTAACCTGGTCCCTGTAGTCTGCAATATCCTCAAAACCGGAACGATACTCTCGCCCGGCGCCGACAGGTATATATTCTTGAGGTTGGCCAACTTTGGCAGCACGTTCGTCAACATGCCTACAACTGGCGTCAAAAAACTATCACCGACCATTCGCACAAATGGGAGACTCACCAGTCTGGAACGCCATACTCCCATCTCTATCCCTCCTCGCACTACAGTAAATCTTGAGAGTCCTGACCGCATTGGCAAATTTTTGGTCCACGATTAGTCTCGTGAGCACATCTGCGGTCCTCTGAGCATGTCTACCCTCATCTCTCTCCCTCTCCTCCATAAGCGCCTCCCGATCTCTCATACCTCCACCCAAATACCCCACCGCACCCGAACTCATCGCACCTCCGCTTTCGTCGTCGCTCTCGCTTCCACCTCCATACCCGCTGCAGTCTCCAGTGAAGTGGAGGTCAAGTTCCCTGAAGAGGAGCTGCGAGGCTACACGCGACAGGATGTGCGGGACGAAGAGCAGCGTCTTGAGGTCCCGCCGAGGTAGGAACAGCGCGACTTCTCGCCAAATTTCGATGGATATCCGTTCGAGCTGCCTGGAGAACGGCACGTGGTGCGGTGTACCGGCGCCTCCCGATTCGGGTGAGGTTGGGCGCGATGGATTGGGACCAAGGAGCTGAACAGAAAACCAAAGCAATTTGGCGTAAGCATATGTTGTGATGAGTTATGACCACTGATTGCTATGCAACAAGATACGACGCTCGGGTGCATCACGAATGGAGGGATGGATAACATACATACCTTATCTATAGTCTGGGACCTAGCATGCAACAACGCTTTCGCTTCCACATTGTCCGGGTCAGCCATTAACGCAGCCCTCAAATCTGAAGAAGAAGAATCCGTTACATCGTCAGAACCGTTCTGTCCAACCCTGCTCGCAGCCGCCTCAGGATGAAGGTTCGGATGGTACGAATGGTGCGCTTGGTGAATCGGCATCGTCGCCAATGACATGGGGCGGGGGTGGGTGGGCGCCGTAACCAAAACCAAAAAAACAGGACAGGACAAGGAAGAAGAGTGGGGACGCTACCATCATCAAAGAGTCATCACCGTCGCACTCGCACAGTGCTCTGTTGCCACCCCCAGTACGTGCCGGCTCAAAACGAACATGATGATCGAAAAAGGAGGGGACGAGAAATTCCAGACGGGAGTCTACGAATCTAGACGCATCTAGCGGAATTCTCGACGCGCCTCCACCCGCCTCTTAACGCCCACACCACCCGAAATACATCCACCGCCGATAGATAGAAATCGAAACCCGGAGTAATATGAAATTTCATGTTCACTACTCACCTTCCATACCGCTGATAGAAGACCCATTTGAGAATCTTGCTTTTGCTCTGAGAACTCGTGCGCGCGCTTTACTCTCCAAACTGAGAGCAGCCACGGACAGGCACGATTGCGTGGCATTTTCGATCACCGTTTTGAGGCGCCTAGATCAAAAGGGACGATGAAATGAGCCTCGGATGCGCACGGAAGCAACCAGGGTAAGAAGGGAATCGGAAGTAGGAGGAAAAAGGGGAAGGGGAAGGAAGAAGTACAGCGAAGTTCGGGAACCCGAAGACATGAGCAACAGCGTAGCGCTCGAACGGAGTCTAGGTCCGGTCCAGATACGTCTGATTGCGTTCCCTTGAGAAAAAGATGAAGGCATCGTGCCTTGGAGTCTAGGACATTGTCCTGATTCCAAGCAATCCAATCCAATCGCAGCAAACCGGAACCAACGCGACGCATAGAAAAAAAAAGGTCCTGAAATGAAACGTGCCGTCAACCACACAAAACGGGAGACGGCTCGCCCCAACGCCTTGCCCAATGAGGGCCAGGAGATCGCTGAATGACTGAATGAATGACTGAATGGAATGGAAGGGGACAAGGAGGCGAGTCTGGATTGGCTGGGTCTGGCTGCTGCGAGGCAAACAGAAAGGCCGCCGGACCAATCGCCTGGGCACAATTCCCCATTGCGGATGTACGGATAGACTCCATCCATCCATCCACAAAATGATCGAGATTCGAGCATGCAGCACAACACAACTCGAGGCCCCCCTTCGTCCGAGGAATCGGGGAAGAAGAAGCTGTACCGAGGAATCGTATCGATGCGATGCTCACGGACACCATCGGTACGAAGAGCAATGATGCTCGGACGATTGTGGGGAAAGAGAGTTTCGCCACAGGAACGCAGAACAAAACAAAACAAAAGATGAAACTGAGAGAATTGTTGGGACGATCGCGTTGGCTTCTTGCAGGAAACCATGAAGCGTTTCGGACGTCATGAAGTTGCAACTTTTCCCGAAATTGACCGCGCGGTACGAAGTGAAGAAGGGGAGGAATAAAGCACTTCATATTCGCATGGAGAGCACGATGTTGCAGTAAGGTCGGGTAACGGGAAGTGGTAAAGGGAAACGAAGGAAAGGAAGAAGGAGGGAGTGAATAGAGCAAGGAAACGCACCCTTCAGGAGTCATATTCTTCAGCGCGAATAACAATAAATCCGCCTTTTCGCTATCCGAGAGGTAGGACGCGACGTCCCGTATCGAAGCGTCCAAAATTTTGGGGTTAAATATCGTCGCCATGTCTCCTCTTCCGTGGCGTTGTATAAAGTTGAGGTTGGCTGGCGTTTGTGGCGTCCTTTTGCACTCGAGCTCCCAAGTTGTTTTCTAGTTTAAGAGGTAGGCTCCTTGAACGACGTTGACACGGGTTCTACAGGTCTGATTGTGAAGGGGGAAGTAAAGAAAGGGGAGAAGAAAGACGTCGTCAACCAAACGCTGACCCTGATCCAGCAATGCTATTCACTTACCTCGAAACGTAACCTCAGGATAGGATGAGATATAATAAGACAAAACGGTCGACCCTGGCAATTGGCCAATAACGAGGTCGAGAACAGCGCCTAGTGTCGCTGGAGGTTACCTGGAACCAGAGGCAAGGGTAGGAACGGGAAGTTCAGGAAGACGATTAGCAAAGAGGCAAGTAGACAGGTATAGCGTGAAGGTCGAACCAAAAGCTCACTTTTGCGATGACCGGGGCGCTGGTTTCCGTGTTCGTGGTAAAACGACGGTCCTTCTTGCCAACGGTCGAAGTAGTCGGAATAAGCGTTCACAAGAGAGGACAGCAAGAGCGGTCTAGGTCCAGAGCTCGCTCGTCCGCTGATTTGTAGCGCTCTCTGTATGGAGTATCGAGTGTATCTGATCAAGAAGAGAACGTAAGCGTTCCTGCCCGGGTTACGAGTCCACGAAGCAGAGTCGACGGTACGCCAGGCCAGGCCAGAGGAGAGTAGGACAGGCCGAGGACGAGGACGGGGTGGCGAAAGGATGAATATGAGTGTGGTAAAGGGAGACAAAGCGGCGGGCGGAGAAACGAAACGAACTGAATGAAATGACACTGATGATGCATTCCTTTCAGCCTCACTCCGAGAGGTTGGTAATATAACAATACGCCACAACAACAAATCGGACGACCGGGAAGGTACTTACCTCTTCTTGCTCGAGAAGCACAGACGTGCACCTTCCCTGGCGTTGGGCCCCTCTGAGCTCCAGCAAAACCTCCGAGGATAACAAGAAGATTAACAAACGGCAGATGGGAGAAGCCGCCTGGTAGAGAACTTGGGGAACGATTTTCGGGACGGCTCGTTCTTCGCGGTGGATAGTAGATCCTAGCGAGCGCAATATCACCCTCCCTGGGACGGCGTTCGTGCGGGAGGAAGGATCGGAAGCCCGTGGTTGGCTGGCTGGCTGGCAAAGTAATAGGTAACGAGAACAGCAACAGCAGCAATCGCAGCACCGGTCAATGCAAATAACCTGTGACCAATGACGAACCATGGAAAAGTGAATGTGGTCGAAAACAAAACCGCGTTTACGGCCATGGGTCCAGGCCACGTTCTAGACTTTGACGTGTGGACGCGCATCGGACAGGAGGACACCTGCCAATCAGGGACAGGCACCTTCTCTTCCCGGGAAGCGGCGATTAGATAAACATCACACACCCCCGCCCTAGCCAATTGGAGCACAGACATCACCCATTTCCCGCCCACGCGAGCGACCGACGGCAGACGCGTGGATTGCCAGATCCAATCTTCGAAATTATTGCAAAGTGGCCACCAATCCCATCCAAGAACGCGACCGACGCGCTGGCGGTGGGTGGGCGCTTGGAGGACCCTTCACTCCCGCTCCATTCAAAATCGTCTAGACGGGTGTCATACAAGCATGCTAAGCTTCACTCCAACTTCCTTGCCTCACGCTTTCCGGGTAGAAAGACCCCCTGGTAACGTGGAGCAGTGTTTATAACCAGGTAATTCATTCTTGAATCTTATTCGGCAGCGGCGGTGGCTCTCCTCCCCATAGGCTAATGGCAGGCGCCCTGGCTATCATGTCCTTTCTCCTGGGTCCTGAGTCACTATCCACGTTACTTTTTCTTATTCGCGTCCTGCTAACATCCACTTGCTCCACGTGTGTAGACATGTCAATTTCGGTGCTAGAATAAGTGAGCCGAACAGTACCTGCGGAGACTACCCAGCACTGTCAAGTCCAAGTCAGGCGGCTGAGGCACCAGAATTCAACAAGGTTTGACAGCGATCCTTTCAAGAAATCCGCAAAACCTCCAGAAAACATATAGCAAATGTAGATAAGGACGCGGGGCTCAAAGTGCTCCGTACGACCTCTGCGGTCAACCACGAAAGAAACGGACAGCCTGATCATCTAAACCCAAACCAGCAAGCGAGAACGTTAGCGCCCAGTACGGCGGCCGAGGAGCCTCAGCCCCGCCCCACCGATAATAATAATACTCCTCGAATGTATCCCAAAGCAGGTACATACCTTTTGCTACTAGACTTCATCAGACGAGTGAGGTATGTACCTGAACGCCTAGGCCTGTGGTATCTATCTATCATTCATGGATTCATTCTTCTACGGGCAGCTGTGATCTATGTTGTACGATTAACCAAACTGACCACACCGTTTACGCCTCTATTGAGCAAAGAAGCTACTTATGATATATGTAGATCTACGGCCGACTCCGATTCGAGGGGTCTAAAGTCAGAGAAATGGGGCCGAAGATGAGATGGGAGCCCAATTCGATGATATTACTTACGAGAGAGATAGGCAGAGAACCAGCCGGATAGGTTCGACTTACAAGCACAAGACCCTGCTTGATCCCGCTACGGCGGTCAACGTCTCATAGTGCCCCACTAGATCCGTCCAACTCCCTACAGTCCCCGCAACGTTGAATGATCTTTCGTCAGACGAGCTGTATACGCCCCGGTGTCAAGTCAAGTCAAGTCAAAAAGCGATTGGAAGGAGAGCAACATTCATCCATTCGGTCTAACTGAATATCATATGCGATTAAATAGCTAAAGATACATACACGATTAATCTCCAACAGACCCTCTAGTACTATTTCTACACGCAAAATTAGATGTGAATGAATGGGCTAGCGATACAAATGATGTAAAACGACCGAATGTTGAAGGCACAATTCAAAGGAGGGGGAGGGTACGTGGCAAGTCATAATGATAATCTAATCCAACCAACCAGTACCTCCGCCTCACACCCGATAAGGAGGAGGCGGCTCATCCGACCCACCTCTCGATCGCGTCCCCCAAACGCTCTGCCACCTCCCAAGTTGACTTTGACTCTGAGTCCCAAACGAACTTAGACCCCACCCCGAGCTCGAAGTTCCCTGCTGAGCGCCTTGTGGAGTTGAGCTAGTTGAATTGGCGGTTGGAGGGGCCCGACCAACGGATGACATGAGTCTCGTGTTGATCCGCGAGAGGTACGCTATGATGCTCCAGAGTTCTTGGACTTGGGCTTGGTGGTGCTCTGGTGTTGCGTTTGGATTCTGGGAGGAGGAGGAGCCTGGAGTTGATGCAGACCTCGAGGGTTGTGAAGGATTGGGATTATCGCCTGGAAGAGGAGCAGGTGGTGGAGTCTGCGGCCGAATATCTAAAACTGTCGAACGTAGAAATTTCCGTGCGCTGTTGAACGTAAACTCCAGATCCAATCTCACTGCAAGTGATCAAATGAGTGAGTGAGTGAGCGAGTGGAAGGAAAACAGATCTAGAAACGTACCAGTCTGCGCTAACCTCCTCACCATCTCCGGCCTCCTTCTCATCAATATCCTCAAGCCGCTCCCTAGAACCAAGGCCACCCCAAGCGCTACGAAAACCGCAACCAAGACCCAAATAAGCCTAGGTGTAGTGCTCTTCGAATTATACGCCATCCCCGAGGCGAATCTCGCCAATTCGACGTAGCCACGTTTGGTGGGTTCATACGTGAAGTAATCGATAACGAGCGCTTGCTGTGGTTCATTTGACGAGGAGGGTACGGACGTGATGTTTATCAGGAGCGAATGGAACACGTCGCCTGCGATCGTCCCTGAGGAGAACAGCTCGTAATTCTGCATCGACACCATCCCGAGGTCCAGTGGCGAACCGCCAACAGATGACGACGAGGACGAAGAGGAGAGGGGCGAGGAAGACGAATTCGAAGTAGAGCTTGAGCCAGCAAAACTCGACCCGTACCTCATCACCTGCGGCGACATACTATCCACCGTATACGACACCGTCATCCCCTCCCCACTACTCCCACCCGGCAAAATCAACCCAAACACCTTTATGGCGTTCCCTTGAAATCTGAGCTCGACCGTATCCCCCACTTGTCTCCCCACATGGACGCCCCCTCCGTACGCAGAGGCCGAGGCGACCTGGCTCTTCCCAGCGAGCGTGAACGGTTCTTGGGTTTCCGTCCATGAGCCCGAGTATGTGATTTGCTTGTCCGAGTCGTCGGCCATGACTGGGACCGTGATGAGAGGGCTACCCTCGTTCCCTATGATCTTGGCGTAGTCGATGGAGAGGCCGGGTGGGAGGTCGTAGAATTTGATGATGGTCCCAACACGGGTGAGTGCGGTTTCGGGTGTTTCGAGGTTGTACCACATGCCGTAGGAGAAGGGTGTAGTGGAGTTGGAGGAGGAGGATGGGGTGGAACTGTCGGAAGAGGAAGGAGCTGAGGAGGATGTGTTCCACGTCCCGCCGAAAGTTACTTCGACGGGTTTTTGGTCGTTGACTGAGACACGAAAGCGCTGTCCTTCAGCAGCGGATGGGGCGAGGCCGTACAACGACACGCCTGAACCTGTTCATGCAAGTAATTTATAAGTTCGACCCAATATTATCATCGCGGGCTTTGGTACCGACCTCGATAGCTCACGGTGAGCACCTCGTCCTTGGAACCAACTGTCGCCTCTCCACCCAGAACCGTAGCTGTTCCTCCTTGCCACTGCAAGTCGGGAAACACGGTCCACGTTTGGCTCCCTGACTGTGAAAATGTCAACACTTTATCGATATCGGTGGAGTCGTCGTAGAGCAAGTCAATGCTCGAAGCCGATACAAAACGAACAGGATCCGTAGGAGCCATATAGACTGCTCCTGAGTGCCTAGCTGCGTCGATACGTCGAGCTCAACGCCCGGAGAGTGGAAAGCAGAAATATTGAGATCATTTTGACATTTGGTCGACCCCCAGCATTAAGTACAACAAGGGTAAGCGAGCACTGTTCCTGAGGTCGGATGGCATACGACGATAAGCGCAAACGAATGTGGAAGACGAAAAGGGATGACCGTACTGGAAACAAGGGAATCGGGCGGAGCGCCCACAAAATCAGTCGGGCGTTGGAATGTCTCGCCAAATTGGGCACAAGGTTGCCGGCATCGGTTGCCGGGGCGAACGACAGGTGCTTTGACACTCTTTCATTCAACCACCATCGAGGCATACGGTCGCCACTGGTTACTTGGATCTGCTCCTGACGCTTCTGGTCTATAGGATTTTGGGGTCTGCGGGCACCGAGGTAAATCCGAACCCGGAATTATGACGGATCATGGCGCTGGAGGAGTGACCTTTGACAGCCCACCCTCGTCCGAAACTACACGCACAGACGCCCAAAGCACGCAACGACCCATGTCTGTGGATACTAATTCTCACCTAACTGGCATGCTTCACTTGCCAATTGAGCTGCACCTGGCTATTACACGACATCTCGCCTTCCAACCACGAAACCTTTTCTCGTTGCTGAAGGTCGGTTGAACCCATGATTATGAGGTTCAGTCTTTGACAAACCGGCTTAGACGTGCAGCACCCTCCACAACGTGTACTCTCAAAAATGCATCTGGGACACTGCGCTCCAGATCGTCTGCCTTCGGGACGCTCTCTTCGTTCCATCTTATCCCATCCAGTCCATGACAGTTCCCGAGCTCCAACGAGCCGTCATGGGCCCAGATCTCTGGAACTCACGCTTGAGGGCAGGAAAGTCTTTCGTTGATGCTGACGTCCAGTCAGTAGAGACCTTTCACCAAGTACAAGACATCAACTTGCACAACCCGCCGGCCCTGGGCGTCGACGAACAATGCAAAACGAGAGCTTATCTCGTACCAGGCGGACGTTATCTATTCGACCAAGCGCATAATGTCCTATCGCTCTGGGATCTAGGAGCTCCCAAGGCCTTTCAAGCAGCACAGGGCGAAACATCGTTGGTCATGTTGGATCGTTTAGAAGTGAGTGGGGTCGAAGAACCAGGGTTTGCCCAGGACCAACCACCGGAATTCGCTGTACACCAGTCGTCCGATGGAGAAAGCTTGATACTGCTGGTTGCTGCAACGGCGCTGTCAATGGACCAGGATACTGACAGGTACGTTGTTCTTTCCCGTCAAATTTGCCTTTGCTAAAGACCTGTCGGTCAAGGATTGAGTTATCCGTGTACGAGATCACACCCTCAGACGAGGCTCCCAAATTTCTTCAGCTCGCTAGTTTGACAGTGGTCAACTTCAAGTTCGGCACCCTGGCCTTAGGGCTTGGGAACGTCTCCGTAACGTCAAACCTCGCCATCCTTTACCCGCTTCACCGTGTTATGGTGTGGGATTTCACCTCAAATCGATACACAGTATGGAGTACGAGCCACCGTGCGTTGGATGACACTGCAGAGATTGTGAGTTGCCGATAATTTTTGATACATGACTCCGTATTCATGCGTCAACCTCATGCTTTGATTCTTGATTGAACGGTATTTTGTCCACTCGCCAATCTCAGCAATTCTTATCCCATAAATCAATCGTCCTCGCCAACAACACCGGTCTACAAACCTGGTCCATCCCCAACTCAAGCTCAATGGAACCCGTCCCCAACTCAAGAACCATTCTAATACCATCTGGTCTCGGCGCACGCGACATCCCACAACCCTCTCCGACCTTGGACATAGCCAAATTTCAGCTGGAAGGGAGAGAATACGAGCCGTTGGTGTGGACGTTATCGCAATGGTACAACCCGCTCGACCTTCCCATCTTATTCGAGGCGGTCAACAGGGACGAAAACGCCCTCGGGCGTTATGGAAACCATCATGTGTTGCGCATCCGAGTGGACCCTCACGCCTATTTGGCACCAGGGCACTCGTCGCCATCGTCCTCTGGACATCCTGCGACCTCGGGTGGTCAGAGCCATTTGTCTGCCCATCCCCAACCGGAATTACAAGCAGAGATTGCATTTCCATTTCCACATAAAGTCGACGCACACCATTACCACTCCCTTCACAGAATATCCGGCGACCTCCTTTTCTCTTTTTACAAAGGGTGTGTGGAAGGCCACGATTTTGGGATCGTGTATTCGCGTTTCTATTCAAGTCCGTGGTATGCGCGTGGGCATAGCTCACGTTCGCTCACTTCAGAACAACCAGAAAACTCCCCTGGTGAAGCCGCCTCGAAACCAGAAGAAGAAGAGGCGGGGAATTTCAACTCGTACGACCATGGCGTCGTAGGCATGAGCCTCGACTTCGTCGGCGCGCGATCACCCTCGCTCACCTTTTGTTCGGCGTCTGGGAGGATTGTGTGTGGTACTTTCGCGGAAAGTGCAGTTCCAAAACGGGGTGTGAACCAAAGGGAGCATAGACATTTCATAAGGGTTTATGATTTTTCGAATGTCTTGCTGTCGTCGTAGTATTATATGGTCGGTCTGTGTAGTCAGCGTCACATATATGTGTTGTTGTAGAGCGTATATGCCTATTCTTCGGGTTTGAGTACTCATTTCTGTTAACGATGGACTCGTATACCAGCACTGGTCAACGGCATCTGAGATCTGTTTATGACGTCTACCTCTAACCTCTGCTAGATATTGGAGTCCATGGAGGGACGATCAGGATCGTTTCGCTGGTGGTTGGTCGGTGGGGCACTCTTCCGCCGCCCTCTTGAAAGAGATAACCTTCTGGGGGCCCGACGACCTTTCCGAGTCACTTGAGGACTCGGAAATGAGTGAGCAGTCGGAGTAGGTTTCGTAGCAAAGTTCCCAAGTATCTTCAGGTGCGTCAAGCTGAGCGATAGCCTCGTCGAAGAGCTTGAGGATGTGGGTGTAGTGCTGATTGGCGTTTGAAGCAAGGAGCTCGGCCTCCTCTCTCCTAGCTTCTCGAGTCCTCCGGCTAAGGTCTCTCTTTGTATAGACGAAGCGAAGGATGAATTCTTGATAGGCGAGAAGGAGGTTGATGCAAGGAATTGGCCAAAGCTTCTCTACAGGCACAGGGGGACGTTTCCATGTTAGCAACCCCCCTTTGACAGACGCTACGAAACGGGGAGTCTCCGCGGGCCACAACTGCATGATCTCCGGGAAGGATTGAAAGACACCCTGGGAATTGTAACCAAACATGATGTGAACCAGGACATAGAGAAAGGACTCTAAATCGTCCAAATGGTCACGGAGGAGCGGGTCATCGTATTCGCTGCTGGTGAGGACCGCTATTGACTGATAAAGACGGGTACCCTAGGAATGTCGTTCAGATCATGACATATCGAAGCTGCTGAGGCACAACTTACAATGATCCAGTCCTCCAGCGTCTCCGCACCGAGATGAGTCGCGGCATCAAAATCAATAAGAGCCCCTCGAGAGCCTGGTTTGGCCCCGGGCTTTCCGAGAAGCACATTATTGAGAGAAATGTCTCTGTGAAGTATTCCCTTCTTGTACATTTCCATGTGGCCTGTTCAAGAAAGCGAGTAAGACTGCCGGTCAGCTCACACTAGCGACAGACGTACCAGCGATAGCATCGCGCAGAGCACAAAACACTTGCATTGCTGAGGTGAAACAAGCGATGGACTTTCCGTAGGCCTTCATCACAACGCGTGTTTCGACGCGGTTTTGAAACCCTTTGGGCGTCGCAGAACCGAATTGACGCAAATTCCTAGTCTCGTCGCGATTGGGCTCGCAGGAAACCATCTGAACGACCCCGGGAATTCCAACAGCCTCTCGTAGATACACGTGCTCAGAGACACGCTCTTCCGATTTCCATGAATCCTTAACGACGAGGTCTTCCCCAGTGACAGGATCCCGCACGCTCCAGCAGATCGTAGCACGACCGCAGACGTGGCCACGAAAAAAGAGTGGCGCGACCTTCTGGAGAGTATATACGACCTCGAGGCCGTCGTTTCCGTTAGTCGTCAAGGTACCACCCACCTTTCTGCCGTTCACAATGGTCCATTGAATAGTATAGTCAAGGCCGATATCCGACTCGTCTGGAGAGCTGAGGCCAAGAATGATGCGGACAAGGATGTGAGGGTCAAGGTGAAAGTTAATGTACGGAGTATACTGAACACCGCTGCGGTCGAAATGGAAGAGACGAAAGTGGTCCCCAGAGATAAAGACCAGTCGAACGAATCGTCGATTGGGTTGCTGAATGAATATTTGCCTATGAGAGGATCATGGGTAAGCCACATCAACATGAAATTGGGGGTAGTGAGTGGTCACCTGGCGTAAATTGCAGCGCGCGTCAACTCCTCGGATACCGGCGTATGGTCCTGTGTATGGACATCTATACAAGCAGTCACATTGGAGAACCCAGTATCAGTAGGCGTCTCTTCCGCTTGAGTAATGGGAAGTTGAAAGGATGGTCCTTCCGCCCTGATCACAAAGGTAGGGTGTGACCAATGGCGCGCGGACTCCCTATCGAGTTCGTAGTGCGGAAGTCCGGTTGCATGTGTATCAACCACCTTACGCGTACCGCGCACAGTAGGCTCGTTCCAAAAATGAGCCAAAATCGACGTCAAGACATTGAAAAATGGCGTGTAGAAATCTTTATCGAGAAACTTGGTGCCGCTTCGAGGTAATCTCCATCGGCGCTGCTTCAGACTGTACGAGCGATCCTTCCTCAAGAAGTCGTCAATGGCTGATTCAGATGCAACGTGGTGATAAAGCAATCGAGAGAAGGTGTCATCTTCGAGGCTCACAACCTCTCCGAGTTCTGGGAGAACAAATTGTCTTTGCTCGTCGAGGGTCCGACGAAGCGATGCCAATAGAGCATGCTTGTGCAAAGATCGCGTGAGCATACCTAATCTCAAGAGGAGTTATGATTCAATTTCTCCAGAGAAATATTCGCATCTCACCTAATAGATGAAAACAGTGGCGACCAGCACTATTGAAGGATGATGGTGGTTCAGGAACAAAGCATTTCGTGAAATGTGGCAGTGATGTGGCCGGGTTCAAACTCCGCCATCCTCCTTTTGTTGTCTCTAAGTTCGCTACAAACAAAGCGACGAATGACAAGCATACGAACATGAGTACTCACTCTTGCTAGCGATTGAATATCTATATAAACGCAGCTTCTGATGGTTCTCTGTGTTAAATTGACGTCTACCTCTAGATTCTACTATACATGATTGGAGTCCGTGAAGCGCCCGTTGAAGGCATTCCTAAATTGCACAATGCGCTATGGACGATTCGGGGATCGTTTTTGGGGGCGTTGGTCGGCGGGGTACTCTTCCGCCGCCCTTTTGAGAGAGGTAACCTTCGGGGGCCCTGGCGGCCTTTCCGAGTCACTTGACGACTCGGAGATAAGTGAGCAGTCGGAGTAGGTTTCGTAGCAAAGCTCCCATGTATCTTCAGGTGCGTCAAGCTGAGCGATAGCCTCGTCGAAGAGCTTGAGGATGTCGGTGTAGTGCTGATCGACGTTGGAAGCAAGGAGCTCGGCCTCCTCTCGCCTAGCCTCTCGAGTCCTGCAGTTAAGGTTTCTCTTTGTATCGACGAAGCGAAGGATGATTTCTTGATAGGCGAGGAGGAGGTTGATGCAAGGAATTGGCCAAAGCTTCTCAACAGGCACAGGGGGACGTTTCCATGTTAGCAACCCCTCCTTGACCGACGCTACGAAGCGGGGATGCTCCTTGGGCCATGACTGCATATCATTCGGGAATGATTGAAAGGCACCCCGAGAATCGTATGCAAACATGATGTGAATAAGGACATAGAGAAAGGACTCTAAGTCGTCCAAATGGTCACGGGGGAGTGGGTCATCGTATTCGCTGCTGATGACTCGGAGGACCATTATTGACTGATAAAGACGGGTACCCTGGGACGGTCGTTCAGATCATCAGATATCGAAGCTGCTGCGGCATTACTTACAATGATCCAGTCCTCGGGCGTCTCCGCACCAAGATGAGTCGCGGCATCAAAATCAATAAGAGCCCCTCGAGAGCCTGGTTTGGCCCCGGGCTTTCCGAGAAGCACATTATTGAGCGAGATGTCTCTGTGAAGTGTTCCCTTCTTGTATATCTCCATATGGCCTGTTCAGGGGATCCAGTAAGCTTGTTAGGTATATGATAGATGAGCATACATTAGAGACACACGTACCAGCGATAGCATCGCGCAGAGCACAAAACACTTGCATTGCTGAAGTGAAACAAGTGATGGACTTTCCGTAGGCCTTCATCACAACGCGTGTTTCGACACGATTTTGGAACCCTTTGGGCATCACGGAACCGAATTCGCGCAGACTTTTAGTCTCGCCGCGATTGGGCTCGCAGGAAACCATCTGAACGACCCCGGGAATTCCGACAGCGTCTTGTAGGTATACGTGCTCAGAAACACGATCCTCCGATTTCCATGAATCTTTGACGACGAGGTCTTCTCCAGTGGCGGGGTCCCGCACGGTCCAGCAAATCGTAGCACGACCGCAGATGTGGCCACGAAAGAAGAGTGGCGCGGCCTTCTGAAGAGTATATGCAACCTCACGGCCGTCGTTTCCTTGAGTCGTCAAGGTACCGCCAACCTTTCGGCCATTCACAATGGTCCATTGGATAGTAGAGTCAAGGCCGACATCGGACTCGTCCGGAGAGCTGAGGCCAAGAATAATGCGAACAAAGGTGTGAGGGTCGGCATGAAAGTTGATGTACGGAGTGTACTGAATGCCACTGCGGTCGAAATGGAACAGACAAAAGTGATCCCCGGAAATGAACATCAGACGCACAAATCGTCTATTGGGTTGCTGAATAAAAATTTGCCTATGAAGTTATGAATATGTAAGTCCCCTTGTACAAGAGTTAGAAAGACAAGCTACCTTGCGTATGTTGCAGCGTGCATCAACTGCTCTAATATGGGAATGCGCTCTTGTTGTGTCTGGATGTCGATGCACGAAGTTACGTTCGAAAAGCCAATCGCGGCAGGCGGCTCGCCCATTGCGGGTATCGGATTTTGGAAGGACGGCCCCTCCGCTCTGATCACAAAGCTGGGGCGTGACGAATGGGTGGTGTTTGCGCCGAGTTCGTAGTGGGGAATGTCGGTCGCATGGGTATCGATCACCTTGCGCGTACCATGCGAAGAAGCTTCACTCCAAAAGTGCTTCAAAATGGATGTGAAAACGGCCAGGAATGGCGTGTAGAAATCGGTGTCGATCAGCTTGGTGCAGCTTCGTGGTAATCTCCATCGACGCTGTTTTAGGCTATACAGGCGTGACTCCCTCAAGAAGTCGTCGATGGCTGGTTTCGATGCAACACCACGATAAATAGATTGAAGAAAGACGTCGTCTTCAAGGCTCACGACCTCGCCGAGTTCCGGCAGGACGAACTGCTTCTGTTCATCGAGGGCTCGTCGAAGAGATGCGGACAGGGCTCGCTTGTGCGAAGATCGCGTACGCATGTTCTGGAAATGCGTTAGAGTGGGTTTGCGCGTACACTTATTGGTTTCCACGTACTTCAATGTAATTTGCGGGATACAGGCGGTAACAGTGTGGAGTGATGATGGTGGTCCAGGAGCAAGCACCATCATTCGCGGACCGTGGCAGTAATGTGACCGCGTTCAAACTCCGCCATCATGCGTCTGCCTCTTCGGCATGCAGCGGCATTGGCCCACTGGGGAATCCGACAGCCAATGACTGCTAGAATGGGTTCTGCTCGTTAAGAGGTTGGAAAGGGAGCCTGTGAGGCAGTAGTAGCGCCAGGATATCTCTTTATGGGCGTTGGAAGTCCAAGGAACACGGTTCTGAGAGTCACAGAGAGCGCCATTGTCGTCTAAATCGGGCTTGATGTCGGTGGTCACGATCACGGGACGTCTACAACGGTGACCAGTGTGCTCGTATTTGTCAAACTTGGCTAGCGGGCCGCCCTGCGTGCGGCACATATACGAGGGTTTACGCTATTCCTACATTCTACTGGCCCGGTTGACTTGCCCTTGCTCGCAATGTCTTGTTCTCGTAGATGGCATACAATAACGTTCTCCCATGACACGTTTTCATCCATTGGACATCGGATTCCATCTCCGCTACTGTTCTTTCAAATATGCATTTCTTTTGGTTTGCCATGCCATCAGCATACCACACTTGACCAGAGTTGTCAATGATACGAGATGTGAAATGAAAATCTCCACCATATATCAGTCCTCGCAGCTGGTAAGCATGATTAACATCCTCTAGCACAGGCACTGACATCACAATATTAGTGTTCATATCTAAGTCATTCACTCCGATGCATAGCATGGCTGGTGGATCCTGTACAGATAGTACCCTAGACAGTGCTGAATTACATGCAGAACAACGTTTTCTTGGAACACGAGCTTTGATAAGGTATAATGCATCTGCTATTGAATAATCTGGCCCTACCTCCTTCTTTCTTGAACTGTTGGGCAACAAGGCTGTTGACACTGAAAGACTCAGTGGATTTTCATTTTCCAATACTACATTGCATGTATCACACGACATGATTGATATACCACAATCTATATCAGGAAATACATTGGCCACCAGCTCAGATATGAATACCCCTCCCGTGCCTGCTCTGAATTGCTCAGGATCCTTCTCTCTCAATGCAAGTCTGATACGGTTTCTGACTGCCTCGATTGGTTGTTGCGTACTCAACAATCTCAATGAATCACTTAACAGTTCACATATCTCACCATAAGATGACAAGACTTGTGTCCAATATGCTTGGTCTGCATGCCATAGATTGTACAGTATCACAAGTAGAGCATCATATGCACAGCTGTAATCAGTGTTGTCCCACAAAATACCGATAGGGCTGTCCATTTGATTGCTTGTACTGTCTGTATTTGCGTTGATTGTCTTTGCTTTTTTGTCCTTGTTGCGCTCAAGGGGTTCAATGGGATCAGCATCATCCTTTGATCTCTTGCGTCGTTGTTTTTGCTCTTTTGGTTTAATGGATTTTGCATTTTTCTTCCAATTTTGTTTGATCAAATTGCTGTGCCAGAAGTAATTCTTCTCACCTTCCTCTGGTTCAACCGGCATAAGTACAGTCACTGATTCTGGTTTTAGTGCAGGGTGCCACCCTGACAAGATATCAGTCTTGTCTTGATGTTCTATATAGGTGCGGATTAGTGGATAACGCAAATCTCCTTGTATGCTCGGATCTAGGGTCCCATTGTACCTGTCTTTTGTGATCCTATCCAGCAAATCCAGATGCCTGAACTCTTGTTTCAATGCAGGTTCAATGTCATCTGTGATTTTAATAATGCTTCTAGGGAACTCACCTATAATGACTGTTTTATCAGCTGACTTGCCCCTGGATAGGCTAGTGTATACCCCATGATAAGAGCCACTGTTTGATAGCTCAACAACATTGTACTCCTTGGTCTTTCCTTGAGATGCATAGTCTGTCATGCTAAAGTTCGGCAGTATATTGACTTGCTCTCGCTCAATCCTGATGCTTTTATCATCAGGAAGAAGGCAGTACAGGCTATTGGTTGACTTTGAAATAGGTACAACGTCTTGAGGCAATCCTTCAAGCTTAACTGTCTTTGGGGCATTTGATAGTTTAACATACACTACATCGAGGCAAGGTTGGTCATATGGTCCTGTGTGTGAGGTCCATCCAACTACAATACCTTCCTGGCCTTTGGTAATACAAAGCTCAGTAGCATCATTATATCGCAATATAACTGGCATCCCAAGGCAGATGGGTAGCTTACCAGGTACATGCTTGGTGGAGCTAGGTGGTACGTCCCATATTCTCTTTTGTAGTGGTTCGTTCATTGCTACACGTGCACTCTTTTTTCTTCTTGATTTTTTTGCGTTTCCTGGCATAGCTGTTGGAAGTAAAGTATCTGTAGAGTAAAAGTAATGCAGTTGTTGCCCAACTTCTTTTGCAAACCGTTCACAGCCAGTAAAATTAAACTGGTCTTTGTATATGTTAGTAGCAGTAATTATTGACGCGTTGCGATAATCAGGGTTCTGATCGAAAAGTATTGTTCCTGACTCAACCATCAATGAACGAAGAAATGCCACATCACTATCAGTGCAACTAGCATATCGCATATTTTCCAGAGCTGTTCTGAGTGATGCCTCTTTACTCCCTTCTACTGTCTGTCTCATATTTTTTGTCAATATAACGGCCACTGTAACTTGATGCCATAAGAATCGCCCCACTATACCTTGCTCATTGAATCTGTTTAAGCTGACAGATGATGCATTACCTGACTGATCTCTGTATAATCTACTCCCACCTACCGGAGGCAACTGAGCAAAATCTCCTGCGAATATCATGTTGTAACCACCAAAGGCTTCTTCAAATTTCTGGCTGATTTTAGCAAGACGGTCATTAATGTGAAACATATGATTACACGATAGCATTGAACACTCATCAATAAATATATATTCTACACCAGCCATTCTTTCTCTAGCCTTAAGAACTGAGGTATGCTCATTGATTACAACATCGTCTTCGGGGTCTTCAGTTTTAAGACCCAAAAAGTGGTGATAGGTGTCTCCATTTAAAAGGGCAGCTGCCGTGCCTGTTGGTGCAAGGATTACAAATCGGTGGGTTTCATTCCGAGCCTTGAACAGCTCTTTGATGGCCTTAATGACTTGAGATTTCCCTGTGCCACCCATGCCACCAAGATACATACGAAGAGGAGCAGTATCTGTGGTTGAGATATGATTGGCTACTATCCGGAAAGCTCTTTCTTGCTCTTCGTTGAGTGTGTTGGATAAAACAATTTCCTCAATTAAGTTCTGTTCCTTATCCTTATCTGCTTTGTATGTACGTGAAATGTAAGACATGTCTACTAGCTTCACTTCTCCTGGCACATTTTCCTTCCCAGTCATATTAAGCGATACATTATCACCTGAAGTCTTGATACTGTCAGGAATATTTGATTGTTTGGCTTTAGCTTCAGTTTCTCTTGCATTCTGAACTATAGATTTCCAACGAGAAGCTGTGATATTTGATGTTACCTCCTGCATAATTGGATATGCTTCTGGCAAAACATGATTAACCATATTTATATCACTTAAAAGGGACAATGCGTTGATCATGTCCAAGTCATGCCTCTTGGTTGTCTTCCCTCGGTAATCAAATCCATCATTTTCTACATCTGCATCATCTGTCAGTGACTTCAGCAAGTCATCTATACTATCATCATCAACATCTGGATTTGAGATATTACCATTATTTCTGAACGACATTCTAAGTGCCTTCTCTCGTATTTTCATTATAGCATGATAATCATCTCGTTCATCAAGGCACTCATATTTGATGTTGAAGTTGCTCATCAAGCTACGCATCTGGTCTGTGAAAGGAAAAAGCAAGAAAGTCTCTGGCCATGTTTCATTTGGTAATTTTAGATCCAAAACAGATCTCCATGGTTTGAAGAGTACAAGCATTGTCTTGCAGTAGTAAGCATGATCCCCTTGGTCCTTCCTAGGTAGACTCCCTCCTAAGAAATTAGGAAGATGAGTGTTCTTGCGGCTAAGGTCCATCTTTACCATGTGAGTGTTTCTATGAGTATGACCTGCTTTATACTGTTGGTAATCTCTACTACTAACACTGGGGAGGTCTTCATCATCAATATCAGGGTCAACGAAATCTTTTTTAGAGTTCCTAGAGCGTCGTTTTGTTTTCACATTGCATTGCACCCAATCTATCAGGTTAACATCCGCATATATGTCTGGACGGTATACATAATCATCGACATTAGACCAAGCAGCATAACCTTCCTCATTTTTGGTCAATAGAACCTTGTCAAACACGTCATCAGCCTCCTCAGATCCACTAAGTGCAAGTTCTGATCGAGTTATATGAGAAACATAGCTTTTCCACCAAAAAGATACAAACTCATGGCTGGCATAATGGTCAGGATTTCCCAATAGATATAAAGAAGCCATTGGACTGCCAATTTCAAGTTTTGAAGTGATAGTATTGGCAAGTTTGAGGATCAACTTTCTTGCTGCATCGCTCTGAGAGTTCTCGCTTGTAATTGTTCCAGCATGCTTTTGATATATGTCATAAGCTGAGCTAAAAATTTGGTAACTTTTCAGCGAGGGCTTGGTGATATAATCAGTAACATATGATACAATGGCCTTAATTGCTGTCCCAGACATAAGTGAAGAGACATCAGTATTGCATCGCAAGAGATAGGTGACTGCCAGAGTGAAGCTATTCATCATACCTTCAAGCTTTTTGAGATTTATATGTCCATCCTCTTCAATGACTGTGGCAGGATACTCTTCTCTCGGAAATCGGGCTCTGCATATTCCATTTTTGTCAAGACAGCCTTTTGGCTGAGAGTGTACAGCCCCGTCTTTCCCATTATTATTTTCTGACACAGCTACTCTTTGGGTTCGACATGTGTGTATGTTAGATCGCAGTAGTAAATCATCGGTTATTTCCAAGAAAAAGGACCACCAACAGTCCAATTCCTCACATTTGGTACACTTGCCATTTTTGTCTGTATTGCAGTCACTGTGTTCCAAAGGAGGTGGTAAAGGAAGGGTGAGTGTAGGGTCAGCATCTTCTGAAGCATGGTTGCTAAACTTGGCCCTCATCTCACTGACACTTCCCCCAGAAAGTTCACCTTGATGGCATCCTTCCAGGTAAGCTATCAATTGCTTCTGGAATTCTGCATCTTTATCAAGTAGTCTGTCCCTGATTTCCTGGGGTGACATTGAGTTTTCAATCCATATCATTGCATGGAGATGTAATGTAAGTCTACCCTGCTGCTCGACTGTACCGTAATAGGCTGACGTCTTCCCATAAAGCCCAGTTTGGTCAGTGCCAATGCCAAGAACATGCTTCAAGAACATTTGGACCATGTGGTGGAAGAACCTTGCAGCTGCGACTGGATTCCTTAGCACACGGGCATCCCTTTCTTGAGAAGATAGTATATCAGGCTGGAAAATCTTGTTTGTGCCTGCATAGTAGAGGCAAATGGGATGGCGGCTGTCTGCTGGAGACAGAGTTACAAACCATGGTGGAGAGCCTTTGAAAGATATCATAGTCCAAATTTCATTTCTCATATGCTTTTTGCAGGTTAGAGATCCTTGTGAATGCCCACCAACATGATCCAGGTCATCCATTATAGAAAAGCATTTCTTTTCCTCTTCAGTTTGTGGTTTAAAAGTCTCTCCCTGCTCCAATCGAGATGTAATGTTCTTTAACACATCAAGATCCAGGCTGACAATCCTCTGGGAAATCGAAGCAAACTTGTTCCGTTTTGCTAAAAGGAAGCTACCGGTAACATTACTTTTGATCTGTTCATGATTGAACGCTATCATAGGAAAGTAAAAGTCGGTCTGAAAACGTTTGTCATGGTACATCAATAGCCTTCTTTTGTGCATGGATTCTGACATGACTCTTGAATGTGTTGATTGCCCTATTCCACCAAGGCCATATGGAAATAACCAAGGAAACATCTGCGGATAAAGCTGAGCATTATCATACATGGTGACTGGCTGCGAATCTTGGCCAACTCCCAAGGCATACCCACCTTGTTCCATATGAGCAAGAGCTTTAAGTTTCAATGCTTTCAAAGTGAGTTTGGAGAAAGAAGAGCTTGTAATACCATGAACCACAATCGAGCATGGACCAGAATCTGATGCAACATTAATCACAGTCTCATGTTTGCTCATCTCAGTAGGAAGCTTGTCGGTTGGATCTATAGAAGAGGACACCTTTCTAAAGTCAATAGAAACTGGTACTCCACTGAGAGGATATTGGTCTAGGTTATCCTTGGATATAGTAAGATCTGCATAATCTGAGTGATTCAGCTTCAACCACTCTAGTGCCTCTGATATCTTTTCCCTGCGCACCAGCATTGGACACCTTTTGAAATCTTCGTCTGTTGGTTGAGTATGCCCAAGGAAGATCACTGCAAGAATCGACCCTGCCTCTTCCAGTGAAGGAGGCAAGGTGTGGTATACTTTAACTACTGGAGTCGCAAACATGATTGCATTGGCTATTAGCTTCGCTCGTCCTGAAGAAACTCTCATCAAGCATCGGTTGTGACGAACTCGCGAAATTAGCATTTGCTCAGCAAAGGTAAGTCCAGTCAACTGATGAGGAACCTTCCCAATCCATAGACCATTTGCCAATGCGTACTTTGGGCACTTGCCGCTTTTAAGGTCTGCCATACAATCTGTACACACCTTGCTGCAGTCAGTATCTAGAACGGGCCCTGGGAGATATGTAACAGCATCATCAACAGTTTGTCGCTCAGCTCTCGTGCTTTTCTGATTTGTGATACAGGATAGATCCAAATCACGTTTAGCTGTTTCTAAAAGTTCCATATCCCTTGAAGGAGTAAGTTGGCCACATACTGCACATCCTTCTTCTTCAAGGTGCTCAATAGAGCTTTCTTGACACCAGTCTCTTATAATCCTCTGTATCAGGTCCCTTTGAGGGGCAGGAGGAGGAAAGGGTTGTAGATCAGGCTCAGATGGCAAAGGTCGAAAGATACCCACCATAATGTCACATAATCCACATTCGTGACGACGTAGTAACAAGGTATATGAATCCTTTGAGTCTCCAGAGTAGTAATCGACCCCGTGTGCTCGCAGTATAGACTGCAGCTGAGGTCGAGAGAGGTGGTCGGCCATTACATGCAAAGGGATCTTTGAGGCAACAAGAGAATTATCCTTGGCCAACATGGCCAGGTACTCAGCAAAAGTGTCATGTTTTAAATACTCATATACTACGTTTAAGCTCGAAGGCACGGACGAACTGGATATAATCCCATGAGAATATATTGTATCCCAGGAATACCTAGCCTCGGAAAGTCTACCCCCTCCCAAGAACAAGTCATTTGTGGAGGAGGAAGCGGTTGGAGAGAGGTGCCGTTGGCGAGTATGGTTCCGACGTAAGCTGGGCAACGCGTACTTGAAGATACGGACGATGCAGTCCCATGTTATCCAGTTAACCTTCCAAATAGGTTTAGCAGCATTGAGACTGAGGCAAGGGTGAAGACTATTGAGCCGCGCATAAAAGTCGTGACGCAGCATGCTATTCCTGCTCACAAATAGGCGTAGTAGACGAACAAAACCACCGGGACCATAGTTATAATAGAGAACAGGTACTTTGTAGTGCGAGAAGTTCCTTATGTGATTGAGCCGCTTGATTCTATCCACCCTAATTTCAGCGAGAGAGGGAGGAGCATAAAATTCCTGGATTTCACCAGTCGATATCATAATATTATGCAAGTAAAGAGATTTATCCGGCGCCAATCGTCCGTCGAGTTGATATAAATGGATTGACCCATTCGCAGGAGGACGAGGACATGCAAGCAAGAACAGAGCGATAGCTGTAAATAGCGGTAGAACAAGGTGTGATGGGTGCATCGTGGTGGTGAAGAAAGAAGGAAAACGCGGGGTACCATGCGACACCGGTCGTTCCGATGTGTACAAACAATTGAAAACAAACCCCGATGCCTAGCGTCCGCATATACTTGTATATTATAGGTCCGCACACTCGTATACTCAGGCTCTAAGTGATTCAAATCAAACTTGAACGGTTTATTGGGACTCGTAGTCAGGCGTACTAGCTAATACATCATCTGCACTACGAAGTACATTAGATAATATGACCTTGTCTTTACACGAAGGCAACTGGTCATGAACAAAACGCCACTCCTGCACGGTCACCCTGAACTTATCCATCACCTGAGCCTTCTCCTCATCGCATATGATGGTGTCCGGGACAAGCGTGTTTGGTATCCAGTTGCAAGCCCAGTCCATGACGATCGTGAAATCCGCCAAGTATCTGGTGTCGCGGACTGCCACCCCAAGATGATTACCCTCAGTGAAAGAGAGGCAGCAGTGGATGGCATGGGGACGCAGGCAGAAGGAAAAGTCGGCGTCGATAGTGTCATCTAGGACGAGAACTTCGAGGTTTTCGAGGCGGAGGATGAGGTCGATTGTCGTGTCGAGGTGAGGTGTAGTGGTCATGGTGTGCTCCATGAGAAGTAGGTTGAACAAGGTAGGGGGCCAGATAAGCCATATCTTGAAGCCCTTCCAGTGAATGACGTACACTGCTGCACCGATGCCGTCCGCGTGAGGGTGTGTAATCGCGCCTGCCAGCGTCCAGGAGTTCGTGAGGGCCGACAGGGCACATCCTACGCCGTCCATGAACGGGGTGACATACTTGCAGGACAAAAGTCCCTTCTTCGTGGCGGGTATGTCAAACACAGACAGCAGCCTACCACTTCTACCAAGCGGACACCCCTTCGCGAGCAACAGCTGAGCGTTCCAGAAGTCCGCCGCCGAAACATTGCGCTCTACTGTGTTGGTGTACGAGTCCGAGTATTCGACGTCGGTAGAGTCGAGGAGATCAACCATCGCTAGTAACGGCGAGGGACGAGGACCTTCTCGAGTAGCAGTACCGAATATATCGCATGTGAGGCTGCTGGCGACGGACCCCTGGGCGTTGAGCCGTTTAATAGGTGATTCGAAGGTGAGCAATGTTTCGAGGATGACACGGCCGCGGTCCTTTTGTACCTCAACTAGGGAGGAGGGGCCCGTGACCCACTTCAGAAGAAGATCGCTCAACCACGCATTGGCAGGATTAACGGGCTGCTTCAAATGGATGTCTGGGCCAAACGTAAGCAAATGCTGAAAGAGTTGGGAAGATGTACGAACCACCAGAACTGATTGACGTTGAACTTCGCGACGCAGGCGTCGGAGGGCTCGAAGGAACCGAACGATCTGAATCGTCCGTCCCAGTGGGAGGGACAGGGGAGACAGGGGCGACGGGGTCGATGGGCAATGTGGAGGGGATAGGGACGACGGGGGCAACGGGGACAGGGGAGACAGAGGCGACGGGGACAATGGGCAATGCGGAGGTGATAGGGACGACGGGGGCAACGGGCGTGACTGGAGCCGCCACTGTCGGCAAGAGTTGAGGAGTGTTAGCGGTGGCCTGAGCAGCCAACCACGCCAACCTCTCAGCACGACCTGGAGCCCAGTCGAAGCAATGTAAGCTACACGATGCAACCAATAGGAAGAGGCACCCACCTCTACCGATATACCAATAATTTCTGCTCTTCCACACGCATTCAGCGATACACAATCGTCGCTCGTAGGACGCGGTCGGGTGAGTTTGAGCAGGTAGTCCATTCGGTTGCCTCGTTGTGTCAGCTAGGGTCCATCCGACCCCAGTTCGTACCCAGGCAAGCCCGCCAGTCGAATCAAAGTGAAGATCTCCTAACTTCCCGTCGCCGACTGGACGTCCGGGATGTTTGGAAATTTCGTAGTAAATCCGAGCACCGGAATAGACGAAGGCTAAATCGATATCAATCCGAAATGAATAGTGGACAACAACATAGGGTGATAAGGGACGTACATTTGACCACCATACAGAAGAAAGACGGAAGAGGAGAAAGACCGGGGGCGGGGGGTGCAAATTGCAACGCAAACATGCGCTTTTAAGCGTACAGCTGTTGGGCAGTCAACCGACGATCGCATATCGCATAAAACTGCTATTTTCCGCTATTCCGTTCGTTTGATCGATCAATAGAGCCGGTCCCCGAGCATGACGACGAATAAGAGTCAGATAGCAAAATGAGGGAATCATACCACTGTATTTAAACCTAACGGCCAAAAACTCATTATTTTAGATGTACGATATCAGAGGCAGTAACCTCATATTTGCGAACGCTGTTGGAGATGACTGCATCGAATCTACGAAGAGGGTAGTCGGGTCAATAATGCAACGTGCGATAGCGGGAGCTGTGCGTACCGTGGTCACATGGAGTACGATCGCTAAATAGCGCTTTCGAGCAGAAACGGGCAGAATTAGACGGACTGTCCGCACCCGATCCCTCGTGCAATGGCCCAAATGATCATACCTGATCATAATGGGCGTCGGCTGACAGCGCCGGTTCCCAACACCTCATGGACTGTCTCTCCTACGGTCCACACAGGAGATGGAGGGCCAGGTTCAAGCAAACAGGTGAGATCGCTACAATGACGAGGCGCCGCGTACAAGGCATCCCTCACCATAAGTGACTTGGTTCTTCGAATATAAGCTGAGAATGTCAATTGAATGATGAAGGACATAAATACGCACCTACGTACCAGTAAAGAGAGGAAAGGTAACACACAAAGCGCATGAGTGGACACAATAGAGCGTACGAGAAATCGGGTGCAGTTCAGACTCCGATCAATTGACGAAAGCGAGGAGCCTAAACCTTAAACCTTACCTCGGTGCCTGACTGTGATCGTTAGTCTTCTCTCGCCGCACGACTAGCTCCCTCTCTCTCCTAGTCATCACATACACAGGAATATCGTATCGACAGTGCAATGATCAAACCAATATCAGAGCTCACAGAGGAAACGAAGAGTAAACGAATCAAAAAGGGTGCGAACGACCGAAATGTAGGTACGGGTGCAATGCCACCGGCTATGCAGACGCGGCTGACCTGGCGCAGGATTATGATTGACGCCGTATCCATTCCCCTGACCCGGCAGTCCGCAACAGACCATCCAATCCCTGGAGGGATATAACGAATATGACGGAGAGGCAGGCGGAAATCGCCAAAATCGCCAACTTGTGCGTCATAGGGAACGGTCTCGGTGCACGTCGATAAAATACAGCCCGAACTTACCTTCTCCTTGCCCGACGAAACCCAGCTCCCGATCAGCAGGATGGACAGTCAGGTATGTCCAATTGATCATCGCGTTTGTATGTGGAAACTGACGAAGAACACAGTCATACTCGGAATGGATGGTACCAGGGCTTGAAAGGGACAACGAAATGCCGACGGTTCTCGAGTGTCTCAATCATCCTTTGCTAACAGAGGTAGAGCATGTCGGTAGGGTGTTCGTCATGCTGGTAAAAACCGATGTTGCATCTATGGAAGAGCAATACAGGTATGAGAGAGCACTCCAAGTACCTGATGGCGAGGAAAGTAGCTGGGCGACTCGAGGTGAGTTCAGGGCTGATCAGAGCACGCACAAACAACAAGCTCAAGTATATCATATAGGCTTGATAAGGCTAGAAAGCGGAGACTACGTATTCGTGCGTGATGCGCTTACGCAGGCTACTGGAAGGAGGCAGAGGGATATAGCAAAAAAGGACGTGCTGGCGGTCGTGGCAACAGGACGGTACGTGACGCACAGTGATCCATTCGGCTGAGCAGAATACTTATTTGTCTGTAGACGCCATCACACTGCGGCCACCCTGAACGACGTCGAGAAAGCTGTCAATCAACTGGTGGGCGACGGCGCCCAGGGAACGACAGAGCTGGAGAAAACGGAGTGCGCAAAGCGAGTAAAGGGGGGCAGGTGTTACTCTTTGGCGTCCACCGTGGAGCCCTTCACCAATCTGTGCGGACCTGCGGCCGTGGACAGCGGCAAGAAGGGATACGAGACATTCAGCTTGATCTCGAAGGAAACCGTAACAGTAAGAGACCACAGCGTAATGTAGAGTTCCGAATTCTTATATTGACAATCGATATCCATTACCGTCCACCATATACAGGCAGGAAGCAAAATGGTTGCTGAGATCGTTCGGGCACTTCCAACCGCTGTCAAGGACGCGGTACAGGCAAATAAGGAGGTAGTCAACCATCCCTCTGCTGGCGTAGCTGGTAACTTCATGGCCCCAAACGTGCAAGTCAACATATCGCCCATTCCAAAGGAGGGTTATGATACATGCAACGGTAAGTTGCATCAGTACTTCAGAACTGCACCTTATAACGACGACAATGGAAGGTCTAGAGGCAGATCTCGGGCAATTTGGAAGTGCCCATATCGACTCCAACGACCACCCCGCTTACCTGACGGTTATGCTCGCCCTTCCTCAACTGTCGACTCATCGCCATCCTGGATACTTTCACCTTCTGCAGCTCGGAGTATACACTAGTCTCTCCCTTTACAGAGGAGTAGTATTCTCAGGACGACGCAAGCATGGTGCCACCCCACCTACCGCAATTTCGAACGGAACATACGCCCGAGAGAACGAGTTCAGAATAAGTCTTGTGTTTTATCCAACCCAGCATTGCGTAGATGGTTCTTCAAGGTTCGTCGTCTGCAGCGGATCGGGGAAACCTATGGAGGCCGGGGAGAAGAAGGCGGTATCTAATAAGGCCAAAGGAGGCAGCAAGCTGTTCTGCATCACTCCTGAGATGCAGAACGTCAAGTACGTTCCCCGCTGATCATCATTGATATATACACTGACGTCTTCCGCCAAATTAGGGACGAACCTCACATCGAGAAGGCAACAAATCGATCCACCTATGCCAACGAAGGGCACAGGGTAATGGACGACAACGCGAGAGCAAACTGGCTTGGGCGTGCAGGACTGCAGGTTTTTACATGGATGCTACGACACGCTGCAGGCAACTTGTCGTTCAGCGTCGACCAGAAACAGTTCATGGAGTCGGTGTCTTATCGGGATTACGACGGAAAGTGGAAACAGCTAGACGAGTGGAGATGTGCACCAGACGTCGAAACGGTCCGACCGGCAAGGGCACTGGCCCAAGCCAAATTCGCCCAGTACAGCCGTAATGCAGTCAGGTTCATACCATCAGTGGCGGCTAAGCTCAAAACCGACGGGGTAGGCGAAGACGATTTCGACGGCGAGGTCAGCGAAACGGAAGATGTAGACGATGAGGACCACGTTCAGAACAAAGACTTGTTGCAAGGTGACGCGTTCATATCCTATTTCTATCGACTAAACTGAAATCGATGCCACAGAGCAAGATAAAAGCCCCAGTGGCGCCGACGGAATATCGGAACGATCTACATCAACGGATCGCAGGTCGACGCCACTTGCCAACAGCAGCACAACGGATGGTATACGGGGAGGAGAAGGTAGCTCCAAGGGCTACGATGAGGCAATCCTGCCTTTCAGGAGGGTGAACGATGGGACGGTGGACGGCCGAGGTCGTCCTAGGTCGAAGAACGGTAATGGCAGGTACGCCGACGTGGGGCGATCAGGTTCGCTGGAGCCGATGACGATAACCGAAGAAGACTGCGCGGTTGGATCCGGTATGAAAATTACAGCGGCTACAGGAAAGAGGTCAATCAACAGAGAATCAAGTGGAGCAGGTAAGCCGTTAATTATTCATAAGCACGTCAACGCTAATACGACATTCAATAAACAGAAGCGGCTAGGAAGAAGCAAAAGAAGACATTCAAGCTACTCGACAGTATCGCCGCAGACTCGATAGGGACTGATCTGAGCAAGCTAGAGGGGGAGTTGATCGCAGTTTGGAACTCGTCTGACCCCAACTCTGCAGACGCCAAGACGAGCGAGCTATTTCAGCAGCTCTCGGTCTCTACTTACGCTCTCAATGCTCAACCGCTATCCCCGGATTCTCCTGCACACGCGAGGCAAGTCCACGAGCTAGCCACAAAGTGCGAGGGAGTCGTTCAAACCGACCAGCTCTACACGAGATTGAGGCGAATGCAAGTTATGTTGTCCTTGTCCAGGGCTCGTAGATGGGTCGAAATCGACATCACCGATTTGGCGAAAAGCAGGATGTCACAGCACATGATCGACATAAATGCAAGATTGCACGACTGGTTGGACGACCTCGTTAGCATTCTGACTGGAGGCCTTCGGAACGGCGTGAGGGACATTGTCATCGACCCTGGTCGGTACCCTCGTCTACGAACAATCGCGTCAGGCCCGTTCGTGTACACCAACCCTCATCATCCCCGCAGATACGTAGGTATCGAAGACCAGGCTCGACTTTACGACTCCGTTATCGATTCGTTACGGATAGTACTACCCCGATGGCTAGGGTTCGCGGGGGGTAATGCAGACGATGAGCGAACGGACAGGGTAAGAGCGTGGGTTATTGACGCTCTCCAAGATGTGCTGGGCCCTTTGTTTTTGACAACGGACATCGCATGGGCGATGTTCACGACCTTTAAGATCGGTCACGTCATCCATTCGGATAAAGTACGAAGGAGCGCCACCCCCTCGCACGAGCTGTTGATACCGTTCATTGAGGACCTCAAAGCGCATCCCATATGTGATCATACAACATATACTGGTGCTATGTGGGCTAGGTATAAGGGAGTTATCGAGGTAGAGAGAAAACGTAGACAGGAACGGGCAGCCATTAGAGGTAGTAATGCACGATGACGTGGGTCGGGTAGCAGTAGATTCAAAATTATTGAATCAATATATCAATCGAGCTTACCAACAAATAGAAGGGATTGAAAGGAAAGGCTACACATATTGGTTGAAGTTGAATTCCATTTAGATGAGTACGAATCAAATTACAAAACAACACGGTTGAACGATACGCGGGTGACAAAGACCCAACAAGACAGAATACAGAATCAATGAAGTAAATATTTACAGTGCTGGACTAGAGCACAGCCAACACGATGACAAAAGACGTGTACAGCTTGAAACGCCACTCCTTATCCCAGCTGTAACAAGCTATCGTGTAGCCAACCATGCAAGGGCTGTTGATCGGGACCTCACCCTCCCAAGCAGGCAGGGTTCTAACATGGTTAGAAAGTCCGGTAGGGGAGAGGTCCAGTAACACCTTGGTAGCATCCAAGATGGGAACTGAACAATAGAAGTAAGTAATCGAGGCAACAGTAAATGAATTATAGGGTAAAGATACATACCCGGGTCGTCGTACGCATAAGGACGAGTGCTGGGGACGTGACGGCTAAATACTTTCTTGGTACGTGAAGGGGTGAGAGTGGTGTAAGACTCCATGCCAGCTGGGACACTGTCATCCACAGCTCGAGAACTACTAGGGAACGAATCCGCTAAATTAGCACAAACAAACACAAAGTAACAGTTAACAACGGAATTTAACAAAGAAGGGAAAGCACTCACGTTTAGGCATAGTTTGGAAGTCAACCTTCCCGTCGACCACCTGCCCTATCATCGAAGGCAGATTAACAAGCATACAATGGAAGCTCTGAGACCTCTCGTAGACGCCCCGGTGATACCTAAGCGTCAAAAACCGATGGTGTCCCTTCAAGGGCTCATCTCTAAGCTCGGAACGCACCGAAGTGCCAACGGTTATTCCAATAACAGGGGCGCCTCCCTTAGAATATAACTCGAATCGAGGGCTGTTAGACGTAGCACTCTGTTTCGACACGAAGTTGCGTGGATCGGCGCAGGCCGCGTTATAGAAGCAGCCACTGAAAGGGGAAGACAGGGCAGCCGATATGTTACTTGAAAGGGCGACAAATCAGACTGGAAGGAGACGAAGTGAAGAAGGCAACTAACCTTATAACAGTACCGTTCCCGGGGAACTGCTTCTGATAATATGACATATAGTTTAAGATAACTCGACGCATTTGTCCTGAGTCTTCATCCCTGCTCATCCACGAAACCCAGAGGCCGAGAACCAAGAAAGGCTGCGGCATGTCTGGAAACATCTTGTGAAGAGTAGTGTCTCTGACGTCATGAGGGACGCCGTCAGACGATGGGAGTGTGCTATGACCTGGCTTCAGACGGGTGTGATGAAATAAGTGTAAGAACTTACGTGCAGCGGATCACAGGACGCAGATCTTCCAAATGCACTTCCTTGGAGGAAGATACAGGCTTTTCGTCGTCATCAAGAGATGGTTTGGCAGCGAAAGGATCATCAGACCCTTTCATGCTGGTAGCAGGCTTGGATCCGCGGACGGGTTTCTTTCCAACACCAGCCTTCTTCCCCGTGTCAGACAACGTCGAATCGGACTTACAGTCAAAATGAGACACGATATAAGAATGACAATCAATAAACGCACCTCCTCGAGCTCAGATAGCTCGCTGTCATTGTCGACCAATCCATCAAGCTGAAGAGTCCTCAACTTCTTTGTGCTGATAACGTGGATCAGCAAGATGGAAAATGGGCCAACCAATATGGGAGAACGTACGGAGAGGCGCTGGGAGACGTAGAAGGAGCTTTAGCATCCGACACCCGACCACGCTTAGAGGTACGACTAGGGGTTTTGGGGACGTCTTCTTTGCCAATCGACAAGGCAGAGGCACCTAAAGCGGAGTTCCTAGTCGATCTGAGAAAAACACGTTAACAGACATGCCGAACCAACAACAGAACGATGAAAGCGCACCTTCTGCCAGCGGACCCACCAACGGACGATTTTTTGGAAGGGGAAGACATCAGAAAAAGCGACTGGCAGGGGAACGAAGGATCAGTACGATGAGAAGGCGTTTAAATAGATCAGCTACCCGGAGAGCGAGGAAAGTAGATTAACAACAATAAAGAGCGTAAATACGGAACATCCAGAGAAAAACACGTTCCAACCACTCCAACTCCACGATGCAGTAGTCGCCTTCCGGAAACACAGTAACTCACCCGGAGTTAGCAAGATAGCAATAGTATCCGCGCTCACACAAGACCAATAACGAACGGACATATACCAAACCAGATAAATTGATAGCCGAAAGTAAAACCAGTTCATTTCGGCTAAGTCAAACCAAGGGATCAACCTTAACGGAGGACGACCTCCTTCTTGCCTTTCAATCATGCAGACGTACTCTATAGACGAGCACTACGATATGGACGACGCAGGTGAGTGAATAAAAAGAATACCCTTGCAATAAGGAGCTGATAACAAGGCAGTTACCCGACTGGGCGAAATATCTCTGGCATCCATCGAAGCCACCAAGGGACGGGAGGACGTACAACAGCTGGCGAATGTCAACGTGAGCTATGCGTCTACATTTTCAGGATATATACTCAACGAGATACAAGTGGGACGTCCTTCAAGTTGGCCAGTTTACCAAACCAAAGACCTGGAGGATGTGCGAGTTTGGCGAGACGGAAGGGGGCATGGAGGAGGTTCAATTCCGCGTACAAGGGATATTGGTTGGAAAAGAGCTTCCACCGGTAGGAGGGTGAGATATTGTCGATATGTGATTGGGAGTTGTATGGCTGAATTGCGATGCAGAAGCGTTCTACAGACCAAACGAGCCCGTCAATACTTAAGACAAAACATCAAGATATGCGGTGGCTGGTCGGAAACGTTCGCCGAAGCATCTCAGGCCATCGAGAAGATCTACATCATGTTCGCAGGCCAGTTCCAGGACGGCATGTTGGAACCCTGGAGCCCTTCACACCGTGACGGGCACACGGTCATAGAGGCCAATACCCGATACATGATGCCTAAGGCGCTCTGCAGCGAGGAAGACGTACAGGTGATAGACGAATACGTTGACCCAAACGGGACTCTCAGACGAGCTATGGAAGAGGACTTTGTTTGCGGTCCTGACAATGTCGTGCAGTATATGCAAAAGATGAGGCCGCTGGGCCAAGATACGTGAGTAATGCTCTTCCATCGACGGACCGATATACGATTGCTGAACTAAACCCACAGGATGAGGAAGGTATCACCGACCCAGTTCAAGATCGGTGATATAGTAGAAGCCGTATTGACTTTTGTGTGCTACCCAACTCAGAACGGCACCGTAAAGATGACAATCGGTCTCAAGGCCCTTGCACTGCTCGACCACCACAACAGGGATGTGAGTACAGGCAATAGCTATATTATCCGATGAATAGGACTCATACAAGTTAGAACGCAGCAATACTCCGCATGAGGGAGCGACAGAAGGCCCTGGAAACCGGTAATTCATCCGGATCACTCAAGCGAAGGTCCGCATATGGGAAAGAAAGCACTGCAGATGCGACCAACAGATTTTCCCGTATGCGGATTGATGACGAACATACGAGGGGCGAATAAAAACGCCTAGGGACCTAGATATACGAGTAAATCTACAGCTGTACTTGTCTCTGCCGTATTCAATATGAGGACCCTTCGCGTACGCGGATGGAGGCAACACTCAGAATCCAGTTACCCAAACACGCACTTCAGAGCTGGTACATGCACCAAATGCGAGGAGACACACGGGCGATGTCAAGTATGCTCCAACGTACACGGTAAGAAGGAATACAACATCAGAAAATAATGTGCATTCTGACAGGTAATATCAGTGGGTAGCAGAGAATCGAAGTTCGTAACGCTCATCGGTGTCGACATCCTCTTCCAAATACTCGATAAGGCCAACAGCCCCAAGGACGTCAACAGTCTTAGTAGAACCAGCACCCATTTTCGAGCCGGAACTGGCAGGTGGCATCAAAGCAACGCGTTCAAGTTTGCGTCGTCGCATGGAGTTGATCATCCCGCTTGGCTGCTGAACGCGCTGAGCAGGACGGACAGCATCATTTCTGGACCAGATGTACTGTCGGTGTGGATACCGGACTCCCCTCTCACGGGCAGACTAGAGGTGTTCACTCCCAACCGACCGAATGCGTACCGGGAGATGATCGACCATCTGGTTGATACGGAGGGGTTCGAGATTCAGGACGTGAAGCTACATGACAACGAGAAGAACGCGTTCAGGGAGGTATACGAAGACTTTGACTTCGGAGCGACGGTGCAGGCGGTTCTTACGTTGGAGAAACACGTGAGGTCTGACAACAGACGCTATCGGTGTTCCGTTCTGATATCCCAGTCACCCGACACACCGATAATCACCGTTGCTGAACTCATGACCACCCTGTTCATGAACTTCATAACGGGGAGCTCCATCGTCAGCCTCTACCCCGTACACATGTTCCGACGGAAGGGTCTCATGAACTACGACGGCCCGGTACTGGCCAAAAGCATGAAGATAACCGAACTCTTTCAGCAAGCTGGCTTCCAACTGAAAACGGAAGTAAAGCACAAACAGAAATGCGGCTTCAGCCACTGCTGCCCAAACACCATTCGCCACTACACCGACGGGAGAACTCACGCCACGGACATTATCAACCCCTTCGATATAATACGACCTCACGCCAACAAACCGCTCGCATTTTGGAGGCTACGATGCGGCGGCATGTGCGGCACGAGAATCGCGGAACCGATGCAAATGGAGGCGATCGCTGTGATTTATGGCACTGCAAAGTATTACAAAGGTGAGCAGGCATAGCAATAGGACTAAGAAAAACGCCTGACTTGCAGATCAGTCGGCTTGTAATCGGAGAATAACAAGAGATGTACGGACACAATGGAGTAGCGCACAGAAATAAAACCGACTCGGCTTGTCGACACGAGACATGAACTAGCTCAGATGAGCGCAGGAAATAACCGACGACAAGTTAAGCAAACATGGAGGTCTGGCCGCTAACAAACGGAAAAAAATCGGTGATGAATAACTGAATTACAACCGAAAACAAAGAAAAAAAGCATCAGCGAGAGACAATCAAGCAAAAAGAAGCACAAACGTGCAGAATCATACTACCAATCCTCTTACACGGTTCGCCTACACCCTGGCGACAAAAACACAAACAGGAATACCGAGCGCCACAAAATCGATACAATGACGTATGATGATGCGATCAACATGGAAAAGAAGACAAATACGTCATATTCAACGCAATTAAGCGCTCACGCGCGTATACAAACGCAAAGAAACGCACATTGCACACACAGTCTAGATAGACTGACACGCATGGAATGGCACCAAAGGGATAGATACGACCTAACGTAAATCAGAAGTATGCACCAGAGTGCACAAAACTGCACACGAGCGGAAAATAACGGCCGTAAATGCTCAGGGTACGGGGCAAGTAGACCAGAACAGAGCTGCACATTCACAGGTTAGGGACAAGAAAGCCGGCTAGACGGATCACGAACGGTTGTGAACGCAGAGAGGCATCGAGAAGGTAAACGACAAGTCCAACATCGCTTTAGCCTATAACCAATACTACAGGAAATCACCAGTTTGCAATCCCTCCCACTATCATGTCTTCTCCCCCTCCCAGTAAAGACCGTAGTCCTCCAAAGTTGTTCGAGACAGGAAATCAGGACCCAGCAACGCGACCATTGACAGCATACGGTTTCAAGGCAACCCTGAAGACCGAAAGCCTTGAAACGACGGAGGATAATCACGGTGAGCGCCGCCACAACAATTTGGTAACGGTACATCGCTGTTGAGGCGACTGATCAGAGGACGAACCAGATACAGAAGTTGTCGAGGTCCCAAGAGCAGAGATACAGGCAGGATCGGCCCTGATGTCTTCCGCAACAGTGGCGAATACGGACAACGCACGTATTGGTGAGCACGAACGACAGGTATATGAGTTCAACCGCTGATAAAGTTGCACACACAGACCTAAAGGAACTCATTCTCCGTGAAGGCTTGGCGGAGGAGGATTGCTGCAGACTCAGCGAAGAGGCCTACGACCTGCTACGGGAGGCGCTCCAGCCTTACGGCCTCGACACTGGCGAACTTCTGTCCAAAATGAAAGACTGCAAGGCTTACATTTCCGGCTCGTTCCCTCTCAGCATCATTCACGCACGCGTCAAGTCCAACGATCTAGACATATACGTCCAAGAGGAAGGGATGGCCGAGATAGTCGAATTTCTAGTGAGCAAAGGGTACAATACCCCAGTGGAGATGGGGAGTCAGATGACCACGTATAAAGAGGGAGAGGATACAGACAACGATGGAGGGTACGCATCACCTTGTGACATGGAACCAAAGACCGGCACTGATTCTAAACCCAACCAGATTTATGTCTAACGGGATAGCCAAGGTTATGTACACCAAGCGCCAGGGCGGGGGAGTCGTAAACGTAGTGGCTACCAAATGTCCTCCGATTCAGGTCATACCCCTCTTTCACAGTACGGTCGTAATGAACTACATCGCCTACCACGGCATCGTCATGCTATACCCCAAGACGACTCTCAACAATACGGGTTCGATCAACTGTGGAGGAAAGATTACCGCCAAGATGTTGGGCTGTATCGACAAATACAAGGAGAGAGGTTTCACCCTAACTAGGTCCTACCCGAACGTGAACACGTCGAAGCACCGATGCGGGGTCAACCCGTACTGTCCCCAGACAATTCGTCACCTGCAAGACAGGGGGGTTCTGCACATCCCATTCCCGGACTACTCCGAAGAGGAACTGGGGAAGCTACGATTCGACAACGACACAAACAAGTTCGTATGGCAACTCGCAAACGTCGCGTTCTGCAAGGAAGCAACCGCGGACAAGCACGGTTTCTCCCTCGTAGACACAAGCGCTATCAGTAAGTGCTATTTAATATCCTATAGCCTGGTTCAACACGACAACTAACCGAACGCACAGTGAACATGAAGAAGAGGAAGTAGAGTACAGACATAGACGATGTATGGAGGAAAAGCGATAAATATACATATTTAGAAAAACGAAAGTAGACGTATAAGAAGAGCACACCTTATCACAAACAAGTCGACGGGCGGCAGCGTTGCACGAAGATGGCCTCAGTGTCGAGGATGAGAATTGAACGAGATGGGAGAAAAGGACTGTATATGCAACACTAGGACTCGATGAGGAAGCATGCAACAGGAAGACACGTACGCGGAGGAAGACATGAGGAAGCTTGAAGCAGGGGAGAGAAAAAGGAAGACGAAAATCATTATTAAACTGTATATAAACATACAAAAAGCTGTATCGCCCAACGCCAGGTCAAGAGTCGGCCAAATGAGGAAATGCTTAGATAACGCAAAAACGCGTATAAAACCGCGTTAAAAAAGTAGGTCACAATATAATCACGTGTAGTCACGTGGATAAGTTTGCAATTTTGATGGCGCGAAAAGGCCAGGTAAAAGAACGAAGTTTACTTACGTAAACCCTCGTAACGAGACGCGGATGTATTTAACGTCCACACACCCGACTTCTTTCTCCTTGACCTCGACCACTACTGTATCTACTCTGGCAGCGATGACTGACCGCCCACCCCCGGATCCATTCCTCGATGGCCACTCTGCCACCACCACCACCACCACCCCCGCCACTACCACCACCCATAGCTTTGGCGTTCTTGACACTGAAGGGGGTCCTCCTAGAACGCCGACCACGACTTCCTTCGCCGACCCTTTCCCCTACTCCGACGTAGATACAGACACGCTCATCGCCAATGGGAGGAACTTTGCAAGAACTCAATTTATGAGCACCCCCAGGGAGCTTACCACCCGCACTTCCCGTGATTCAGATGCCAAGGAGCAGAAAGCGCTCCTTGGAAATGAGCTCGCACAGTCAAAAGTTGTCAGAGATCACGCCTTTGCCGCTTCGCTTTATCACCATGCGGCCTCTCGCAAAGACATTGAGGCGTTCCTGAAGGAGACAAAAGTCTTTGACTCGGCGCAAGAGCGTTGGAAGCTTCCCTTGAGTCACGATAAGCTAGAGGAGTCCAAGATGTATACGCCACTGGTCAATCTTCTCAACGCAATCTTGGAACATTTTTGGAAGGATACCGCAAAAAATCTGTGCAAAGCTTTGAGCAAGGCCATCAACACGAGCTTGACGAATATCTACCACATTGAGTCTGTGGAGACCGACCACTATTCTCGCCCAGATATATCTATCAAAGCCGAAGGATCCTCTTTTCAGGCTCCACATATGAAGACGAAGAAGCTTGTGGGCTACTCGAACATGGCTTCATGCATTGAAGTCAAGATCAAGAATCAGCAACAGCCCGTCGAGAAGGTGCTCCTCCAACTTGGGGTATATGCCAGGTAAGCTCACTACTTCTGCGAACAGGCCATTTGGGGATTTTGAGAACGTTACAACAGGCAAATATTTATACAGCAGCCCAATCGTGACTTCGTACGGCTTCTCCTCGTCACTGAGCAGGACTTCCGTCTCTTCCACTTCGATCGAAGTGGTGTCCAGTACACCGAAGAGATAGACCTCCACAGCAAAGCCACCAGACACATTTTTGTTCGGCTTGTGCTTGGGCTATGCTCTCCTCACGAGTCTGACCTTGGATTGGACACGAGCATTCAGTGGGAGATCGAGAACGAAAGGAAGGCCCGCGGTTCGTTGGCAGTTTGCGACGACACTGGCGTCGTGAATTACAGACTTGCGGCCATTCACCCCATTCGGTCGTCGTTCAACATTCGCGGTCAGTGCACCACATATTGGACCGTGGTTGACCCAGAAAGCAATGAGACGCTACTTGTCAAGGACTCGTGGAGATTAGAAGGAAGGGTGCCTGAAAGAGAGTACCTTGAGGAGGTCAGAAACCTAGGTCTAGCAGGGGTCGCTCGCATGGTGACTTGCGAAAATGAACGCGCAGAGACGAAATATTTCAGGGACTTAGGGACCAAAAGCCCTCTTGCCAATTTCCATAATCGCATCTCGACGCGCACTTTGATAGACTGCGAGGGGAAACTTATCCTGGACTTCACTTCGACGATGCAACTTGTATGCGCCTTGTATGATGCAATTGCAGGTTAGTGATCTGGTTCTGGGATTACGAGAAGTTAAATACTAATTGCACGTACATGGTCTCCCATGTAGCTCATCGGGATCTATCTACCAGGGACATATTGCATCGCGATGTCTCCACCTACAACATCGCCCTAGGCAAATCAGGGGCGACACTCGGGAATCGTGGACTTCTGCTTGGCCTTGACATGGCCATCCGCGGTAAAATAAAGAGAAGAGCCGGTGGTGATCAAGGAACAATAGTGAGTACCTGATTTGTCGTGCCTGAACTCATTTCTGAACTTTCCATCACACAAATTTGTTTAGGACGATCGCGCGTACTGGTCAATCGTCATGCTCCTAAATGCCGACACCGATCGAGCTCGCATTATTCATCCGATAGCTCATGACTATCTGGATGATCTCGAAGGGTTTGTATATATTCTGGGGCATATCCTCTACGAGTTTGACTCCGAAGGCAAGATGGTCGGTCGCAATGCTGAGATACAAAAGTGGAATTTACAGGACGCTGCAACCGTGGCTAACTCCAAAGAATCCTTTTTGAGGAGAACGAAACTCTCCCCACAAGTGGAGAAGCACTGGCCGCAGTCCTGTAGAGATCTTCTCGTTAACTTCGGAGACTTCATGAAACAGTTTAGCGACCAGAAGACGAAGCTTTCGCATATGCCTCCAAATGCTAGGATAAGGGTCGAGGCGTTGGAAACCATTCTAGGAAAGATTGATCAGTACTATGACACTGTTCTTCAGTACTTCAGGAAAGCGATTCAGGACCTTCTAAGAGAGGAAAACACAGGGCCTCTGATTCCACAGACACCGGCTTACAGCATTGTCTCCAGCGCAACACACACTCCGTCGGCCTCCGAGCCAGCCGCGCCGCAACCGGCTCATGGTCGAAGAATTCTGCAGAATTATCAAAGTTCTTTGAAGCGCATTCTCGAAGAGTCCCCCGAAGATCACCCAGATGCGAAGCGTGAGCATTACGAAAGCCCGCCAAGTCCAACCCCCCAGCCCAGAGGACGCGCTCCAGTGCGCCGCTCAGCCCGACTCAAGGGCTAAAGGCTAAGGGCCTCATGTTACGAGAACTTTTGGCGTCTCAGCGTAGTCGTTTGGTTGCATGCTTGGTAGTTACCTTTGTTCAATTTAGGCAGTCGTAATAAAGGGTTTGCTGAAAACTCCTGGGCGTCGCGTCAAGGTCAATGAGAAGCCTAATGCAGTAAGTAGCATTCGGCTTCCCGATGCATTCTCTGTGGCAACTGAAAGCCCTATTACTGAGGACGGCGGGATTCAATCTGATCTTTACCCCTAGAGGTCAATAGAATTCATGGCTTTGGCCGCAACTGTAAACGAGGTTAAGCTACAGAGCCAGGCTGTCAAATATCCGTACTACCTTTGTTTCCGTCATCAGGGCTGAGCGACCACCTAGGCTGAGAAATCCCATTTGTGGAGGGAGAGATGAGCGCCACCAACATAGACGAAGAGAGCAGACAGCATGGTAATGCATTTTGAAATGGAGAAAATAATCTTTCCGGACTCAACCTAGTCCGATGGTCAGGATTTTGAGATCTATGAGGTCAGCCGAGTTTGTTCAGAACGGCACTCCAACTTGCATCGCCCGGCTCTACGTTCTGAAAACGCCGCAGCCTGTCAGAACGACAAAGAAGGGGTGCTTGATAGCACGGCTTGCCTGGGTGTATAGGCTCGACAGATTGCTCCGTGTTCCATGACACAATCGTAAAGCTTTTCCAAGGTTCAGCTCAAACCTCCTATTTTTTCAGAAACAATATAAGCGAAAAACGAATTTCAATTATTACACCTATTAGAAACTGGCGCAAGTTTACAAAAGTCAAGGGATATCAGATATCACCAATCGATTTCTCTAAGCTTGAACAGTTGGAGCAGCGGCGTGGCCTATCGTCGTAGAGACGGCACCGCAGTCTGGTGCGACAGTTGCCTGGGCCGGACCATGCTGGATAGGATTACATCCTGGAAGCGCTTTCAGGTCTACAACGGTCATATAATCAAAGAATCAGTTCTTTTGAGCGCCTACGAACAACGATTATCACTCACATCCATCGATAGGCTCGTCCACTCGAGTCTGCTGGGTGCACTGATTGATCTCTTCGTCCGATTGTACTGTCAGCGCTTTGCAGTATGACGGAACTCCATTGAACTCCGTGCAAGTATCCATCGCTCTCTGCAGTGCATCACCCTCCCAACCGAACATGTAGTCACCGTGGTGTCCGTACCCAGTCCTATGTCGACCGCTCTCGTCTCAGAGAAGATGTCGTGGATCTGGAGGGAAGAGTGACTTACGGATCACCCATGCTGTATACAAGTGGCTGGCTTCCATCTTCCGGCCACAGATCGATGAAAGGTGTTGTATCCCAGATCGTTTCGAAAAGCAGCATCGGCAGCCGTACAGGGTGAGAAGAAGGGCACGTTCCTCGATACAGGTTCAAACCCGAGAAAGGGTCAATGGCGCCGACAGGATGGGCAACGTGGCTCTGCAACGAGTAAGTTAGATGGGCGCTCGAGAGGTGGTCGATCAAACCGCACAGAATGGTCGGCACTATCAATATTCACTCCGTCCCAGCATCTGAGGAAGAGGTACAATGAGTTTCGAGTCCATGGACGATGATCGACCAGGACGGAACGCACTGGGGGAAGTATGTGTTCGAGCGGAGGTACCCTTCACAAGGCTTACTCGGCAACTCGACTGTGTCAGTTCCACCACCCGGCGGCTGGGCGGTGTTGCTGTCTTGCCAGTTCTTGCCAAAACATCTGAAGCTTGTAACTTTTGGAGGGGCATCGGGGTTGGCAATTCGTAGCATGGGGTCACCTGTGATCATTCTGAACCCCTGGAAAAGTCGTCAGCGTTTGCATCGTAACCGGAGAACGTGAGATGACCAGTACGGACCACAGGAGGGGCAGTGACTTTGGCTTCATTCTGGACGTAGTAAACTGTCATCCCTCCGTTCGGGGTCCCTGTTCCAAAGTTGGGCACTTGGTTGACCTATTGCTTATGATTTGAGTACTCGCAGCTCCGTAGTCAGGCAAAGATGATACATACGCGGATGAAACTACCATTGGTATGCTTGAAGAACAAGACGGCAGTCCAGTAATTGGATTTGTTCTCCTTGAACTGGCACGTCGTGCAGGTAGCAATCTTAGATATGTCATTCTTTGAGTCCATTGTGATATTGAAGCTAAGAATAGGATCAGAAACGGGTCAAGATGGCTCGGGTAGGTTGAGTAGCAATCTTACGCATTCTGAAAGTAGAGCATTGTTAGTTGTAGATTCGTGGAAGTGACGGGAATACGCACCCCTCCGATAATCTGGTGGAGATGGGGAGACACGACTCCGGGAGTTACCAAGCTAGATGGGCCCAAATTGTCAGTCAGAGTTACCTTTGACAGAGTCGAGTGACTTACGGATCCAGGCGCTCGACTACGAGCTGCGAGCAGGCAAATCGAATAAGAGCATCAGCTCGAGGGAGGGCTGTTACGACGACGGCAGCTGCTAGTAAGGATCTCCACTGCATAATGAAGATACGAGATTCAGCAGAGATCGAGAGACGCGTTAAATATGTGGATGATATATCTGCCTCAGAGATGGCACAGGGCGCCGGGAAACTTCCGCGAGAGCCCGTCTTGAGTGATGTCGCTCGATCTCATTGGCCACCGTCTCTGCGAAGCCATAAGAAGCCAGCACTCCGAAGCAATTAGAACCCGACGAGTCAATAGGGAGATATTGTAAACACCCTTCGCGATACGAAGTTTAGCTCCGAACAAGGAGTTCGCGGTGGACCTTGAGAGGCCACGAAACCCCGAAGTTCAGCAGAAATGATGCTCCAGCTGGGTGAGCGGGCGAACAGCCTCTTGGGAGTGATATTCCTGCTAAGTTGGCACGCAGGATAGCGAACTGCCCGTGGACTGACAATTGCTATCTCGGGTGTCCGAGCCCAATATTTGCGCTCCTGAAATGCGTGTTCTGGGAGATTCCGATGAATGGCAACGCCAGAAAGAGAGAATCTGTTTTACTCACAGTCTTTTTGTACCCTTCTCCTGGCAATCCGTTCTAAGAGCCGGATACCAATGCAGTATCCCAGCGGCAAGCCAGCAGTCTGCGTTTCTGCATGCAGCTTTCATATGTTTTGAGCTATTCCTTCGGCATCATCACTGTTCGAATATGTACTCAATGACCAGCTTTGAGTTCTGATAACTGCGAATTGAGGAGAGATGTAGCTTTGCCTCCAGAAATAACCAGGACTGATGATGGTGGTAGATGGGGACGTCCACACATTAGGATTTTGATCAATGGCGGAGATTCAATCGGCATTCACTTTTCACGCCTACCCTTGTGGTCCGGACCGCATGCCCCTTTACACCGTTCAACATTGTAAGTACGTATACGGCGGACTCGGAGACTTGGGCGTTGATTAACGTTGATTGATTTTCGAGCGCCCTCGCTGCCAGTTGGCATGGGACCTCTAGACGCTCAGCCTGGACCTCCTTTTGCTGGGGCTGACCTCGAGCTCGGTGCACTATCCTGCGTCTCCTAGGATGAACTGGATTCCTTTGCCCGTCTCGCGTACTTCACCCGAGACACGTCTATTAGGGAGTCTAACCATTGACTCACTGTAAGCCTTTTCTTCATGAAGCTATCAAGGGCGTCAATCAGCGGACCTAGTCGTCAGTGTCACAAGGGACCGCGTTGAATTGGTTCCTCTTTCAATTGAAAGCGAGCGCTGATCGAAACGTGCCATCCAATTGCTTTTATCTTTTGAACCTTCCTCGACGCGAGTCACGGCGTTTACCCCCTTCCACCATCTCACCACAAAGTACCCGGTTTTGTCCTCTTCTCTACGCCCCTCGAATCTCCCGGTCGTCTCTAGCTGGTATTTCGAGATGCCAGGGCTTCAGGAAACGGCAGCGCAGGCCACCAACAGCCACAACGCACGTGGAACATCAGCGTCTGCGGCCTCTCCTCCTCAGGAAGCCGCCACCGACGTTACCCATGCCAACCCACAAAAGGTCGCCCCTCCCAAAGGTGGACGCTTCTCTTTATCCAGACGTGGAACGTCACAGCGTACTCTCACTTTCGACCCCTACGCTGAGGAAGAGGCGCGGCAAGCTGAGCTTGCAAGCCATAATCAGCAATCAGCACTGAAGCCAAACCGCCGCAAAGGTACCCAGCTACTATATACCAGCCCCGAAGGTACTGCCATCGGAGAGGCAGACAACTATGAAGACGGTCGTGGCTTCTTCTCCGAAAACGTATCTGGCTCCACAAAGGTCCTTCCAAAGCCGTTAAGCCCCACTCGTCTAAAGTGGTGGATTGGGATTTGCATCGCGTTCACCATTCTGGCACCGGTAATTGCGATTATAATGGGAGCTAAGCTGCATGCACGAGAGATGAGATATCCGGGATCGGGTGATCTTGAATTGTTCAGTGGTCGCACAGTACGTTCATTTCTTCAGTTCACCAACCATCAATGAGACTGATCGCGATGGCGATAGCTCAATTTTGAAGTTGTCTTGATCTCGGCTGACCCCAAAGCTGGTATGATGAGGTTAGATTGGAGGGTCCTCAACGAGACCAACTCGGCGTGTCGAGCAGACAATCTTCCGGCGTGCACAGAGGTCGATATTTATTTCGATACGTACGTGGCCACGACATGGTATCTCTCACCCTAGACGGCATATTGACGTCGTTCTTTCAAAATAAAGGAACCTCCTCAAAGCCGAAGGCACTTTTTCAACGCAAGAAGAGATTCTTTCAAGTAATCCACCAGATAGGCCTATATTCAAGTTGAATGCAACAGCGCTAATTACAAACGACCCATCCGCTCGAACACCGACGTTCAGGACCCAGCTAGCTCTTTTCTCACCAGACCGCAGGGAGTCCAGCTTACTCTTCTATCCGTTCGACGTGTAGGTGTTCACGCCTTCTCTAAAAAGCGTAGATCATCCACTGACGGTGCCTCTCATTAGGTATACTGCAGAGATAATCTTCTTTGCGCGGGAGAATCGGACGGGAAACCCCGTTGGAGTGTCGATCTTCAAAACCAGGGGTATTGCAGTGTAAGATTCGTTGGGACCTTCCTTCTAGCGACGTCCTCCTCATTCACTGTCATTTGATTCGCAGAGGGTTTGAGACCGAGTTCGGCCACAGCTTCAATGGGAATGTGCCCCCAGGTTTGGTGGAAGCTACTATCACGCTCACGCGAAGTACCCTGGTCAAATCCTACAGCATCGTCTCAACGATAGCCATCTGTAAGCTGCATCCTCCAAATTATTTCCACACTTTACGTCCCTGCCGTCTAACATTGCTGTCGCAAAAGGGTTAATTACGATCATCCTCGCTCTCGTCATGATCACGACAGTATTCTTCGGGTTCAAGCAGCGAGGGGAAGTTTTGTTGATCCCCGTGGCGACCCTCTTTGCGTTTACGCAGCTGAGGCAGAGTATGCCTGGAGCCCCCGAAGGATTCGGTACGTGTCTTTTCTGCACTCAAAGTCTCTACTATTACTCGAGCTTACTGAGATTGCTTTTGAAGGCGATATTGTTGGTACGCACCTCATGGATCGTAGGAGATTCTGATCTACCGTTGCTGATTCCCTCATTCACAGATTTAGTTGGCTTAGTGCCTTGTCTTGCTCTACTCGCGTTAACTGTGGGTAATTCCACCCTTCTCAACAAGCTCAACGTAACTCATTTCTTTAGGCCGCTTGTTCTCTGGGAGCTTTCATCCTCAGCGATCCTACGACCATGCCACGTCAGATTAGCTGGAGGTTAATGCGTAAGTTTTGCTTCTTTCGAGCCCGGATTATTTATTGAAGATCTTTGATTTCAGACGACGCCTTCCCGTCGCTCAAGCCTTCACCAAAAGAGGAGAAGGAGCAGAAGCTCGAAGCAACGGGCTCATGATTGACATTTCAACAGCCTCAGTGCCATTCTGTCCAAGTTTCGACAGGTTTACTGACATATTTTGTATACCACACTACGTAACTACTTCCATTCGTGAAGAAACAAAGGAGTTTATACCACCGAGAGGAAGTCCAAAGTCTGAGAAGAAGAGAAGACAACTGCCAACTATCGACTTATCGCGCCTAGAATGATACCGAAGAGACGGAGAACATAAAAAGTCAAGATAGAGTTTCGATCGTCCAGAAAGTCTTGTGAATAGAAATCGTCCCGGGGAAGAACATTAGAAGAATCATCCATTCCTTCGTTAACTGGCTCGTTCCCCCAACAGAAAGGAATGCATAGGAGTGGGGCTTGACTTTTATTTCTTCCGCTATGATCCTTCACTGGACAATAGCTATAAAAGTGGAGTCAGTATATTCCAATGATGGGGTGGGTGTGTCAAGTGACGCACCAATGACGCCGCAAGCAGATCGAGCACCGGCGTTGCCAGTGGTCAACGTATCTGCGTTCATGCCTAGGCCAAGATCATCCGTACCCTGCAGTGAAAGGAAAGGAAAAGCTATTAAGCCTAGTCCCAAAGATGGGTTCGAGGAAAAAGAAGACTTACAGCGTGGAGTACAACGGCACGTCTACATGAAAGAAGGGTTAGTCTCGTTCCGTTTTTAACGAGGAAGTGATAAAAGGAGCGGCGGGATGGGAAGGGAGCAAGGAAGGCAATGAATGACGTCTGTACTCACCCAATGATGCTAGTAGGCCCATTCAACGAGATCACACTATCTTCAAAATCAAGCAATGCCACACCCCCAGCGTCTGTTTGCACGTTCCCGAGGTCGCCGACATGTCGCGTCTTGCTTGTCGGTGCGCCGTGTGTCCTGTTGAAAGGATTGAAGTGGGGGCCGGCGGACGCACATCCATTTGTGGTGTCTCCAGCAGCACTATTAATTTCGGTTCCCAGTTAGTTCGGAGCTAACGTCAACTCATTGCGAGTGCGTGTTAGAGAAGTTAAGGCCAGCACGCGTACGTACTGCACATGGAACCCGCGAAGAGCACTAGGGTCTAGTCCTGTGAGGTTTCCTGTGATCTTGACGGGGCCTCGTCCTCCCGCTTGGTCAAAGTATACAACACCACTGGCTGTTCCTGTTCCCCGGAGGACGACGACGGCCTATCGAAAGATGAGGAAGAGGTTAATTGAACGTTTTGGATGAAGCCAACCTTGGTAATTGTTGGCGGTGCCGCGGGTACCGGCCAGAACGTAGCATGGGCTGGCATGGCCACGGCGGCCAACAGGAGCGTGAAGCAGGCGCAAAGTTGCATATTGGCGGACGGTATGAGAGTGAGAGGCTCAGTGATAAGGATTAGATGGGGAGAGGAAAGAGGGGGGTTGTTTCGTGAATTAAGTGCTTCACCGGCTTAATATAGCTCTACCGAGAGCGCCAGAAAGTGAATAGATTGGTTCGGGCTCGTGTTCTTGAAACGAGGAGCCTGGCGCTACCATCACTGCCACGGCCCGCCAACACCTTTACTCCACTGCCAGCATCGAGGCCGGATCTGTCCCCATCTTTAATTACACACTCGGAATCACCACGTTTCTTGCAAGGCAATTTCCCGATTGGCTAGGACTGGAATGACTCCTGGAGGCGCGAGGATCGCAATGGATGGTTTCAACGTTTTTTCTCCAGGAATCCAGTAAGGGGTTGGTCCCGACGTGTCGGAAGCCAAGTTTATCGCAAATGCTCGTATGCTCGGGTATACTGAACTCTTCGAGGCGGAAAATCCCTTCGGATTTACATGTAGACGTTCGTGTTGAGATAAGAATGTCACCCTGTAGTCGTCATGGAGTCAATGGGACTCTGAGGCAACAAAGGCAAACGAAATGCCACTTGCCTCGACAAAGCTAAATTGCAATTAGCAGCGAGGAAGTGACGCAATGCCGCGTGATGGTGAAACCATGGACACTGGCCCTTCATCGAGGACAACACCGGCATCGACTACATATACAAGCTCAGCGGAGCCTTTAACTTTTTGACGTCCTCGGGATCAACCATAATGATCGTGAATCTCCGTCGAATACTCCAGCTTCTGTCAATGCGGTTTCGGTGATGGACATTGCGCGACTATTAGCATATCTCTCTTAGAAGTAACGTGCAACGGAGTAATAGACGGCCAAGGTGACTAAGGCGCTCACCGTAAGATCCAACAATAATCCTAAGGCTCGGAAGAACCTGGATAGAATGTTCTCTTTTCTATGTTGGTACGGTCGACTTGAACGTGGTCCCTGCTTCGTTGACAGCCAGGCGTTGATTGGACAGCAACGTTGCATCGCCTCTCTGCATCATGGTCTTCCAAAGAGGCGAGGAAGAACGTTGTAGGACGTGTGGATTTGATGGAACAGATTGATTGTCTGACCAAGCACGGATACCTTACGAGGAAATGAAGACATGAGACAAAGCTGAGGTTCTTGAATACGGTTTCCATCGACTTTCGACAATACTGTCTGCATTGTGGGCTGTTTCCCTCATAATCAAGGGCGGTCGTTGCGAGGTCAGAGGAGTTCGAAGTGGTGGTCACCAGCTGAATCAACCGAGACTCCGAGTCTGGCGGCCAAATCGAGTTTCCACACAAGATACATCCCCGAAGAATGTGTTAAGGGGCTTTGCCGTCGATTCCAAATTCACCGGCTGGAGTGGGCGGTTTCTTCGCGTATTTTTGGAGCACACAAGAGCGTATGAGATCGTATTTTGGGGCCATCTCTGTAAGCAGCATGTTTACTTCGCCGCGACTTCGCTGATGAATTCCGCCATTTTCTTTTGTCAAGCATGAGATCCTCTCGAGTACACAGTACTGGCATCTATCATGGCGTTATTTTAATAGGTATTGCTGTTTGAGATCAGCTGCGTTCGAAGTGGAATTTTTTTCGCGAAAATACACACCCCGGTGCGTCGAAATGAGGCAGCGGGCGGACTTCCAAGAGCTTCAAGCCATGGCTTCGCCGACAGTGAGTGATTGTGAAATTGAATGCCAGTCACAGAGCTGCCAGATTAGCGACGTTACCTTCAAACAGGCATTACGAAATTTTGAGAGGCTGAACTCCACAGTGATTCGACAGGGTCAAAACTTGGAGGTCTTTCAGCGAAGTATCACACGGCCTCGATTTACCTTGAATGAATGTTCTGGAATATGCAGGTGCGACATGCTAGTAGCGACTCAAGAAGGCTGTCACGTTGCGACACTGCAAAATAAGCATCTTTTGATTCGAATACATAGATCAAAGAAACTATTATTAGGGCCTCCTTCAAGAGGTTTGCCCTTGTCAGCGAACACTGGAGCAAGGGATACTCTCGTAACCAAAACTGCGGTCTACGCCCAGGTGCTGATCCTGTAGTCAGGAGCTGCTGCGGTAGGTTGAGCTGTTCGCAGCACTAGTAATCCATGCCGCAAACCTATCACGTTCTCCTTTTGAACGCCTGTTAAGCGCCTGAAGCTGTGCTCCGGCAACTCGGCAAGCCACGAGACCGAGGGGATCGCTTTATAAGCGCCGCTCGACATTGTGTCATCGTTGCCCTCGATGCGCAATGGCAATGCAACACTTTTCTCTCAGATCGCTGCGTAGGAGACCTTTATAAGGCGTTGAACTTCAGCTTAATCCTCACAACTCATACCGTGTTATGCTTGGACGCCTCAGAGCTCTTCTATCAGCCTCAGTTATCAACCCCGCCAACTATCAAGCCAAGATGTCGACCTGTGAGTCTGATTTCACGATTCGATCTATGGACAACGAAGTTGATCGAGGTTTGAATCAGCTTCTGTTCAGCCTCAAGTCGCTACTTTCGCCTCTGGATGCTTCTGGGGTGTCGAGCACATCTTCCTGAAGCACTTCCCACCTGCTGAGGACAAGGGAATTCTCAAGACGGCTGTCGGTTATACCGGCGGAAAGGAGAGTTCTGCATCCCCCGATTATCGAACTGTTTGCTCTGGGACGACCGACCATGCTGAAGCTGTGAGGATCGAGTTTGACCCGACCAAGGTTACCTATGACGAGCTCGTTGGTATGTGGTTTGATCTGTTTCTCCGATGATTCGTATGTTGACCAGCTGGTTGGAATGCTAGAGTTCTTCTATAGGACCCATGATCCTACGACAGTTAACCGACAGGGAGCTGATACTGGTACTCGTGCGTCATCTCTTCCCCTTCCTGAAATATTAGATGGGTCGCTGATTCTGAACTCCTCCGTGTCGCAGAGTATCGCTCAGCAATCTTTTACCACTCGCCAGAGCAGGAGACTATCGCCAAACGTGTGACGGAGGAGGTGCAACAGAAGCATTTTGACCCCGCTGGAAAGAAGATCGTCACCGAAATCCTACCAGCACTGCAGTGGTGGGACGCCGAAGACTACCATCAGTTGTACCTGTTCAAGAACCCGACAGGTTACCAGTGCCCGACCCACCGACTGCACTGGTAGATGGCTGGATGTCTTCCGTGTGTTGTATTATCATCGTGTATTTCCGATACGCTGCTCTGGTCCCTGGATTTATTGATTCATCGTAGCTGATAACTTCGAGGAAGGGCTCCTGACGTGAACCACTCTGATCAGTGCCTTGGTTGGTCTGTTCTTTGCAAAGATTGCGAGTCCGATTCATTGTTCATTCCACTGTGGCGAGAGCAGGGCTCTCTACTACATACCCGTTTCTCACTGGTGAACCCGTTCATCGCGGATCTAACCACAGGTCGCTGTAGTGCGCCAGTAACGTAACTACAACTCGTGCTAGCATCCAGCGAATCGGGTTTTGTCGAAGTCGGTGCAAAAGTTGCCGGTCGCGGTTCTGCCTGGTTCTGCTGTGTACAATGAATGTCCTTACAGCTGCCGGCAATTCGACCCCTGCTTGTCGGCGTTTCGCCAGCCCCAGCCACCGGTGCACCATGAGGTTTACTCGACCTCAACTGTTGACCCCTGGTTCCAAGCCATAAGGTTTCGAACGTTTCAGATTCTCAGAATGATCGTTCAGGGAGGTGAAGATAACAGAGGGCCTCACTGACTCTTGTGGAAACTGTACCTGTCCTTTTTCATCGCCGGATTGTCTTGCGGGGACGAGATGTTCGGAAGAGTGTAGACAAAGACTTTGCGATGATGACGGAGGATCGAGGATCTGCGAGACGTAACCACATCTTTGGTGAGTCCTTTCTCATGATTGGCGTCCCTGAGCTCCAACTTGTTGTGGGTTTGCCCTTGTACTTTCGTAGGGTGCAAAGTCAAAGTTGTATCATGATCGGCCTTCCACCTAGGCCTCTCGTCCTCTCTCCTCAGTGTCTGCACCCGCAGCGAGGGAATCGTATCGTCACGTCGAAACAAAAGTTTCGCTAGCCGGCGGCGACAATTAACAATGATAGAGAGAGCGAAACCTGATCTCTGGCGGCCGTGACGGTGCTATGCGCACTGTCAGTGTCACTATTTAGGAAGCCAGATTCAGGATCACACATAAAACTTGCACCCGTCTTCTAAAGCGACCGACCGAACGCATCCCTCCCTTCAACCCCTGGACTGAGGCCTCGTCCCTCCTCATTCTCATTGACAAACGAAAATGTCGATTCCAGAGAACTCGTTGCCTCTTGAGGTTCTTCAAGAATCACGGGTACTGGATGTGTGTACTCAGAGCTGTGTATTCGTTGCGAATTTCCTGCTAACTTGACCTAACCCAAGTAGTATATCAGTGGTGCGTACGCCTGGTTCTTGGGGGCAGATGAAGATGGAATCGAAGGCTCAATACTCTCTTTACTTTTACAGTGGCAGTCGCGATCATTTACGTACGTTCTGGACGCGTTTCCTCAATCCTTCTTAAAGACGTTCTTTCATACGAACAGGCATGCGATTATCTGGAGACATTCGAGGATGAGGTGGGCGGCGTGTTTCTTGCCGAGTCGTAGCAGCTCTTTCCGTCTAACCCTCTCTCGCTGCTGTACAGGTCAGCCTCATTTGGTCAGAGAAGTGGGGTCTCGGGAAGGTCCTGTTCGTGATCACCCGATATACGTGCTGGTGGTTCCTTCTGTTTCTCTCTGGCTTTTCCGTGTCGCGTGAATCGCCGCCATCGTTAAAGGTAAGTGAGGCGACACGATCTTTGCGCAACGTGTTGATTTTAACTCGACCCTCATAGATTTGCGAAGGCCTGAATGCAATAGGGAACAGTGAGCAAAACCTCGCGACGCTTCATGAGCCTTGATTCATCAAACACTTCTCACCTAGTTGTACAACTTACCGTGGCGTACTCAAGTACAGGTAAGCCCACGTCGAGCTCAGTTTTTCCCTTCGAATGCTAATTGACTGTGAACTTAAGCAACACTACTGCTTTGCTTGTATGCTCTTCTTGGAGCGAAGAAACGTTACCTGTACATTCTTACGGGTGCATATATCGTGAGTTCACGACCTTGTTATATCCATAACAGTGCGCCCCTCGTTAACTTCGGAGTTCGATGCAGATATTTCTTGCTACATCACTCACCCTCATGGGCAACTATGTTCACCTGACAAAAAGTGCGGTCGCGAACGTCCACATCTACTTCTGCGACTCTGCCTGATCTATCCGTTTTCTTAGCTGTATCCCCAACGCTGTGGGACAACTTTCCCTATGTCTGCGCCTGGATACCTACGCAGCAGGCTAGTACGTATACGACGATAGCCCAATGGGTCCTCCTCTCCCGGGAGAGTTGTGAGTCGCTGGTCTCTCCATTTGTCGAACTGGGTACTAAATCGGCGTTCATTCGCTCGCAACTCCCGAAGTACTATTTCTTCTGAGTGGCGTAGCAATGTTCAAGCAGCACCGCCGATCGAAGGGTCCTCTAACCCAAGTGTTGTTATACAACGGAGGATTCTATTACCTGGCAATTTGCGGTCAGTCATCCTTCTTTCATCAGCCCCTACGAAGTGACTGACAGCCATTTTTCGTTTGATGGATCGACATCAGCCATGGGATTTGCAAATGCGATATTCAACACACCTGGAGTCTCGACGGATATGTATGGCTTTGCTGCTGCATTTATGCACGCCGCAAAGCCGATACTATCGAATCGACTGCTCATCAACATCCGAAAAGCGGGAATGGGCAAGGACAAAGACCGCGAAGCGATCTCAACCTTGGTCTTTGCCACAATTCCCGTTCATGTACAGTCCGTCACAGTGCACTCAGCGGGAAGTGAAATCACCAGCAGTGAGGGATTGACGGTGATTGGGGAGGGGGCGGAGACGGTTCGGGGGAGTGAGAAGGTATGACATCACGAGAAAAGTTCAAATTGTAGAGATAACAATTAATCATCGCCTAAACTGCAGGGAAAAAGCAGGGAGATCACTGCTTGAGCGAGGGGGTGCTGACGGCGAGCAAAACAGGGCCTCACTGGGAGTTGAACCCAGGACCTCCTCGATATTTGGGAGCCCAAACGAGGAATCATGCTACTAGACCATAAGGCCGGTGCGTGAGCGTCTCCTCGGCGCATCCCAGGGACAGATGCCATGGACCCAAAGAAAAATCCTCATCTTTTTTATTTCAATTTCTTTTGGTTCGCTCCGTGTTGTACTCATCCCTCTTGACATTCTGTGCGCTCTAGCTACTAGCAATAATCTCATCGTGGTTGTTGAACGTTGAACCTAAGTCGCGTTGGTAGCGCGAAAACACTTCGAAGACAAGGCTCTCCTTCTCAAATTATGCCATTCGTTCCACCAGGGTCTCGCTCGCACTTACGCCCTGTGCTGGAGGCGAGGCCGCTAGTATTTTGAACCAGAAGAGAGACTCGTTCCCCAGGGAGAATAAAAAGGCCTCCTGACCCAACTTTTGACATCTCAAATCCCCTTGTGCTGATTTTTGAATGTTGCGAGACGTCAGTCAATTTGCCAACTGATTCTCGGATGGTAGATTACGCTTGGCGTGCTTTCGTGCTTGTCCGTGATGCTGATCTGGGCGTAGGCCTTTCCCACTTCCCTCCTCCCCTACCCTTGGCCAATGGCTCCTGTTGTACCCCTTCGGTTCACGCTAAAGGAGAGAAAAATATCCCGAATCTGTGACTTGGGGAGCGTCGGCTGCTACTTGCAGGTGTAAGATCCTGCACTTGTGCAAGTCACGACTATTCCTGGTCTGGTCTTCACGAGTGCCTGGTTCCACCGGAGCTCAATCATTGATTTGCCCTGGCCAGCTGACTAGTAAGCACTTCCCCCACCCTGTGATTCCTATCATGATCATGAATCAGTCTTAGTGAACTTCTTTTACGACCTTAGACCGGAGAAGGGCTTTTTTAAGGCCTCTAGATCAGCTGCAGACTTTGTTTTTGGCATCCCAACTGCCTTGCACTGATTTTTGATTCCTGCAAGACGTCAGTCAAGTCACAGTCAGTCACATATAGCTCGGATTGAAGATAGCGCCGAAGATAAGAATGGCGGGTGGCGCAAGGAGGCAGGGAGGTGGTCGCAGTATATATTCCGAGTTCGTTGAGAGACTTCTTTCCCCTCAGTAAAGAGTTCTATCGTCCCCGCTCAGCTCTTCTCTGCATCGGAATCATGACCACCCTCATTGTGCGACTTCTACCGAAGGTTTTCAAGAACCTTAGTCCCAATGTGACCAAGTTCCTCCCGATACTGGACGGCGCACTGTTAACCGCAGGTTTAACGGCAGCAAGTTTGATCAACCCATCGCTCACCCGCGAGAAAGTCGAAGGTGATATAAAGGACTTTCCTCCCATCACTCCCAATTCCGACATTCCAGACGGGACATTCCCTGCCCCATCAAATCCCAACTTCAACGAACCACCGTGGGTCAGCGCTCCTTTGAGACCACGACCGAATCCGGACCCCACCCTACCTCACGACCCCAACCGCGTCGAGCCTGGACCAAATCACATCCCTCTCGAGCCCTACAACCCACGTGCACCTCATAATTCCCCTCGTGGTAGCGAGTCCTCTGGAGAACAGAGCGATCCCTGGGGAGAGCACGGCATTGACAGGGAGCGCGGGAATCGTGGTGGAAACGGTGGGGAGCCCGGGGGTGGCGACAATGGCCGTGGCGAACGTCCCCGTGAGGAACCCCCTAACGACCCCTACGAGCAATGGCTGATAATACTGGGGATCATCACTCTCATACCATGGGACGACGAGCTTTGGCAAAAGTGGCGTACTTGGATCCAGCTGTTCCGCGCCTGGCGTCACGACGTGTACTCCACATCCAAAGAACTCAATGAGAAGGCTCCAGAGCCTATGAAGACCGTCCTTCATACCGTCCTCGATGAAACCATCAAGCAAATCGTTGACAAGCCGAAGAAGTCGTACCCTATGAAGGAACTCTCACAGGATCTGTCGAAGATATGGTACGACCAAATTCTCACAGCTTACTTGATGGTGAGGAATCAGGAGTGGGCGAAGGACCTCGCGGGACCTTTCGAACAGGAGTTCCGGATGATGTATGTTCTGAACAGCGGATTAAATGATATCGCGAACAAGATCATCGAAAAGCAGAAGGAGCGTTGGGTCTCGCACGACTTTCCAGGCGATCCGACGGACGTTACCAAGTTGGTCACGAAGCCGGCGACTTGATCCATCCCCCCCGTAAACCGATCCTTGAACGAGAACTAAACCTACTATTTTTTGGACTACTGTCAACTCATATAGGTCTCTTTTCCTTTCGTGAAGCATGCTATAGTCTCTGAAACCTGGATCATGCTGTATATTACCTCTCTCCAGAATGTACCGTTTTTATAAGCTCGTTTCCTATCCTTTTGCTCGTCAACATATCTTGCGCATTCGATGGCCCGTGCACAAGTCGCCCATGAAAGTTCCTCCACGTATATGACCGGCACAAGTGGCGATGTTACAAACAATTTGAGGAATTTTTCCCTTGGACTTTTGATCAACGGGCCGCGCCGTTAACCACCAAACTGGGTGAGTAGCGTAAAATTGGAGGCTTGTCCCAGAAGCTCGAAATGGTAGTCTTCGCTACAAAAAGAGAACATTGATCACATCAGACTGTCAAGAGTGAGTTATACAAACGGCTAGTGTAATAGCACAAAGGGCCCTCCGACGTCCCAAATTCTAAATACTGCAAGATGTCAGTCAGTCAAGTCGCCAGCTGGACCGGATGAAAGAAAACACCGGTGATACGAATGTTTGAGCGGGAAGGGGGGAGTATTTAGTTTGAGAGGTTGTTCAGGCTCCATCTCCGTACTCTTTCCTCACCTCAGTAAAGAGCACCAATTTCCTTTTACTATCACCCTCCGCTCAACTCCTCTAAAAGAATGCGGACCGTCACCGCCGTCCCAGTGGAACCCAGCTTCCCTCTAGTAACAGGCGCGATGGCGATAGGGCGCCTCGCCATATCCGCTATTGGGATGATATCTGGCCTCTCCGGAAATCAATTCGAAATCGACATTGAAAGCGTCAGACGAACCGGTGGCGGAATCCGCGATTCTCGCACGATTCCCAGCCGAGTCCCCGATATCGCAAACAACACATTTCCTGCCCCGACAGAGCTCGACCTCAACGGACTGCCGTGGCTTATAGGCCCCTGGAGACCATCAGCCCCCGTTGGCGCAAATCCGAACCAACTTGCCGATGACGATGACGAACATGGAGATGATGAGCCCAACCGCGTCGAGCCTGTACCTAACGTCGCACCTCTCCAGCCATTGGACGGCCCAAGCGCACCTCACAACTCCACTGAATCCTCTGACGACTCCATAAACGCCGGGGACGATAGGGACCCCTGGAGGCCGCTTGACGAAGGCGATCGCAGTGTCGAGAACGGTGACAGGAGTCGTAGTGAGAATCGTGAGCAGGAAGAAAGAGATGGCAGGGAAAATAGTGGGGACGGAGGGGACGGTGATGGGGATAGAGATGAAGGCGACGATGATGGACCTGATCCCGATGACGGTATGGGGAGATACAAACCAGCTCTCAGGTTACTAGGCTTCATCAAGGGACCCGACGACGACGACGACGAGCTTTTTCAGAAGTGGAAGGCATGGATTCGGCTTTTCCGAGCGTGGCGGCACGATGTGTGGGCCACGTCCAAAGAGCTCACGGCGACCAAGGAAGTTCAAGCTCTACTCACTAATCACCCCTTCATGCTCAAAGCGTTCTTGGAGACCATTTCTGAAATAGTCAGCAAACCCAAGACTCCGTATCCTGTGGTGGAGTTGTCGATTGATTTGGCAGATAGGTGGTACCCGTCCCTCGCAAGCGTTTACTTCGCTATGAGAGATGCGGAGTGGGCAAAGGACGTCAAGAGCCTGAGTTCTCTAGATCAAGAGATTCGCATGGTGTCCGTGTTGAATCGCAGATTACGCGATATTGCGGACTTGATCACTGAAAAGCAGAAGACACGTTGGGTCTCGCATGACTTCCCTGGAGATCCTGTAGACGTTACGACGATGGTGCAGCCCGCGGTTCAACCTAAAACCTCTTAGTTTCTGTATAATCACGAGCACTTTTCTTCTAAGATTTACATACCGTTTTCTTTCCACAAACTCTATCAGTCAGGTTATCAACGCTGTTTAACTGACCGTCGATCCGGTCACTGCTCGTCGAGCTTCAGTCCTTTCTGTATAAATGTTTCTGCGGTTCCTCCTCACTTGAGCTGGATCTTCATCTTTTCACGGCGCTTCTCCATCATGTACTCTACCGGTTTCACCGATGAGGCTGTCAACCGTGTCGAGTAATGAACGAGTTTGGAGGGTCGAACAGAGAGAAGAGAGAACAGGGCAAAAAAGGAGAGAGACCGAAAGAGAAGGGGGAAAAGAGAAAGAGCGAACCATGGAAGGGAGAAAGACGAGACCCTCACTGACTTCTTTCTAGGTCTTAACGAACGACACTGAGGGTGACACTCGGGTGTCCTGGAGACAGGGCAGACCTGTCGAGTCTGTCTGTCCGTCTGTATCGCCGCGGGCAATGACCCATTATAGCCCGAGAGTCACCGGTCGCGCCCCTCTGAGCGTTCATTTGAATCTAAATGCAATCCCAACCAAACGCACTGTCAAGGTGTCTAGCTTCCGAGAGGAACGGTGTACCCTAGTCGTAGGTCCACACGCCCGAGTGAGGTGGAGGAAACGTATTCGTTGGATGGAAAGGAGATTATAATTATCATCGTCGGCCTATCTATAAAGTGGTGAAGTCCCGACAGGATATGAGTGTATACCGAGCGACCCATTCGAAACGACGAGGCAGCGATAGCTATGGGTTATCTGGCAACTGGGAAGGTTAGTTTGTGGTGGTGAGTGTAGAGCCCACGACGCTATGCTTACCTATCCAAGGCTCCCCAAGAAGGTGGTGAAGTAGCCTAAACGAGCTTCTCGAAGAGTTTTGGGCCAGCGCAGTCCTATCGGGACGTTTCGTGTCAGGTTCCGTGAGGCGCGAAGAGGGACCGGAGGAGAACGTACGTCAATGCAGTGCATCATACTGTCGAAAGGGTCAGTGAAGGCTAAGAGTGGAAGGTCGAAGGCACATACTGGACTAATAACCGAATAGAACAATGATAGTGGTCAGTCAACACGGGCTACACCAACAAACGTCGGTCAACGTACAACTAAAGAAACACACGAGCGTCAGTCATAACAGTAACACATTGAAAGAGTATAACCAACGTACAGTTCCTCAACGCAATCTTCGCCCTTGAAGCCTTCGCCAGCCTGCACCTTCTCCTGGCAGTGCTCGAAGTGCTTCGACAGCTGGGCACACCGCTTCTCCTTGCATTCGTCACGGATAACAGGATGAAGCTACATTCCACCAACAGACCTCTATTCAGCCTTCCACTCCCTGCACACGAAAACAAAACAAACGAAACATACATCTTCGGGTTCTTCCTCCTCCTCCTCAGCAGCGGCCTCCTCGACAGCCTCGGGCTCCTTGTCCTCCGGAGCGTCGTTGTGGACAGTCGAGACGAAAGAAGAGAAGTACGAGACGATGCTGCTCATGGTGGGCGAGGCCTTTTGGTGGGTGGACGAGGAACGGGTAAAAGTAATTCGGGGACGCTTGTTGGCTGGCTGGCTTGACGGACGGAAAAGAGTCGCGGTCACGGGCTTCCCCGGAATCTTGTGGGAACTACCTACCGGATTCGTAAATGCAAGCAAGCGCAAATAAATCCAGCCCAGTCCAAGCTCAGTCCTGATCATGTCCTGAGATCGAAGAGCCAACCGCAAAATGTATAAGAGGTTTGAGGCGAAGGTGAGGTCGACCAAGCACTCTCATTCGAACTATGGCGACCAACAAGTTCTCAGTACCCAACCCTGTCCCTGTCTCCCGTACGCCCTTCAAGTTCAACTCTCTCAATCTGCCGTTGAGAACTCACTTTCCTCTACTTAGCTCCGTATGAAATGATAATTAAACCGCCTGGGCCATGCGCCATCTCATTCAACCCTATCGTAGGCGACGACACCGGTTCGTCTTCTCGCCCTTCACCATTCCATCAGATAACTCACCGTAACCATTCGCACCAGGGCGAGTCAACAAAACCATCTCTGACTATCTGACTGCACTCGGGTACACGCGCACTAGCACCGGATCTCCAGGACCCGTCGTCTACTACCGCGCAAACCATCTCCGAAGTGCCGCTTGGGCTGAATTCGTCTCGCTCGGACGTCAGTTCCCGCCTACGGTCGTCAAGAAGTTGAACCCGAAGATAGACTTCTTCACTGTGAAGACTTTCCCGTTTACGGATATCGCCCTCTCCAGTGGTTGGGCTGGGGCTGCTCTCAACGGTGCTCCGATTCCGGTCGGTCTCATTCCTGATGGTGTCCCCTATACGACCCTGAGTGTCGCACCCGATCCGTTGCCTGAGGGTGTTGAAGATACTCCTGAGGCGCGCGTTGCGGAACATTGGGGAGTGATCAACCAGATGTGAAGTGGATGATGTACCTGTCTTGTACTAGCGACCCGCCAGCGATTCTTGATCAATCGTACGATTTTCTGTCCCTGTTGACTCTGGAGGCTTTGAGGTTCAGTCGACTGGGCCTCTACTTGAACATACCCTTCATGTCATCCTCATCGTCGGTGCGGAAACTCGCATGCCCAAGCGCGAAGGGCCACTGGCACTGGCAACACGCTCCTCGTCCTCCACCCTCTCTAGCAGTCCCGCCCGCGTCGGAACTTGGCGGAAGTGGACCTCGAAAACAAACGTCTGTAACCAAATACCGAGTTTCTTAATTCAATTCAGTATGTTCCTCCTCGAGATACCAGGTGTCAGTGGCGCAGGATACAACTTGTTCTGGACAGTACACTTAAAGCTAGCAAAGTCAGCCGACGTGGGGGGTCTACATACGACGATGTAGTTGTTGATTTATCCATCTGCGGTGCTTCCATTCAGGAGCCTTAGACTGGAAGAATGCGCTAAATACTTGGTTGGTTCCTTCGCTGCTCCGAGTTGGCGGGTGACTGGACCGTGCAAGTAGGGAGGGAGCTTCATGTCTTTGACTGTTGTTTAAACGATGGTTTACACGAGATCAATTCAAGTGAGCGATCGAGGAGTGACAGAGCCGCCGCGAACCCTCGGACAGCGCGTGCACGCCTCATCCTTTTGATTCGCAGCTTTCAAGGAGAGTTCACTCTCGGTCTCGCGTTTATCGACTAAACGAAGTTGATGGGGAAGGCGGTCTCGCCGTACGAAAGGAGGTTCTTGAACCTGATATCAAGAACAGTAACTCCCATCCCCTCCCGTTAATCGACCACGATTTATACATCGATTCGCTCGCCTAGATAACATACCACAACATAAGATACTATCCCTACACTCATTCAACCCTATTCTCCAGAATACTCTTCACATCATCCTCCGTATACATAACCTCATCATCTCCATGGCTCACAACGTAATACTTCCCACTCGCGAACCGACGGCTCGTCCCAAAGTCGACGATGGTGCACTCGGCGGGGGTGCCGTCTGGGCGACGGTAAGTGAAAGGTTTGTCTAGCAGGCTTTCGACGATTCGGTCGAGGGTCTCATCTGCAGTGGGGATTGGCTCCACGTGAAATTTGGCGCGTAGACCGGGAATTTCGGGGTGCGCCTCGGGATTGTAAATGCGTTCCATCCTGGTGGGCAAGTCAAAAGTGGTTGAATAAATGTTAAACAGGGATTCAGCAGGTAGAGAGAGAAGGGGGGGAGAGAGGGAGATGTTTACGTACGCCCACTCGTTTCCTTGTCGCACGATTCGACACGCTGCTGGGAGAGCCATATGTCGGGGCGAGAGCTCGTTCTCTTGCATCGACATGGCACCACAAAAAGCGGCGTGTATAACTGCCATATGCCTATACACGTACAGTATATATCCACAAAGTCAAATTCAAATTCGAATTCGAATTCAATGGGGTGAGTGGGACCAAAAAAACGAATACAGGGAGTCGACTAACTTACTGTTCAGGGGTCCTCTCACCCTCTTCAAAACAAATCCCATCAATCTCCTCGTAAAACTGCTCAAGCGCCAATTTCTCGTCCAGACCATTTGTAGCGAACGTAGGCCGCTTGGGGCCGCTGGCTATCCACTCTGCGTTGACCTTGTCGTAGATCTCCCTAAAGTTGGGGAGGTCGCGGACTTGGTCGATGGAGAGTTCCGTTGCGAGGATGTATTTGCCGTAGCGGAGGGCGAGGGGGTGCATGCCGGTGGTCGTGTCGATGTTGGTGTTGTTGGTGTTCATGGTGGTGTGTTAATGACCAGTGGTGGATGGGAGGAAGGAAGGATACGGTGAGAGTGGTGAGATGAAGGTAGGAGAATGGAAATCTGTCTTGGTTGCTGACCTCATCCGATCGTTGGAGCATGGATTTGGGAGTCGTGTCCCCTGAGACAATAGGGTGCCAGACGTCAAGTGTACACTGTCAATTATCAAACCTTGAAACCACCTTCGAGTTCATAGTAAACTGTTTGGAATTTAAACGGATGAATAGAGTCTACATTATCTGTTGATTGCTTCGGGGGAAAGCATACAAATGAAGGAGATTTCGAGGAAAATGGGTCGATCGATTGCTGCGATACCGATGAGATTCACTTGCGCGCAAAGTCAGCCGACGTGGGGGGGGGTCTACATACGATGTAGTTGTTGACTAGATTGACCATTTGCGCTTCTTATAGGGAGGCTGGAAAGGTTACGCTAAATACTTAGTCGATTCCTTCCGAAGCCGCTCTGGACCGGTGCGAAACCTAGAAGACGATAGCGCAGTTTCCATGGAGAGTTTTTTAACGCTTGGTCTCGCGTCCATCGACTTGACGAAGTGGGTGGGAACGGTCCCGCCGTACAAGGTGATACCGAACTCCATCGCAACTACATCGATTCGCTCGCCTACATGCCACAACGTAAGATACTATCCCTACACTCACTCAACCCTATTCTCCAAAATACTCTTCACATCATCCTCCGTATACACAACCTCATCATCTCCATGGCTCACAAGGTAATACTTCCCACTCGCGAACCGACGGCTGGACCCAAAGTCGACGATGGTGCACTCGGCGGGAGTGCCGTCTGGGCGACGGTAAGTGAACGGTTTGTCTAGCAGGCTTTCAACGATCCGGTCGAGGGACCTGTCGTCTGCAGCGGGGATAGACTCTACTTTGACGCGTAGACCGGGGATTTCGGGGTGCGCCTCGGGATTGAAAATGCGTTCCATCCTGGTGGGCAAGTCAAAAGTGGTTAAATAAATGTTAAACAGGGATTCAGCAAGTTGGTCGGATCGATAGAGGGAGAGATAGAGAGAGAGATGTTAACGTACGCCCACTCGCTTCCTTGTCGCATCATTCGACACATTGCTTCCAAACCCATATGTCGGGGCGAGAGTTCGTTCTCTTGCATCGACATGGTGCCACAAGAAGAGGCGTGTATAACTGCCATATGCCTATGTATGTATATCGACACGAATTCAAATTCAATTGGGTGAGTGGCGAGTCGCACTAAAATGAATATGGGGGACTTACTGTTCAGGGGTCCTCTCATCCTCTTCAAAACAAATCTTATCAATCTCCTCGTAAAACTGCTTGAGCGCCAATTTCTCGTCCAGACCATCACCGAACTTAGGCCGCTTGGGACCGCTGGCTATCCATTCTGCGTTGACCTTGTCGTAGATCTCGTCAAAGTTGGGGAGATCGCGGACTTGGGCGGTGGAGAGTTCCCTGGCGAGCGTATACCTGCCGTAGCGGAGGGCGAGGGGGTGCATGGTCGTGTCCGTGTTGTTGCTCATGATGATTTACTTGGTGGAACTCGGTGGGTGGATAGTAAGAAGGAAAGATACTGGTGGTGAGATAAAGAATAAAGAAAAATCGAATTCTGAATCATTCTCTCTCACCGTTGCTGACCTCATCCGATCATTATACAAGGATTTGGATTTAGGAATTTGTAGCTGGCGAGCTCGAAGGATTAGATTAGATGTCCTGAGTCGCAGTTAACCCGACTCCTGAGCTCTATTCTTTTGTGGCAGGCGTTCAAAGGTTGGTGGAAACCACTCGAAGCGTTGATGGTAAATCACAAGAGGGCGCTTATTGTAGCGTCCGAGATCCGGCGCAATTCCGCCCGACAACAGCCTCCGTCCTGCATCGCCACCACCCTGGGCCTCGGCCTCATCTTCTCTTCATCCTTGGCCTTCCTCGCACCCATCCTCTCGCACCCATCCTGACCAGTGTCAGGCATTTCTATGACGATGCTCTCTTGGGAGAGAGATTACCTGAATTGAAGATACTCAAGTTATGCAAGCTCAAAGCTCGACCACGAATCACACATGCCCTCTCGAACACTTTCCTTACGGCCAACTTCAATACAGCGATACTTAATGGAGTCCCATTGTGTTCTCTCCCTGGGCGGCTTCCCAACCTCCATCATCATGCATGGGAAGCAGTAAGTCGCCTTGTCTAACTGGACTTTGGCCTTGTCCCGCTTTGGGAGTTAATTTGTTCTCTCGGTTTTCCCAAAACGGCATGCATCTTTCGGTGAGTACAAAACAAACTATATATTCTGTACAAGTGTTTCTTTGTCCATTTTCAGTCGTTCCCTATACTGATCATCGTCGTCAACCCAGGTCTGCGCTGCGGGGACCTGCTGAGGCAGTTGACTGAACGACCAACCACCACAACGACGGATGCCTCCTGCCCTCACGGCGCTCGCGCCTGGTGCGCCAGCAGGAATACTGGTACCAAGAGGAGCGGCAGAAGACTTGGAGTCTCTCAAGCGTACGGCTGCTAATGGGACGTTCATTTTCATGGACGACACCAGGAACGATGTTTTCCGCTTCCCATCTAGTTCTTCGTGGATCATCGACCGGGATACGGCGTGGGCGGGTGGAACGCAAACTACGTTCGATGGAGATGGGGAGGGAGAATTTGAAGTGACAGTATTCGGTGAGCTCGATATTCCACCACTCTCTTCATCCCTCCTCCGTCGTTCCATCTTGGAAGTCGAGACTCATTATTTTGGTTTTGTTCACCAGGCGAATCTGCTTCCTTCGTTGGTTCAGCACCTCTTCCATCCTCCAGCCAACCATTCTTGGTATCGATAGATGGTGCCGAGCCTTTTGAGGCGCGGTTTACCGAACCCTCCAACTCCACCACGTCGACCTCTTCCTCGCCATTCGTCCACAGAACCTGGTATACAACAAATTACGTACTACCCAGACCACGGCCCATCCGAATAACGTTGAGCCGTCTACCCCGGGGTTTGGGCGTCGACTATGTGGCTCTGAAAGCCTACAATAGCACTGGACTGCTTGAAAACCAGATCATGGTCGATGATAACCAGTCTATACTGCAGTATTCGGGTAGCTGGAGTGAGCTGGGGTCGCAGACGGGTCCGGTCAGACCTGGGAGTGCGCTGGAGTTGGTGGAACCGTATGGAGGTGGTGTGCATTCAAGTGGGCGCGTTGGAGATAGTGTGAGGATCGTTTTTCATGGTAGGCAAGCGTGCTTTCTTCCTTCGGCCAAACGTTGACTGACTTGCCCGTTCTGCTTGATCAGGGACGGCGATATCACTGTTCAGCCAGTTCAACTCGTCTGGGGACAGTACCGGGACCATCACCGCGTCTTACTCGCTCGACGGCGGGCCAGCCGAACGGCGGACTTACTCTCCCTCGTCCGCTTCCTCCTCGTCATTGGATTCTGTAGCTCCCAATTACCCCCTCTACACACTATCGAATCTACCAAGCCGCATGCATGCTCTGACTCTCACGATCCTGGAATCTACGGGCAACGACACTTCACTTAACCTAGACTATATCACGTACCGACCGGGATACCAGAGTCTGTTTGACTTGCTCGAGGGAAACAATGGAGTTGGCGCTGTCAATGGGAGTCAGACGGGTGCAGCCATTGGGAAAGGCGCGTTGGCTGGTATTATCGTCGGGATCGTGTTCGCAGTGATGGTCCTTTTGTGGGTGTTCTGCTGTAGAGGGCCGAGGCAGTGTAGGAGGATGTTTCGGCATAGGAGGAGGAAGACAGGGAGTGGGAAGGATACTTCTGGGTCGTCGATTACGGATAAAGGTCGGTTCGAATTATCTTCCCTCTCGGTTTGATATCATCGCTGACGATGCTCCAAGGCAAGAACGTTGTCCGTTACTCCACGGAATTCGAATTCAAAGTACGGTCGGACAACTCTGAGACCGATGTGCCTTCACCTCCCACCGACGAGCCCTCGGGGAAGCTCGACCTGAACGCGATTCTGAGGAGCAACTCGCCTCCGCCTGTGCACTTGAATACCGCTGTCATGAAGCCGCCATCGACTTATACGCCTGACAACTTACGCCCACAATCACGATCACATCTGGAGTCTGCACCGAAGGAGGATAGACGTCGGCCTCGCTCGATAACTTCGTTGGGGTCGTCACTGCTAGACGACGACGACAGCGATCATCGCAGATCGGTAGATAGTGCTGTTGGGCGTGTTACACCTTTCATTCTCCCAGCGGCCCCAGCTGACCCACTTTCGCCCGCTCCGTTGTCGGAAAAGTCAAAGTTGGCACCGGCATACTCAAGTTCAAGTTCGCCGGAGAATGTAATCACCCCGTTTATCGTCCCACCTCTACCACCATCCGCCGAAAACGTTGATGCCTCACCGGTCCGGACTGAAAAGTCATCGCTGAAGGTTGACTCGAAAGTCGGTTCCAGTTCGAGTGCCAGTCCGAATTCGGGTTCAAGTGTGGATGGGAAACGACCGTTACCACATCCTCCCACCACATCCTCTTCCCCCTCTCCTTCACCTTCGCCTTCTCACTGGCATGACCGCAAAGTCGACCATCAACACGAGGGACAAAGCCAGTTTGACCACGACCATGATCACGAATCCCATTATCAAGAACAACGAAGTAGACGCCAGTCCATCCAGAACGAACTTGACCGCCTCGTCCTACTCGCTGAGTCTCTGCACCAACACCACCAACACGCTGTTGCCAGCTCGAGCGACGAACATCATCAGCAATCGCCTTCTTCACCTGAGATATCGGCTGAGGAGTTGGAGGATCAGCAGCGGATTCTAGGGGAGATTGCGAGATTGGTGGGAGAGTTGGATGAGCTGGCTAGGGAGATGGAGAGGGGGTTGGGAGAGGGGGAACGGCCGCCGGCGTATAGCCCTCAGCCTGGGGACTCGGAAGAGGAGGTCTTCAGTATGGGTGTTGCGTTGTGATGTGGTCGATGATGGTAGACTGAACTCGGAGGGAGAGGTTGTTGAGTTTCGTGTTAATGCACACGCCTTCTTTTGGCGTAAACGATCTCTTTTCTCATTTCATTTCATTTCGCTTCGCCCCTTTCCTTCCATTACTTCTTAGCATCTAATCATTCTTTCTGTTGCATCTATACCGCAATTCTCATTCATTCGTTGTAAACTCACTCCATAGTCACGCTAATACACTATATGTACGTCTAATCCAGTCGGAGGATTGAGCGAGTGGGATCATTGTTGGTGTTGGTGATAATAGGTGAAAGTAGCTTATGCGACCCGACTGCGCTAGATGCAGCTCGGGTAAGCACTACATGTGTACTTCGTCGACCTCCTTGTCGACATAGCACTCCCCAAAAACGACGAACTGTCGAATTTATGGCGCGAATATTACAAGCTGGTGTTCAAGGCAAATGCGGGAGCTTCCTGCGTGGCCTTATGGTCTAGTAGTATGATTCCTCGTTTGGGTGACCAAGCATCGAGGAGGTCCTGGGTTCAACTCCCAGTGAGGCCCTCTTTTTTGCCCTTCCACGCGCACTCATCTCGGCGCCACAGCAACTCCTGTTGGCAGTGTTGGTACCCGGTATCGCAGCGTGCCTGGAGTAATTTTGTCACGTAACCTTTCTTTGTTTCCTCACGATCGCCGGCGATTCGTATAGTATCTAGATAGCTGGAACTGGGCGCTGAAGCTTAATCGTAAACGGTGTTGTGCGGCTGGAAGGCCTTTAAGCCTGTGGAGCAACACATGTCTGGTAGGTTCCCACATAAACGTAAAGGAAAGCTCCACGACCGGCCATTCAAGAGCGTTTGATACGCCCCCAGCTACGAGGTTGCGATCTCCCTCTCAACATCAAAACCATGAACACATTGTCCATCCTCCGCCTCTTCTTGGCCTTTACTCTATCCTTTTTGCTCAGGGATTCTCTCGCCAGGCCTTTCGTCGTACATGATATCGAATTGAACGTAAGTCGGATATAGGGATCCATCATTCGAAAGTACGGACAGATTCAACAGAGGATCTTATCAACGCGTTACAGGAGGACTTGATGATGGCGAGCCCCGCGTTGGTGGTACCTGTTGCACCAGCTGCTTCGCTGACAGGCGGCAGAGCAGTAAAAAGCACTGTCAGTGTGGATGAATCATCAGCGCGACCTACCCCTGCATCCCAAGCATCCTTTTCCACGGACCGCCCACCGTTGAAAGTCCGTGACTTCAGGGATTGGCTCCAGAATCATACGGACGACTACAGAGACCAGATGCTGTTCTACAGCGGTTATACCACGCTAGCGAATAACCATGAACGCACACCCATATGGAAGTTTCTCAAGGCCTTTCAGAATCGATTCCCGCTCAAGTCTATCTTCTCGTTAGTGGAGGATTGGAAGGGTATACCGTTCCCCGAGGAGTGGAGCCCGGAGCCGGATTGGGTGGAGGCATCAGTTGCCATGGCCGATTTCTCTCGAGGAAAAGTGTTTGCGTTTTTTGGCAGGGAGGTGGAACCTGATAGCTTTTGGTACAGAGATGAGTTTCCAGCGTTGAAGGGCAATGCGGAGGTGACAGAAATCGAGCGGTATATATTGAACGAGGATGGCAGAACGTTCGAGGGTCCGATCGTAATCTGGCCTGAGAAACCTGAACCTCAGACGTAGATATAATACCAGTCATGTAGCGGCAACCTTGCAAAACAGCTGCCAGTGACACTGCCACTGTGACAGTACCCCATGCATAATGGCCACGCTGGGTGGGTCCGGATAGGCGCCTCCGAGGCCAGAGAAATAGTTTGAAGCGAAACGGAAGAACGTTGTGCGTGCTGACCGTTGACTGACGGAGACAACATACAACCTTGGGATCAGGTAACTGAGATCTATCGAGTAGCTCAACCGTCTCAAAGAAACCGGGAATGTGCCTGTCGACCAGCACTCGTCGAGAAAAATGGGATGCTGGCCTTGAGATAGGCTTGTAATGTGTCGCTCATGGGGACCTCATACTAGGCCTGAAGGCTGACTGTTTCAGGTCCTCTCGCCAAGGTCGAAGGGAACGGTGAGATCGGGGCCTTGGCTAGTAACCTGAGTTGCGGTCCCGACTCGGCCATCGAATTAAGTGTGGACTCCGAGTCGGACTTTAACTCGGTTACTCCATTTGATTGATGCTCAATGACGCCAAGGGCAATGATTGAATCTACCAGGAGGTGGCGTGATTAGGTATCTCCCGGCCTCTGCCCCAGAAAGGCTCAGGCTGGCCTCGAGGCTCGCACTGTTCTCATTCAGTCTTGCTGCTAATCGGCACGAAAGGGTATGTTCTTACCGTTTCTTTCCAGATTTTGGTCAACTTTCTTCAGCAGAAACAGGTTTTATCAAATCTATGCCTACACTGTCTCTTATCAACTGTCGAACTCGCATCATTGTTAGAAGGTCTTCGCAAAAATGGGTTCCTTGGCCTCAACCTTTTACAGTGCTATCAGACCCTTCTTGGTCAGTTCGGATCTGAATATATTCCTTGTGAGCTCACGAGCTCACGCATGCTGGAAAAAAGACACTCATAGCTAGAGAGCCAGCTTGGCCGGGGCTCGTTAATGATAATATCAAGCTATTGACATGTCGTGAATTATGTCGTGAGAAGCACGATTCTCGCAACAACCGACAGTGTCGTGTGCGAAATCGAGCTTCTATTCCAGTATTGTGTCCTGAGAACCGTCGTCCCTTATGCTCTCTATGGTTTTCTTGAGCTTACTTGCGCCGAGAGAGGCACGTTTCCTTGTCATAAGAGACTTCTATTGACTTCTCTAACTTCTCGTGGTACTGGAACAGTACCGCATCAGACAATGTCCATACGACTTTGAACTTAAGCTGTCTTCCAAGACTCTTTGAGAACCACCTTCTATCACGTTTCGTCATTATTATCTCATTCTGCGAGCTTGAGCGATGACCTAGGATCCTATGAAGTTGCGACTTGTACGTTTGTTGTAACCCTGTTCGCCCCAACTCGACAGGAAATCATGTGTGTATGTCTTACAATCGTATGGCTCGCGTATGGCATCTGTAGCCGTGCTCCACAGCGCCCCGAGAGAGAGGTCATCTACAGTCTCTCGTAGACGCAGTGCAAAGCTCTGACTGAGGAACGCTCGCTCGTGGGTCTCTGTGTTGCGCTCAACTCAAGGTTGAGGGCCCCACGCGTACTAGAACCTGGCCATGGGATAGGCTGTTCCATGATCTACTCCTCCTTGGGGATGCCATAGGCGGTGGCGCGTTGTGACTTCGGGCTGAATATGGATGACTTTGGCTGTACCCGTCGACAGGGCTACCACATGGCGGGAGGCGGGCAACATCCTAAATTTGACCTGTACAAGTGAGGTGGCCTGCTTCTTTCAGCGGACGCCAATGTGGTGCACCCGGCAGCAAGGCAATCCGCATGCTCCTGCACTAGATAGCGCAATCGTTATGGTCTTGAAGTGATATCTGAAGTCGTATAAAAAGGCTCTCCAACCGTCGTATTTCTGCATCTACAAGGTCTTTCGCCCCCTAGTAGAGCTCTAGTTTCACTCGCCGCCTTCTCATTCAGCAATTGAACTCAAGATGCGCTTCTTCAACTCACTTGTTGCTCTTCTCACCGCGTCTCTCGCTGGAGTCGCCCTTGCCGCCCCTACCTCTCTCAAGAGTATCGAAAAATTCGATGGTGAGACCACTGGCAAGTACATTGTCAAGTTCAAGGCCGGCGTGTCTCGCAGGAAGTGGGTGAACAAGCTCAAAGCTACTCCCTCCGCTGAGTGGGATATTATCAACGGAATTGCCGGTAGGCCCATTTGATGCATACCATTGCCATGAATGGATGACTAACGATCGCCGTCTTCCCCTTCCAGCGGACGTTGATGACGATGAACTCACCGAACTCCGCGCCTCTGGGGATGTCGAATCCATCGCTGAAGACGGTATCGTGCATATCTGGGCCACTCAGTGAGAGGTTCTGGGTATTCTTTCCCTCTAATTGCTAATCGTTTCTACTAGAACCAACGCGCCCTGGGGTCTCCAGCGCATCAGCCAGGCGGGCCGTCTCTCCAGCACCAATACCGCGTTTGTCGCTGTCCGTCTCTTTGCGATAATGGGCGACTGACCACAAATCAGCGGTTTGAACTACAACTTCACCTATGACGATACCGCAGGAGCAGGTGTTGACATCTACATCCTCGGTGAGTTTTTTTGCGGTAGATCAATCTGCTCGAGGTGCTCACATCGCTGTAATCTAGACACTGGCGTTTTAGTCACCCACGTACGTGCTTGTCCCTAGCCATTACACGTGCATCTCATTTAATAATTTGCTTGTTCCAGAGCCAATTCGGTGGACGAGCTCGTTGGGGTACTTCCTTCGTTGGCGGGTAAGTGTCCTTAGATCTTTGATCCCGGGTGTGCTGGGGTCCTAATTTCATTTCTAGAACCACTGACGGCCATGGTCATGGAACTCACGTGGCGTAAGAATCCTCCAGACCGTCCTTTCCAGATCTAGCGCTCATGAGAATCTCCCACATCTAGCGGTACTGCTGCTGGCTCTCAATTTGGTGTCGCCAAGGTGGGGTGATCGTTTTTTCCAGTCGTGGTTTGGGCCTCATCATGCTTCAGAGAGCAAATATTGTTTCCGTCCAAGTCCTCAACTCTTCCGGGTCCGGCTCCACTAGCGGAATGTGAGTTCCTGACGCGCTCAAATACGGATTGATTTACATGAACTCACAAATTCCTCAGCATCTCCGGTTTGAACTGGGTTCTTACCCAGGCTCGAGCCTCCGGTCGTCCCTCCGTGGCTTCGTTGTCCCTGGGTGGTTCTGCCTCTACTTCCCTCGACAATGCTGTCGCATCTCTCACGGCCGGTGGTGTTCACGTTGTTGTATGTGGCGATCTATCATTCAGGATTCGATCCCAGCGAGCTGAACCTGACCGCTTTAACTATTTAGGTCGCTGCTGGAAACTCCAATGCCAACGCTGCCTCCTACTCTCCAGCTCGTGCCCCCTCCGCAATCACCGTCGGTTCATCGACCATTGCCGATGCTAGGTCCTCGTTCTCCAACTATGGCGCCGTCGTCGACGTCTTCGCTCCTGGATCCAACGTCATCTCTTCCTGGATTGGTAGCAACACCGCCACCAACAGCATCTCCGGAACCTCAATGGTTGGTCTTCATCTTTCGTATTGATGAATAAACACAGCGATTGATCCTCTCTTGTTAGGCCACCCCCCACGTTGCTGGTCTGGCGGCGTACTTGCTCAGCAAGGAGGGCAGCGTCTCGCCTGCCGTGCTCGAGGCCAGGATCAAGACCTTGTCCACCAAGAACGCCCTCACCGGTATCCCCTCTGGCACCGTTAACAATCTCATCCGCCTCACTTAAGTCCCTCGTGGATATCATGAGAATCTACTTCAGCCCCAAGTTCTTCAAGTACCCTTTCGATGGTGAATTGCTTTCAAATTGACGTGTTGTATTGAATCCGGGATGGGAGGTCGAGGAGGAGAATCTGTATTGTAAAGTGTCAATATGTCTTCTGTATCGGAAATCTTTGTTACGTTTGAATCCCGTTTTCTTTTTCTGAATCTTTGTGCCATCATCAAGCGATCAATCTGGTCGGCGATAAGATAAGATAATTGAATGTGGGAAGTTCAGTTGACAGGAGCCGAGAACCGGGAAATGCTGGCAACAAGAGCTTGAGCAGAGCCTCGTCCTGATTCCCAACCTTTTTGACCAGCCAGCCCTCCCAGAGGACTCTGAAATGACCTGGACTGCTGATCTCGCTGGCCCGACTGTGGTACCCAGGTCATCGTTCTCGGGTGGCATAGGTATGTCACACTATCTGGCAGGAGTCAGTCATCGTCGTCTTCGTCCGACAAAAGAATCATCCAGTCAAGCTGTCCGTGTGGCCGCAGCTTCTTTGCGTAGCATTCGACACCGTGCCACAGGGTACCATGATTCTCCATAGGAGAGCGTGATCGACTACATGAAAAGAAATTCGCCGCTTTACGGTCCTCCGATCTTGTAGGTTAGGTATCCTTGTTACTACGGTATCCATGTTATCCCACCGGAACTTCGAAGAACGAGGTTGTCCTTGCTTCGGCATCGCAAGGTACTCACCGTCTACAAGCCGACTTCTTCTCCACATGGCGAAGCCTGTCCTCGTAATTCCTTATGCGCTCTTCACAGGTATCGATGCTCTGCTTCTTGCGTTCCTCTGAGACAGCCAAGAGATAGGCCGCCTTCCAGTATATCTCCGTCATTCTTCCAAGTGTTAATTCACCCTGGGGCGAGACGTTAAAAAGGGCTTAGGTTGACCTTGGTTGACCATCTACAAGGGTTCCCAACTTCCTTCGTAGAGTTTCATAACCTTCTTAGCATCCCTCTGGTCGAAGTCAACATGCGATTTTTTTCCGTCCTTGCTGCCGCCGTATCTCTTTCTCTCGGGGGACTAGTCTTCGCTGCACCGACGACTCTCAAGTCGGTCGAGAGGTACCAAGGCGAGGTCAGCGGAAAATACATTGTCAAGTTCAAGGACGGCGTCTCTCGCACGAACTTGGTCAACAGTCTCAGGTCTGACTTGGCCGTTGATGATTTGGAGATCATCAATGCTATTGCCGGTAAATCCGTCTCTACTTGATTCTCTGCGCCAAGCGACTCATGGACTCCCCTTCTTTACCTAGTTACCCTTGATCAAGATGCCCTCAATGTTTTGCGAGCATCTGATGATGTCGAGTCGGTCAGCGAGGATGGCATCATGCATGCCTTCGCCACGCAGTAAGTAGTTGATCCTCTTCACGCTGGGTTCGATGAATCTGAACGATCGGAACGTGGATCAGGACCAATGCTCCATGGGGCCTGCAGAGGATCAGCCAGAATACGAGAATCTCGAGCACGGACACTGCGTAAGCTGGGCTGCTGATTCCGATTTCAGCTGGCTCTTTTTGACTCCCCGACTCCCCGCTTCCCAGTGCCTTGAATTATCGTTACGAGTACGATGATAGCGCCGGAGAAGGTGTTGACATTTACGTCGTTGGTAGGTATAAATCTTCATCCATCGGGCCTTCGATGCTGATCTCGTTTTGCGCCCTGGTAGATACCGGTGTTTTGGTCTCTCACGTACGTTATGTTTCGACGTTCTATGCCAACAGTTGTAAACGAGCAAATTTAGAGTCAATTCGGTGGCCGTGCACGTTGGGGAGCTTCCTTCGTCGGAACGTGAGTTCGAGGTTCTTTGATTGCCAAGGGTACCTTTGAAGTCGCTCAAAATAGGTCGACCGATGGCCATGGGCATGGCACTCACTGCGCGTAAGATTGATCTTCGCAACCACACAGTTTGTTTCCTTAATGGTCTTCTTAGAGGAACCGCTGCTGGGTCTCAATTCGGCGTGGCGAAGGTGAGCATTGCTCTGCATTGCTTGGCTTGCGCCTTACATTCCCTATCAATTATAGAAAGCGAACATCATCGCTGTTCAAGTTCTTAACTCTTCCGGGTATGAAGTCCGTATCCATGATGCAACAAATCGTGCTCATCTCTGCTCCTATAAGCTCCGGCGCCACCAGCGCAATGTCAGTACGCTCCCAAGTTATCCAGTAATCCGGTTTCTTCGTACTGAGTTGTCGACAGCGTCTCAGGATTAAACTATGTGCTGACTCAAGCCCGAGCTTCCGGCCGTCCCTCCGTCGTGTCCATGTCTCTTGGTGGTGCGGCCGCGTCTTCCTTGGATAATGCCGTCGCCTCGGTGAGTTAGCCCATACTTGGCTCCATAGTCGTTACCTGAAGTATCCTTCGAAACCACTCTCAAGCTTACTGCTGCTGGTGTCCACGTCGTGGTTCGTACAGCCATCTTGAGGTGTCGTGTTCAAACCGCTCAATAGATTTCGCCCGATAGGTTGCTGCTGGTAACTCGAACGTCAATGCTCAGAACACTTCCCCTGCTAGGGCACCATCTGCCATCACTGTCGCTGCCTCAACCATCGCTGATGCAAAGGCTTCGTTCTCCAATTTTGGTGCTGTCATCGACGTCTGGGGACCCGGCGCCAACATCATCAGCAGCTGGATTGGAAGCAATACTGTAAGAGTCCTAGTCCACATTTGCTATTGACCTCATCTCCAACCACACCTTAGGCTACGAGGAGCATCTCGGGCACTTCCATGGTAGGAAATTTCGCTCTCGCGTTTTGCATTTCATTGAAGATTCTTAGGCCACGCCACACGTCGCTGGAGTCGTCGCCTATCTGATCGGTAAGGACGGAAACGTCTCCCCAGCCGCCATGGAGGCAAAAATCAAGAGTTTGAGCACCAAGAGCGTTCTGACTGGCGTTCGTAAGTACCGGTTTCTTTCTAATCTTCCTCGGTGGTGCTGTTCATTGAGCTCTTATCCTTAGCATCGGGAACCGTGAATCAGCTGGTGCATATTTAAGGGTATATTACGCAGAAAGGAACTTGAGGCCTATTGGTCAATAAATGGTTAGCAATAGCATTTGTTTAGGGGACATTCTCAATTAAACATCTTGGTATTAATGCACAGCTGGTAGAAAGCGAATGCGAGAGGGTCTCTGAGTAGCGACGGAGCATACAGGGCTGATGATTCGCGTAAATGTGTTCTGCCAACCCGGGTGAAGGCGGCAGGTCCGCGATAAGATTAGATGGATCGTGAGAAATATTTCAAATCCTACGACGCCAGTCTCGGCCAGTCGTCATCACTTGTTTTCTTCCTCTCTCCAGCGGACACTATCTGCGGTGGGGCCCACCCATGTATTGCGTACAGCAATCATGCAGCTCCGAACAGGTCCCTAAAATAACTCCCAAGCCGAGATGCACAACGGACAACCATCCCCAAGGGTTTCGCAGTGAAACACCACCCGCATCGCCGGCTCACTTCTAGTACATTGAATTGGTTGAACTTGAAGCAAATCCTTCCTGTTCATAATTACCATGACATACTCACTCTCCGGTTGCCTTGGTCAAGCAACTCAGACTAACTCGGGTCTCATGAATTTGCGGCCCCAGTCCCCGCACCACGTCCCAGCAACGGCCGTTTCCTCAGGATCGACCGCCGCTAGCTCCTCCACCAGAGTTTAAGTATCCAGAGAAGTCGAACCGGGGTATCCACAAAGATTGCAACACTCTCGACATGTCTACTCAGAAGGTCGCTCTGGTCACTGGCTCTGCCAACGGCATTGGGAAATCCATCGTCAAGCAACTTGCCGAAGATGGCTTCGCCGTCGTCATCAACGACCTCGAGCTGAACAGGGAGAAGGCCGAAGCCTTTGCTGAGGAGCTGCGCCAGAAGGGGCACACTGCTTCTGTGAAGTTCGCCGATGTGTCAGACTTCGACCAGGTCAAGGAGATGGTTGAGTCGTTGGATCGTCTCGATGTTGTATGTTTCCCTCTACATGGATAGTCGAATTACTCTGATCTATTCATATAGATGGTCGCCAACGCTGCTGTAGTTGCGCCTGTAGATTTCATTACGGACGGTTAGTGACTTCTCTCTCCTTGACTACTATGTCGATGCCTAACTGTTAACTTAGATCATATCAATGGTTGGCAGAAAACCTTCGACGTCAACGTCAAGGGCCATCTTCTTTGCTACAAGTAAGCCTTTCGTTACCTGTATATCGACGCCGTCCTGATTAGGGAACAGATTTGCCGCAAACAAGATGATCGCGCAAGGATGGGGCGGACGAATCATTGGTGCTTCTTCCATCGTCGGGCGAAAGCGTAAGTAAAGATTCTAGTTTTAGTTTACTCCTTACTGATGCTGATTTTAGCTGAGCCTGGTCGAATGACCTATACCGCAACGAAATGGGCCATCCGTGGCTTGACTCAGACCGCAGGTTCGTGATCACTTTCCGTCCCCCTGACATTCAATCTCAATGTATCCCATTTAGCATACGAGCTCGGCAAACACGGTATCACTGTCAACTGCTACGCTCCTGGTAGGATCTTCTACACCGTCTATGGGGACGTCTATCTAATATACGTGGTCTAGGTCTCATCAACTCGGAGATTGCTCAACAATACATGGCTTCGTCGCCTCAAGCTGCAGAAATGATGAACCAGGTCATCAAATCGAGCGCAGTTCAGCGTATTGGTGAGCCAGAGGATGTAGCTGCTCTCGTGTCTTTCTTGGCCTCGGAGAAGTCTGGCTTCATCACAGGTACGCCTTGTCTTCCTCCATCTGTGCCGAAATTTGTCTGACGTTTCATTGCCTTGTAGGCCAAACTGTCTCAATCGATGGTGGTATTGTCTACACTTAAATCTTGGTTAATGATCATCCTCATACTGTACATTACACATTCATATCCTCATGAAATCCCTTTTTGCTTCCCTGCTTAGAGGGTACTCATTGGAAAAACTCACTATCACCTCGTGTGGGTCATGTAGAGCGCACCGGTTGATGGACGAGTCCGTTCCAGAAGTGACACTCTTGCGACCTTTCTTCGAAGATATTATGGGAAAGGGCTCCCAGCTACAGCAGTCCGAGACACATGCCATTCCAAGTGATACAATCTTTCATTCTAAAGTACAAGTCCCCCAACGTCCATCAAACGTCTCCGCTCTTTAGCGCACAAGATTGCCAAGGCACCAAACGCAACCATGTTCTCCACAGAGATAACCGTCAACATCATACTGACTCCCCACAATCCTACTTCTAACCCAGCCGTATGTATTCGAGCGACCATGGCCGCGTTGAGCCCCAAGGATACAATCCACCCAACTGTGAAGACACAAGGGAGGATGATGAATAGCTTTCGGCAGACGTATGGAAGAGGAGGGTGCTCCAACGGATCGGTTGTCGGGTGTTTGTGCTCCTCCGAGTCGTCAAGCTCATCCCTCCGTTCCCGGAAGCTGAGCAAAAGTAGGATAGCTTGGTAGAGGAGGCAGCCCGCCGCGAGCCGGTGAACGTATGGCTGGTTGGAGTCTATTATTCCCGAGGCATAGTACCCAGGTATAGAAGCGGCTAGCGAGGCCCATAGAAACTTTTGGATCCGGCGTCCTCCGGGGGTGGTCCTTGGGCTCTCTGATAGGATGGAGGTCATGGGCGCTCTGATATTGGGGGTGAGACGGGAAATGAGGTGAAATGGCAGACGAGTACCACAGCTTTATGTATCTCTTAGTTTCGGTCCTTATTCAATCTGTCAACTTGGTTTGATCAGCGTTAATATTGCGGCACTTGGCTGCTTCGCCGAGTTACCATCATTCGAGAATGAGAATTCACAGTGGGATCAACAGATTTGGTGAGCATTATTTCCGCAAATTACAGGGTGAATCCTAGTAAGAAGCTGTTGGTACACCGACTCGGACGAGGTTATAAATGATGATATGTATCTCTTACCGACTCAGTTGTATGGTCCGACCCTGATACCATTTCAAGTGCCTATGTATCTGCAACTCTTCTCTCATTTAACACAGGCCGCGCTTCCCTTCGAGTCATACTTCTACTTTGCTCCCTTTCGCAATAAACGAAGAAACTCACCTGTATGAGGAATTCGTCTCTCCATCTTTGAAGAGATTGGAACTGCTCCAAGGAATAGATATGTAGGGCGAGGACACACCAGCCAGTCCGCTACAGTGCGACGCCGAACGATTCGAATCCTTCTTCACCCGTGGTATCCAAGAACTAGCAATCTCTCCCCCATTAGCCACGGCAGGCACCAGACTCGATTACGACCGATGTTTTAATAGCAGAAACATTGCAACTTCAAGTTTTTAGATGGCCACGTCAACAGCGTTGGTCAGGCTAGAAATGGGAGTGAATCAAGCGAGAGTCGTTAGCGACGCATCGGAATCAAGGGCGGATGGTGGTTGAGAGTAGGCAGCATCTTCACACTCGCGCCGAGCGATGAGAGGTGATGCTGAAAATGGAAGTCAAGTGATGACTTCGTGCTGGGAGCCATTCAAAAGGAATATTCTCTCCGCCCCGTTAAAGTCTGGGCAAGAGTGTTGATGATTTTCGATTGTTCAATATGACGGGCTTGGCACTCTGGTGATGTCACTTTGTTCGCTTGGACAAATTTTCTCGAAGTTCGAATGCAAAATCCCTTCAGCATAATAGGTTTTCCCATTCAATGTGTCCTCTGGGTGGGTGTCGACTGGAGCGGGCGTTTTAATGTGATAGAATGGCTGCATGAGGTTCGCCTCATCCTGTTTTGCGATGCTTTGTCTTGAAATTGGGATGTACAGCGTCGAACGCAGCAAAGCTTCTTTATGATCATCCAATGAGCGTGTCTCTGTTAAACAAACGAAGCAGAAGAACTTGAGGGTTTGACCCAAAATTGACATTTCTTGCCAAAGATGCTTCAATCGAGCTTCGCGGGGACTTTTTGGTGATGGAGGACCTATAACTTCGGATAATGACACGCATAAATACTTGCAATCGACCGGCTACTGACAAGCCTCAGCTGGTGACCATGTTGGCGTTACGTGCATTCGGTTTTGCCCTCATCGCCCCTCTCCTCTCGATTGCCCTTGCAGGCCCGACAAAGCGTGCTGCCACTGCGACTTGCACAGAGATACAAGTCCGAAAGGAATGGTGCGTAGTCAGTATACCCGGTTGCGATGTACCTGAACGCTGATCGGCTGTGAAAATGTTCCAGGCGCGCTTTGACAGCGGATGAACGAACTGGATATATCCAGGGGGTTTTGTGCTTGCAGAAGATACCGGCCCATGAGACGAATGGAATTGCAACAACAAGGTTCGAGGAGTTCCAAGCCACTCATATCAAATTAACGGATCGGGTTCACTTCGTCGTGAGTACGCGTTCGAGTTTGAATCGACTAATACTCAGTTGAGTCGTGACAGGGGCACTTCCTGGCTTGGCACAGACAGTTGGGCAACTACTACGGAAAGGCACTCCGCGAAGAATGCGGCTACAAAGGCCCTCTCCCGTGAGTGTCAATCGCAAAGGATAACATGGGGCTGGGTTAAGATTCAACCCACAGGTACTGGGACTGGTCAATTGACGCTGACAGCAGCAAGCCGTGGGTTTTTGTAGCTTTCACTCTTGCTTTCTTCGGGCATCTTACGACTCCAACAGCCTTGCTCAATCGCCGTTATTCGATCCGGTCACTGGCTTTGGAGGTGATGGGGTACCAGGGACTTATACTCTCCCCCCGGATCCGAACAATGAATCTGCTGTTCCTTCTCCGTTTTCCTATAAAGGCTGTGTTCAAACTGGTCCCTTCAAGGACTACGTATCGCATCTCGGCCCAGGCAAGCTCAGAACAACACACTGTCTCGTTCGAGGCATCGAAGAAATGTGGAGACCGGCCCTCCGTTCGTCCAATGTGCGAAACACGCTCAACACGTCCAACTACAGAGCCTTCGATGCTGCAGTCAACAGCTTGATGAATGGAATCCATGGAAGTGGTCACTTTATCGTTGGTGGGGAGATGACGAATGTGTATTCGGCTGCGATAGGTAAGTCGCCTGCAAACGATAGCGTGAGCTCAATGACACACCATCTCTTAGATCCTCTGTTCTACTTACACCATGCAAACCTCGACAGGATTTGGTGGGTATGGCAGCAGGCTGACAGACAGAAGCGCTTGACCGACATCTGGGGGCCGACCACCCAGAATGGGACGACTCAAGTGACTCTTGACTTCGATATGGACTTCCCGGCGCTTGGACCGAATGTGAAAGTGCGGGAAGTGATGGATTCGTTTGAAGCGCCTGGCTGTTTCATGTATCAGTGAGACTTTTTTTGATAGCTTGAGGAGGTGAAGTTGGTGGATGTTCGGGATCAGCTATATCTAATCAACAAGTTTTGGCTTTGGCTTTGGCTGATGCGATCACTGGGCGCCTTTGTAGCGCAAACCATTCATAACAGCTACAAAGGCCGAGGTTGACCAGCAACCACCACCATCCTCTCAAGGAAGTGTACCCCAATCGGCCCTTTTCTACAAATGGAGGCTCTCGACATACCCAGCGTGATCATCCTTCAGTACAACGGACATAAGATAGCTGTTCCTCGGCCTGGTGCAACGTCGAAATATCGGGTGAGTTCGACTTCGGACAGGTTCACTGTGATGGATATCGCCTAAGCGTGTCTCCTACAGGACCTCCAAGTCAAATCTCGAGCATATTTCTCTATTCCTGATGCATCGCGGATCAGGTTTTTCACGACTGAGCTCGCTACTGCGGAGGGGGAGGAGGTCGAGATATCCAAGGATGCTTGGAAGGACATCGTTTCGAAGGCTCGAAGGCTTCATGTCAAAGCCGTTCCTAGAGAACCTGCAACAGTCGTCTCGCGTCAAGCAAGTGCCTCGACAGTCCATTCAACAAAGGATGAAAGCGATGCGCCGATGCCAACGAGGAAGGGACCCAGGCTGACCACCCTAGGAGTTGTTCCGTATACGACGTAAGCAAATTGCCAGTCCTCAATACGAGACTGAACTTGAAGTGATCCCAAAATAGGTTCCAGATTTTCGTCAAAACCCTTTCGGGTAAGACGATCACCGTTAACCTACATCCTGCGGCAACCGTTTGGGGATTGAAGAACATTCTCGTGGAGCACGAAGAGTTACGTTGCCCGGAGCAACTTACCTTACTTTTCAATGGAAAGTCGCTGGAAAACAGCGAGCTGTTGAAGTCCTGCGGCGTAGAGAAGGATTCAACGCTACATATGGTCATGTCACTTTCAACCTGGAACCTCCCTTTGTAATTAGCCGGCTCATACCTAAGATGTTTTCTAGCGAAACCAGCTCTCACTGCATGCTCGCGCTTTGAGCTCAATTTATGTGAGCTCAGTGGAGTGTCAATTTAAAAGCGGGAGCTGCACGTGCACCCTTGCACAGAATGGGTCTGTCTGGTTTCACCTTGTCCGGGTTGGCTTTTCTTCTTCGTATCCACCCCTTCGTCTCGACGAGACCCACTTCTCAGCTACCACTCTTTGACTAGGGCCACCCCGAATTGTCAACCCTCCTCTCATGACCTCCTCACAGAATGCCCCTGCTAGGCGGCATCGAGCCCAAACAACCATTCCTGTCCGCGAAGTGAATCCAAATGAATGCACCACGCCCGTCCTCGTCACCAGCGATCACACCTCTGCCCCAATCACCCAGAATTCTGGCACAATCGAGGAATTTTCTCGAGGTGAAGTTAGAGGGAAGGGTATTTCCAAGACCAGGTCTACATTCGGAATTGGAAGCGAAGAGGGCGACACTAAAGAGCAAGTTCTCCAGAGCTGCATCCACCATCTTGATCAGACCAAACGAAACCGATATCGAGACAATAGCGCCTCCGATCCCGCCTCTGGGTCCTCCTGTCGACAGGAGCGATCTGACCATTCAAACTCGTCATCTAGACAACATAAACGTCCAAGATCCTCTTCCACCGACGTGCTCGACGATGGTGAGGGCAGTGTTCGTAGCAAGCACCCCCCTCAAAAACGGTTACGCGAGTCCGACATGCCCTGGTTTGAGAAGGATCAGGAAGCGCGACGAAGAATGAGATCGTCCTGTGTCGAATCAGGCAAATTGCTACGTACCTATGGCAAGGACATCAAAAAGGTCAAAGGCTGGGTTACGTTTTCGGCCTCTGCGCCATCTAATTTCCCTTCGTCCGAATGGGAGAACCTTTTACGAGGGGAGGCTGTCGACCTTGACGTCGTCCTCAGCTCACTTTACGATTTCGGAAGTGGTAGGGAGGACCGAGTGTGTTTTGGGGATTGCGAAATCAAGTTATACTCAGAGCCTTCGAGAAAGGTCCTTACGCGAGACGACTGGACAGTCGCCTGGAACCTCGCCTCGAAAGCCACCACCTTCCTCTTCCCTCACCGACGACAAGAGCTCGACGAGTATGCGAAACATATTCAGGGAGAGTTCTTGACACGCGAAGTGGAGGAGCATTGGCGAGTCATTCGTTTGGACCAGTCCATCAGGAATCAAGTTGGAGGAGGCGTCAGGAGCTTACTCACAGATTTCTTTAACAATTAGCCCGTGCCCTGCGACACACCCGCACTCGCTATCGTGCTCCATTGGATCGTAGATCAAGACGTAAAATCAAGTAGGATGCGTCATTGTAATCTGTATCAAGCTATTAAAATCTGTCTCGACTCTGTATACTAGGCTTGGCTGAACGGTTCTGTTACTTGTGGGGTTTCGCTCTAACAGATATATGCTTTCGAACACAACCAAATGGTACACGCTATAGGTACATCCGAGAACTAGCAGCGAGATATAGCGACACAAAGAAGACATAATGCTAAGGTCTAGTGCAGTAAAACAGTGACAGAAGAACGGAAAAAGTGTAATCAAGTCTGGAGGTAATGGTATCAGGTCCGGCAGGCGGGAAAAGTTATATATCCACGCGACGAAGCGGTATGGACGCTCGTTCTACTTTCACTATGCAAGAGGGATAGGGGGGTTCACGATTAATCACCATAGACCCATCCGTCTCAAGCCTCTGAACCACAGGTCTCCATTCCTCCCAAAGCGGATCCAGAAATTCCCTCATTCGAGGAAACAAGGTTACACGAGTCAAATTCCTGCCTAGCATAGGGCTCGAACCCGGCAAGAGGTCCTCGATCACGATAGGATATTCGAACGGACGAGTAAATGTTACTGACCGGAGTTGCGGCATCGTCTCCAACACCAAACGCCAATCCGCCACGGCCGTTATCTTCGTGATGTACAATTTGGTGATTTCGGGCAAAAACCACTTCATATGCTGGAGGAATACGGGAATACTCGAGGAGACGTCGACCAATAGGGTGCGTGAATCGAGGGTGAATCGAGACTTTCCGAACTCTATTGACTGACAATATGTAAGGACGAGGATATGCGGTTTCGCGTGGTGTGTTGCGGCCCATGGATCGAAGTCGTCGTCATTTGGGTCTCCAAAGAAATGAAATTGGGCATGGGGTCGTAGTTCCAGCCCTTTGAACCGTAGGTCCAGGATACACTGGGATGGAATGTCGAGAAGGGCAATGATATGGCGCGCTCTGGAGACTTCCGCTGGAGATTTCTCTCCCGCGAATATGAAGGTATGCAGGCTTGGGAAATGTGCAAGAGGTGTAGGCGGCCACCGCTGAGAGTATGGATCGAACTGGGGTCCCGCGTTGATCAGTGAGAGGTGCTCCAACTGTGGTGAAAGTGAAAGTCCTGCCACAAATTCGGCTGGTGATAACCTTCTAGATTCCAATTGGTCGCGGAGACAGAGGTGAGTGAGATTAACGAAGCGGTTTCGCGGCCATGATACGACAAAGCTGAGACTGAGTCTTCGTAAGGATGGCAACGGCCCACCGAGGATCCTTGGCAAAGATCCTGCTTGTAGGTCGTTGCCGGCCTCGAAGTTCAGGTGAGATATTTCGAGCGAAAGGGATTGGAGGTTGGGGGCTTCAAAGTTTTGGAGGAGATCCCACAACTTTGGCCCAAGGGGCAACGTATCTGAAAGGTGAAAAGAGGCAATTTGAGTGTACCGCGTATTCCGAAGATGGTCGAAGAGCGGTGTTGCCCCATCAGCAGGAGGGTAACGTCCCCTGATCGCACACCTCTGGTGAATATGCAATGGCACTGACGTGCCAGCATTTTGGAGGAAGTACAGTCCCCAATGGCTCTCCGCAAGACAGTGAGGGATTACGAAGTGATTCCATAACCTTGGCTCGGCCAGTGCGACCCGCCTCCAATGAGAGCACACGTGGGTTAATTCTCGAATTGTGGGGTTGGCGTTTCGAAAACGACTCCTGGGGAGGGGGTCATCTGGGAAGTCTGTGAAGAAGTCACGGATATGTGAGGATCGAACGATTGCAAAAATACGAGATAAAAGCTCTGGGGGGAGACCATTGATGGATGATCTTGCGTTGAACCGTGATCGTACGAGTCGTGCTGAGGCTTGCAGGCGACGTTCGATCTCCAATAGCTATATGGGAGAGCCTGTACAGCAGTCGGAGCGATTACTTCTCGGCAAAACATGCTTACCGATCTGAGCGTGATGTTTCTAGAGTTGGGTCAGACATTGAACTATTGTTGCCCTGAAACGAATCGTCCGAGCCAGGCTCACCTCCAAGTGGTTTTGGGATCTGCTCTCGTCAAGAGGCCTTCATCCGTTGCTATAAGCTGATTGATCCCACTCAAGTGCTCGAGCAAGGATAGATTGCTTGCTGAGCGCTGCCGGTCCATGTGCATGAGATGGTGGTGGAAAGCAAGCAATCTCCGGCCCGACGCTCCTGTCGCTCGGCCTAAAGGCCGATTGACCCACGGCGCCCAGAGAAAACCTCGTGTACCGACAGTCACCGAAGCTGGCCAGATGTTTTGGAGGCCTTCGATGGTGCGGGTCTAACCTCAGGAGATTTGTTGAACGTAGAAGCTACTTTGCTATCAGTAACTCGGGTCGGGAGTCGTGCTCGTCATCAGCACAAGGGGATAGCACGGCAGACTAGAGACTATTATCGCGGACGAAAGTGTCAGGCCTTGCTGTGTCATGGATGGCAGGACAGATATGCCGTTATGATCAAGTTTTGTGAACTCCGTCTACATGGGAAAGCCCAGTGCCATAGGCTTATTAATTAGCAGAAACGGCAAACTTTCTCGACTGAGTTGGTGAGGTGAGGCCTCGTTCCTGATCCACAGCCATAGATACGACGGAATAGAGTCACGAGAAGCAAGTAATCAAGGCGAACATAGCGAATATGGCCGATCTATGTCCTTTACAGCTTCTTTACGAGTACTGCCTCATGATGTATCGCGGCCTAGCCTGCTTCTTATTCCCTCTATACGTATGTACCTACGTACCAGAAATGGGTGTGTGTGAGTAAGGACCACAAGAATGACAGTGTTTCTGCCGTTCCTCTCCCACTCTCTCCCATGGCCCTCTCAATCTCGGATGAACAGAAATTGAAACAGCTCATTAAGAAGGAGCAAATTAGCAGGTAAGCGCAACATCTTCTGAATGGGCCCTCGCCTTTGATTTAAATCAACGCAGATTGAACATGAGTGTTCAGATCTCCAGTCTCAGTGAGCGCTGGCGGATATGAGTCCAACCATTGCTGACCTTGTCATTTTGGCAACACCGCAGCCGTCTTATACTTTGACTACTTCTTGACGCTCATCGACGAAGTAGAATACATCTGGAGACAACCGTGGAAGCTAACGACTTTGTTTTACTTTTTCTGTCGTTACTCACTCGCGGCCAATGTGGTTTATTTCGTATCAATTCAGCCTGAAAGAACTTTATCGGAGGTGAGTGCGTTGTAGCATATTCATGTCGGCGAGACCACCTCACCAATGCGTACCCGACGTCTGGTCGAAATTCAAAGTCAGTCATCTCCCCCATTATCATCCTTCTCCGAAGTTTGACACAAAGCTAGGTGCAACGCCGGGTATATAGTATCAGGAGCACTCAGTATCTTGGGACATACTGGGATTATAGGTGCGCCCGTTCCTTGTTGGGCTCTAACTTCTTTCCCAAGCAAGTGATAAGCCGTTTGGGGTCTTCGCACATCAGCTATTTACAACAAGGGAAAGCTGGTCTCTGTGTTCCTTGGGGTGCTCGGAACGGCAGTTATTGTGCTACTCATTGTCAGAGCCCCTTTCAACCGGTGCCAAGGTCCCGTTCCACTTCAATGGTAAGATCCAAGTTCCTTATCACGCCGATCATCTTTCTTCTCATACGTTTTCTATGTAACTTGGATTAGGAGTGAGTTTCCGAGGTCAACTTATCTCGTAAATATTCATCAATGTCGGGCTTCAGTCAGAGGATCGATCTCTGCGCTTATGCTGTTTTATGAGATCTCAGCTTTCCTTCTTGCGGCTTTTCGCGCTTGGACAACCGTCCGAGAAAATGTCAAATTTTGGGACGATCCCAAAGTCTCTCTCCACTATGTCATCTTCTCACAAGGTAGGTAGTCACCAAACACACTTCTTCCACGATCTCGTCTAATTCACAATCCAGGGCTTATCTACATCTCGTCAGCTTCCCAACTCGTACTAAATGAATTTTTTCGTTTACCTGACTTTCACTCAGGGCCGTCTTTGCCTTGTCGGTGATAACCCTCAGCCTAAATTTTGTGAGTCCTTCCATTTGGATTACACTGGGATAGAGAGACTGACTTGCCCGGTGTCTGTGATCTACTAGTCAGTCAACCAAGTCTTTTCGAGAATCGCAAACAGCTTGAAGCTCCCGTGAGTATCCATACTTCAATGCTACTCGTGTTCGGCCTCCCAGGTGATCGACATAAACTGATCTTTTCGCACAAAGTCTCTCTGGATTCCTTACGGCTCGATTCATTATTCAGCTTAGAAAATGGGACCGACGCAGCCAACACATCGATTCCCAAAAGACCCTCCCGTCCTTGCACTTCTCAATCGGAGAAAATGCCCCAGAAGCGAGTTTATCAAGCCGGTTCAACGCTATTGCCGAACTCGGAAAGGACATAGGGCCGAAGCCACGCTCACGAGAGGCGCTTGAGGAGATTGAAACCGAAAACAGCGATCTGGATCAAGGACTATCAGGCGATGAGGAACGTTCAGCTGGTCCCAGGTTCGTGAAACTTCACTTTATCTATGAAAGTGCTGATTTATACTACTCCACAGCAACTTTGACACATCCGTTGGGTTTTCAAGCCCACTGCCATCCGCGCTTCAGGGCCCTCAGTCCGGTATGATGGTTAGGAGAACGAGAGTCAGGCCGTCACCCAGCGCTCATCAACCAGAAACTTCAAATGCTGCAACAAATCGAACACTTCAGATGACCTCGGAGAGGCGACGCCAGAAAAGACCGGAGATATAATCGCGTTCTCTCGTGGCACTGGTTTGACGGAAGGAGCCCCATGTATGTAGATTCTAGAAAGACTAAGACGACTCTGTCTAGACATTCTTTGATCGAGATGGTAAATATAACATTTACACCAGTAGGGAAGAAAGCAAAGCCAATGAGCTCGTCCATTGAGGAGGTGGTGGTGGTGGCGGATACCTTGCTGTTTGTGTGTGTTTGTGGTTGCAACGGTGCGGCTAGAAACGGTGCCGGGTGTAGCCGCATGTAATTTCTGTGCTCGAGCCAGGTTGTTGCGTTTGACGGATGCTGGATACTGGACTTTTCAAGCCTTGAGGTGCGCCGCCGTAGTTTTGGTCCCTCTAACACACTGTTCAGAACATTCTCTACAAGTTTGTCGATCTCCGAGCCATGCCCGATAGATATACCAGTCAAGGATGAAGCAATCCTTGGGTTTTCATATCGAGGACAGACTCTCGTCTCCCATTGACAGTTTGACACTGGCAAGAAAGGTGCGCCAGTATCACATATGGATTCCGTTCTCGTCGTCACCTCATACATTCTATTAGCTTCAGCTCAATTTCTGCACGTAAACAGCGGGATAGCTTGAATATGGATCACCAAATAGGATAGCTATTCCACTTCCACAATCTGGGATGGAGATACGGGCTGAGTGCGCAGTCTAGAGGTCAATTTGAGGCCACATAGATCACGATGGACGATGCAGCGGGTGGATTCATTTGATGGACCCATCGAGTCCCTTGTGCTGCACGGGGGGAAGTGCAAAGGCCTCGTTGATCCTGATATGGTTGGTGGAGGCGTATGCCGCAGAGTGGAAAGAAGAAGCAGGGGAACGGAACTGTAAAGCTTCGAGAGACTGATGGAGCGAAACAGTTCCGAGTGCCAGCGGACTCTTATGGGTCTCTGAATTCGCCGCTAACGTGAGCGCACTCAAACATTATTTGAAGGTACGTTGTGATCGGTTGAATCTTTACTTACTCTAACCTTGCACTCAGGACGCATTTATACATTTAAAGTTGTCTCAAAGGCAGGCGCACCTGTCAACGGACCAGTTGAGGGGCCGCCTTCCGATGGGCGTTCTGGAAACAAGCGCTCAAACTTAGGTCACCAGTTGGACGCCGTCATTCGTGCGCATTCCCTTTTATTCTATTTCCACTGTCAACCGATGACTGGCATAGGCCTCTTCCCGATACCTCGTTGGTGGCAGTCTCTTTTCGACATAAAGTCTGCTCGCGGATGACAGACCTTCATTCACTCAAGCATACATCTATCGCAGGCGTCTATAAGTTCCTTTCCTGGAATATAACGCCTGAACATTTCCTATCATTCAGATTTCGACTCTTCGACAGTTTGATGGAATGGTTTGGAAAGACATATGCGACTCGGACGAATCAGTGGTTTTTACATCAGCGCCTGGGTCGAACCTTATGGCTCAGGGCGGAGCTCCTTCTTCATATTCAGTGCCTCCCATCAATATCTTCTTCAGTCTTACCACCTCAATCATTCCCCACCGAGAAGGTCACCACCACATTTGTCTATTGCAATTGGTCCTGTACTGACGTTTCATTAACATACTCCAGCTACTGAACGGCCATGGAGAAGCTCGAAGATGGACACTATGGGCTGATGTCTGGGCCCGACAGTCGCCCCCCAGTACAATCGAGCACGACGTTCTCGGCGGATGAAGAGTCTATCTCAGTGAAGGAACAACACGGCGTTGTCACTTCCTCAGACTTAGACGATTCTCCCGCATCGGTCTCCCAACAAAGTCGGTGGCAGGCCATCATGACCGACGTCCTCTTTCTTCTCCTCATCCTTTTCATGGTGGCTTGGCCATGGGCCATTTACGGTTTTTTCCGCTCTCGAGACGGAGTCCAGATGCCCTCCACAGATTCCGCAATCGTCTATTCGATCTTCAACGGTACCATCTTAATCACCTTCCTTGGTACGCTCAACCGTATCATTGCTTCCTACGTATTCGGTCATGCGATTATCCGGTACGGACAAGAGCGCATCGCCCAGAACCGTCGGCACCTCACTGTATTCGGCGTGTCTGCCTTACTCGCCTTCAGACACAAGAGCTTCATGTGGAGCGTCGAGGAGTGGTCGATGTTCAGACAAGGTCGAAGGTTGGCTGTCGTCGTGTCGCTGGCATTCTCCCTAGCGGCCTTTGCCGTGATACCCACTGGAACGACTGCCCTACTTGCCCCTGTCTTGTTCACCAAGAACTCACCGCTCAAAGGAAGCGAAGTCGACCTCACAACCAATGATGCTGATTGTGTTTCGTGGTTGGAGAAGAATACACCTTCCAATTTCTACGGTTGCCAAGGGGTAGAGGACTCAACTTCTTCAATGCAGGCTTCCAACTGACCGCATTTTTTTTAACTAGAACCGACGCGATTGCCTTCAAGACGCTGTTATAAGCGACGCAATTTACGCAGGTCGAAAAAGTGTGAGTGCATCTATAACGAATATGTCAGTCACTCTGAAGCTTGACGTTGGTTGACCACGGTGGGGTTTCAGATGGTCTTTGGGAGCGAGAGCGACGAGGGAATACCCCAGCAACTCATGGCAGATCAACCAGTGCGGTTCGTGGGACCACTGCAAGGGATTTTACCAATTGGCGCAGTCGGCTTCCGCGGACTCAAGGACTTGGAGGGATGGGATCGCCCATCTACTAAATATCGCCCAGAATGGGGTAACAGCTATAACCTGACGCAACAAGGTCTAGAAAGCGAGGTAGAATGCTTTTACGATCAGGAGAGTCCAATCCAGTACGAACAGAGTCCAGAGGGGTCGACTAGTAGCGGATTGTGCGACGTCGCCAAGGGGTGGGAGGAAGTCGTGCCTACCGGTGCAGCCTACCCGATCCCGAACCCCGACTTGACATGGTCGCTTACGTCCTGGGTGTGTCGGGGGAGTCGATCTCCCTCCTCAAATGGAACCACGGATTCCTCCGAGTCTGATATCTATCGCTATTACCTTCGAGGAACAAGTGGCTACGCCACATCCATCGGGTCCATCACCTGCAACCTCTCGAAACTCCGTTTTCGCGACTATGAAGTAAGTTATAACGAATTGGGCGGGTACTTCACGACCATCAATTCGACAACACCTCCCTCGGAGCGTCGTGGAGGTGCCACGGCAAAATTCATCGATGAGCTAGTCTTCCAGCTCTCTGATTTGGTATGGGGGGCACAGACGCAGTCTGGACACGTTGTCGCTGAGTCTATCCTCGATTCCGGTGAACGGCTGTTCAACGTGTCTCGAGAGGCGAAGAATGATAGGCACTTGAGGCTTTTCGAAGGATTTACTCGAGGTGCCTTGGAGTTCTACGTAAGTCCTCCCCAACACAACTGTATAGGACGCTGTCATCATGCTGATGTTGGGATCCAGGCGACGCATTCACGATTACTCATCTCATCGCGACCGTATGGGACCCTCCCCCCGAACTGTAATCGAGTCGTCGACGGGAGTCGCACATTTGAGGTATTCGGATGGGATCCCTCTGTGCGAGGCGGTCAACTATTGCTCCTGATCCCAATGACGCTCATGAACCTAGCATCACTGGCTATCTTTGTTGCAGCCATGATTATGGGGAGGTTCAGATACCAACACAGTACTCTCCAACCGATGGATACACGGTCTTTGCTTACCGCAAAGGTTCTCAGCGAAGACTCTCGTGGTGGTGAACATGGTGGTCGCAGGGACCCGAAGGAGGACTGGGAAAAGAGAGTGGTTTTCATGCAAGATGTTTGAGCACTATGCACCTGTTTTGGTATTGGACTACATACACTACCACGCTCCTTGTACAGTTTTTATCACGTTCGTTTAGATTGAATACTCGTCTCTCGTTTACAACTTCCTCCGTCTTTACTAGTAGATCGGGCCTTTTAAACTAGGTGCTCAGATCTGTTTATACATGCATTCAACTATTTATTGTAATACTAACTTGTGTAAATTGTCATTCAAAGGTACAGCAACAAAATGTTCTTCATCCCTTCGAGCCGAATCTGGTTCTGGCTACGACGCCCCTCAGGGCCCTCATTCAGGTATGATGATCAGGAGAACGAGAGTCAGGTTGTCACCCAACCCTTGTCAGCCTGAAACTTCGACTGCTGCAGCGATTCGGACACCCCGCACAACATCGTAGAGTCATAATCAGAAAGAACAGAGTGACAATCGCGCTCATCCCTACTTTGACAGATAGAAAACCCATGTAGAAACTCAGTTCGGCAGCGTTGGTGTACGATGTCTAAGAGAGATACGACAGATAGATCATACTATATGAGGGAACGAAACGATGAAAACCAGCACCTGGTGAGTAGGATCGCTTGTCAAACAGTGAGAGGTGCAGAAGAAGCTACATAGTGCACTCTTCGACTACATGATAAATAGAGACGGCGGAGATATGGCGAGAGTGGTTATTCCAGGTTCCAGTCAAAAAGTCAAAGAATGAGGATACGGACAAACTTGTAAAAAGAGTGTCGGAGATAGAATACAGATATAAAGTCAGAATCCATCTCAAAAAGCCACTCTGTCCTCCCACGCGACTCTTCCACCCTTCGCATGCCTATGGTCCAGCTCACCATTGTCGGTATTCGTGGAAACGACTTTTGCCGCGAGCAAAGACCGAGGATCAATGAGCGCTTGATTGTTTCGGGGGTTGAAGCGACCCATGGTCACGGCGATTACATAGATTGCGAGGGACGCCAAATTGAGGAGTGTCATTGGTATGAGAAGGCCGACTTGGGAAGCTCCAGGGGCAGCAAACCACCCAAATACCTCATAGGTGAGATGGCCTTGGACGGGACGCATGCAACTAGAAGGGGCTGTTGCGAAGACAGGGTTAAGGGAAACGAACAAGCGCGTACTCATTGCCTGGGAGTCGCAGTCTCCGGTCAGACAGTCGCCTCCTGGGCTACAGAACAGCTGAACTACTCACATAATATTCCAATATTCCCTGTAGCATTGCTTCCAACAATCTCAGGTGGCCAGGGTTGGACGTGTTCGACGGTAAGTCGAAAAATTGCTGACCAGTGATAAGGACCGACTCGGCGACCAAGTGTGAGGTCCACAACTGACCCCTCCATATCAAGTCTGCCATCGCCATGATCAAGTTCTCCAAAAAGGGTACCGCAGTGTTTTGATTAGGCTCAGGCAACGTCTCTTCGGCTGTGAAGTACCCCTGGGTGCTCGTGTACCTCACTGTGTAGTCCCTGGAGCGGAATCTTGAAAGTTCGCATGTTACATTTCCGATGGATCTTGCGTACTCAACCCTGCCTCTGAGATAGAGGTAGTAGGTCACCCCATCGGATTCATCCGTCGTCGGAGAAGACCGATTGCTCGCGCAAGCCCAGTAAGTTAGAGTGGAATTAGTATTGAGCGTTAGGAGCTCGATCACATCTCCCAGGGCCGAGAACAACCCCTTGTCAGAGTCACACACTCCGGTACTAGCCATGACTATGGTCGTTACGTTTTCGATGGCTTCGTACCTGATCGGACTCTCGGGGTCATGCTGGCAATGAATCTCGGTATCCAGGCCTTGCTGCACCAGAGTGTATCCGTAGTGAAGCTTTGCTTGGGAGCCAGAAGCTGAGCCTCTCCATTCGTCTAACATGTTGAATTTAACATGTTGAATCCACGAAAGCCGTCCGGTCCAATTGGGAGAACCCCCCGAAATGGGCCTAGAAATCGGACTGACTGGTCGGACATGGGTTGCTGGGTCAGGGTTACGTTCCCAGTCAGCATCTATCGGTCGCCCCTCAGTCAAACGACGTCGTGAATCTAAGTGTCCATCGATTTACTCACGTATTTTGTACCAGTGGAGAGCACGTCGGTCACTGAAGAGCCGGTGAAGCATGCAAAGTATTTAGAATGCCCGTCCTGAGACGTCTACAAACAATTGTCTGTCAGTTCAAGCCTGTAAAATGAGAGTCACCCACTGGCCCATACCATGTATTTACATCCCTCCCCTTGAAACGTGCCATCCAACCAAGCTTCACACTCTGGAGTTGATGTGAAGTCAACTTCCCGTCCACTGAGGTCCGACGTGCGGTTGAATCGGCCAGGTGTGAGGAGGCCAGCCGTGCCCGAAGGTATGAGAGCAGTTGCACCGAGACAAAGAAACAGCGAGACGATCACTGCGAACCTTCGACCTTGCTTGAAAAGCTCCCACCACTCCCCGATACCCCACATGAGACTCATGTGCCTGAACGCCAGGAAGGCGGACACCCCGAATACCGTGAGAGGCTTGCCTGCCTGGATGGCCCGCTCTTGCCCGTACCGGACGATTGCGCACCCAAACAAAAAACTGGCAAGAATGCGGTTGAACGTGCCGAGGAGGGTGGCAATCGAGTTGGTCAACTGAGGGTGAGTAAGGGCGTACTCGGCGAGCCTGGGAGACATCTGAATTCCGCCTTTAGCGCTGATAGAGCCATAAAATGCCCACGGCCACGCCAACATCAGCATGATCATGAGCAAAAGTAGGGCGTCTATAGCAATACGATGCTTGCGTGCACGAGGAGCTAATGGTTGAGACGTGTAATTGGGGTCTGGGGAAGCTGATGACAAGGATGAATCAATATTCCTCGCTTCTGCTTTTTCTTTGTGCAAGGGGGTGCTGCTGGTCGTACCTTGACGCTTGACATCAGGACGGTGCGAGTGATCTGCGTCGTCGAGAGCCACATTGTTCTCCATGGTGACGGCTATCGTGTCTGGAATCTTCAATACCCTAGTCGTCGGATGTCAGCTGAAGAACAAGGTCTCGAAGATTTTGGGTCACCTTTTCACAGAGAACGGCAGGTTGAGTGGCCCGTCCGAGAGTCGACTCAGGGTGGGTTTATATCAAGCCAAAAGCGCTATTCTCCACGAGCGACAATTGAATTCCGCACCAGTCTTTATCACACCCAAACCACCGGCGCCGTATCAGCCTTGGCAAATCGGGAGATGTTGACCCACCTGTAAGTAATATGAGTCTGGATATGAACTCCTGGAATGATGACTGTGACAAGAGGAATGTTAACAATGCGCCGCGTCGAAACCTGGGCGCCTATTTTGCCGAAGTAAATACCTGCTGCTAAAGGGCCTTCAACCTCAACCCCTTTAGCGTCAACATGCAGAAAAGTAAGCGCTCTGCCAATACTGGACCACCGAGTTTCATAACCTGGGAGCGGAAGAAAGCTAGAAGGGGAGTCGAACCACGAAAGATACGGATCGTTTTTGGATCTCCTTGCTGCCTTGCTGGATCCTCATTGCGACTGATCGAGGCAATGTTAAAATGCTTGATGCTTGATCGAGTAAACCCATAACGAGGTCCCACCGAATTTCATATCACAGCCTGGGGCCCGAACAAAGTTAGAATGGGAGTCGAATCACGAAATACACGGATAGTTTTGGATCTCCTTGCTGCCTTGCTGGACGCTCATGCAACTGATTGAGACAATGCTATAGCATCATGATTGATTAAATAAACGAATAACAAGAATTGCTGGCTCGTGTATACCCTGGGCCTTTCATATTCCATTGGAGACGCAGCATTATCTCCAGCCTGATATGAAGTCTAAGTAGAACGTCTGTGGTCGGGAAGTGCCGGCCTCGTACGACGATGATCTTAAGCTATCACAATTATTTGACCCTTCTATAAAATGGAAGCAGATGTGCCTCCAAGAAATCGCTCTAAGACGAAAGGTATACGTATGCACGAGGTGGGGAAGTGGGCGTTGACTCTTTCGAATCTCGAGTTGAGCTTGTCGAACGTATGATTCTTGATTTACTCATCCCAATGTCTGGACTCGTAGCCCAAATAGGATGCTTTACTCTCCAGGGGCGAAGTAAAGTACCGAGATTGGGGTACTTTGGCCCAAACCGAATTTAGGAATCGGCTCGCTCGAAACTCTAAAACATTTATCTCCATTAAGTTCGATGAGTACGACGAGTTTTGGATCGCAGATAACCAATGCTCTAAGTTGGGTCCGACCATAATCCGCTGTCAACGAATTGTTAGTACTGAGGGAGGAAATCTCAACAGGACAAGGTTGAACGAAACTGCGAGTACTAGTGTACAACACGTACTTACGTCCATTGTAAAATTAAGTTTGGGTTGAGAAAAGAAATGAGAAATGAGAAATGAAGTGAGTTCGAGATAGCGCTGCACGCGACCCAAAATAAGGGAACTTTCTTTCTTTCACCACTCACCTCCGCTGACAGACGACTGATTAACAAAGTCCCAAGCAGAGTCATCTTCGTGAGCATGATGAGCTCAAAGAACAGATGAATACAACCGATGATGATAATAACATCGCGCCACGAAAAGTACCTCGATTATTCGTTCACCAGAAGTCAAAGCGGTCTATCTGATCTAATTTTAGATCACCACAGCCTACCCGGTAGGTGAAGTGGGTCGGAACGCAATAAAGGCGAGGAAGACGATAGAGGTGACGGCAAAATTATACGAGAGCAAATTCGAGCGTAAAGAGGGCCGAGTAATCGAGCAAAATTGAACGGGGAGAAAACTGTGGGCAAAGGGAAGAGACTGTCACTCCTCTGACCGCATTGATGATCGCGAGTCGGGTGTACAAACAACCGACCATTCGTACTGTCACTAACTTACCGACGGAACGGAATACTTGAAGTGAAAGGTAGGTACCGAAACAAGCGAGGAGCGAGGGAACCATTTTTCCTCTGGGATTCACTTTCACTTCCACTTCGCAATGTTGAACGGTCAAAGGTCCTTTGACGTTTTCCTTCCAGGTTTGTAGCCTAGGTATCCGTGACTGCGACTTGGATATACCAACTTCTCTCTTCCAAATAATAGACCAGCAGCTACGTTCATATGAACCTTCTCACCGACTTGACTCACTACCTAGGTATCTCGTCGCGATAGCCTCTAGCCTGGGATGCGTCGACGGGTCGGACCGGTACCCGACCGCCGGTCACTCACTCACTTTTGTTCTTGTCGACAGAGTCAAAGCGCGTTGGCACCAGACTCATGGTCCAAGCACCGATCGTCGCCAAAGTCCAAGCACCGCACTCCAAGCACTCACAATAGACTCCCCTCCGCGTGCACACGACAATGGTGTTGGCTGGGGGAGAGTCAAAGCGGGGTGTAGGGGGATATAAGGTCGGTGGGTGGGGGTGAGGGAGGGAGCTCCAATCCAAGAAGGGAAAGAGAAGAGAAGATGCCAGCTGATAGATCTAGGAGACGGCAACACCAACAGCAGAGGTACGCGTCGGCTCCTCTTATTTCTGGTCCCTCTTCTTCTTCTGCGCTCCCGAACCCGAATTCGAATCAGGTTGGGGTACCTACGACGCCCCCCGCCCAAATCGCCAGTTCCTCATCGATAATCCAAGCCGGGCCTCCACCTCTGGCTCCAAAAGGCCCACGTGTACCTGCACACCCTGCTTCTCCCACCCCCCTCCCCCGCAAAAAAAAATCAACATCCGAATCCTCCCTCAACCTCTCCCTCTACACTCTCCCCCCCCTCCCCTCTCCCTCTACCCCCTTTGTATTCACGAAACCATGGCTCCTCGCCTCCTTCAACGATGCGCACCCCATCTTGTACCCTTCTCTCTACAGAGACGTGCCTATGAACAGGTGGACGGAGGGCCAGAGGGAGAAGGAGGAGGAGATGCGGAGGGTGTGGAGGTGGGCGTATGGGTGTGGGTGGAGGGTGGATCCGGTTAGGGGGGAGTGGTGTCCGGCTAGGTATGTGTGGAGTGAGGATGATGTGGGGGTGGTTGGGTTTGATGAGAAAGTGATGGATTCGAGTACGAGTACGAGTACGAGTACGAGTATGGGGACGGGGGATAAGGAGGAGGAGGGAGAGTGGAGTATTGATACGAAGAGTGCGCGGATGGGTGGACCGTTGATGGGAGGGGCGCAAGTGGGTGGAGGTACGGATGAACCTGCGTTGCCGTATGTGAGTTTGACGAACGGGTGGGAAGTGTTTCAGAGGGTTTTGGAGCGTCCGAGGGTTCCTTCGCCTAGTCGGATCGAAGAGTACGACAATATCGAAGTTGGGACGAGCGAAGATGGTGAAGATGGTGATGTTCAGATGAACGTTGACGATACCACCACGGACGACGAAACGAACGTCGACGTATACGACCTCACACGTCTCCCCACCCCCCCACCAAGTACGGCTAAGACCCACCTCCCCCTCCCGGATAACTCGCTCTCCGCGAAATACTTTGAGAAGTTGGTACAAGGTAAAGTGCCTGATCCGGATGGGACGTATTGGGTCGTGTCGAGTCGGTTCAATTCCGATTCCAATTCCAATTCCACTTTCGCTTCCAATACCAACTCCAATTCCAAGTCCAGTTCCACGACAACAACAACGACGACGACACTGACGAAGACCACGACAACGATAGAAACCCCGGGTAACAGCGACTGGATCTCAGGACTCAAAGTAGGCGAATGGGCTCTCCCTACCCGAGCGCAGGTTGGGGTCATCTACGGAGGGTCATATTACACCTCCGTCTCCGAGTCGCTCTTTGGTGTTGGTATGGACGACTCTTCAATTAGCGATTCGTACGCGGAGTGGGAATGCGAGTGGGTTAGTACGGGTGTGGAGTTTGAGGAGGGGAGTGGGAGGGGGCAGGAGAGGTTGACGTATTACTGTGATGAAGACGAGGAAGAAGAGGAAGAGGATGAGGAAGGGGAAGGGGAAAGAGATGAGAATGATGATAGTTGGAAACCTGCACATGAACTTGTTGGTGTACGGGATTTGGAGCAGGGGGAGTGTATCATTTTTTGAGGAACTCTGGACTGATCATTACTATGAAATTGAACTATGCTCTATGCTGTTACCTGTATGCTCTCCTTACTTACTATGACTTTCTTTTTTACGACCAACTTGAATGAAAACGACTGAAAGCTACTTACCCAAGCTTGGTATTGCCCTCGCGAATGAGATGGGTGCGTTCCCAGTTCTGACTTCAGGCTCGAGGGAGCCTCACTCGAAGGAATATCCCGGCGACTCACTCGGCATTTCCACGCCCTCCCCAAACCCGGCCCGAGCGTAAAGTTTGGCACCTTATTTGTACAGCGGGCCGCCGATCGCGTTTTGGTTCGAGTTGTCCTTTCCCGTCGCGTACGGATTCCCCTGTTTCCTGTTTGCTTGTTTGCTTTATCTCTGCTGTGATATCTATACACTCAACTACTACGGCGCTTTCTAGCTGTGCTATCGATCGACTGCGCCAACTAGCACGAATACGAATACTACAAGAGTTGGACCGAGGGAGGAGGAGATAGAAAGCGAGAGGGGCGCTTAGGATGTTTCATGAAGAGTTTGATAGGTCTACACATAACAGGTACTTATTCATTCATTCGTTCATTCCTATTCATTTGTTCATCCATTCGTTCGATTCATATCGTATCATATCAATCATTTCGCTTCTTGCCGGTTTGTTGGTTTGTTGAACGTTAACTAACGCTGAACGAACGAACCCCTTATCCCACCACCACTACCAGCTTCTTTTCCGGTCCTTCGGTTCAGCGTCAAGCGTCGTATAGTGCTTCGCAGGGTGCACTGCCGCCTCTCCCACCACAGCAACAACCACAGCAGCAGCAGTATAGTGGGGGCAATAGCAACCCGCATAGGTTGACCCATACGCGCTTACCGCCTATCCAAACTCAACTTGGGTTCCCACCTTCCAAGGGTCCTCTTCTTCCTCTTCCTCTTGCCACTGCCGGTCCCACTACCACTACTGCGGGTACTTCAGGTACTACCGCTATCCTCACACCCCCAGCCACCGCCACAGCAGGAGGAATAGACATGCCACCCCCAACCAAAACTACCAAACCCACTCTCGTCACAACAACAACAATGGCGACGGGGCATGCACCACAGCCGGTTATGACGCCCCGGTCGAGTACGACGTCCCCTGATTCGTATTATGCTAAACCTGTGATTGATCGTTTTAATGCGAAGAGGGCGAAATATGGACTTGGTCCGAGTGTGGGCGGTGCTGGGGTGGGAGGGGCAGGGGGAGGGAATACGTTAGCGGAGCTCGTGATGGCTCAAGCTCAGCTCGGGCATAACCACGGTCTAGGAGGGTTGGGAGGAGCGGGAGGAGGAATGGGAGGAGGGGAACCGGTATCAAGAGCCCTACACCTCCAACACATATTAGGCGTCGGCGCGCCTGTGAAGACCAATACGAGCTCGGCGGTGGGGAACGTGGGGAGTAGTGGTGTTGGGGTTGTTAGTGAGGAGAGGGAGAAGAGGGGGTCGTCGAAGAAGCATAAAGAGGATAGGGATAAAGAGAGGGAGAGGGAGAAGGGGAAGGAGAGGGAGAGGAAGGAGCGGAAGCATCGGGATAAGGATAAAGAGAAGGAGAAGGATAGGAGTGGGAGTTCGAGAAAGCATCATCACCATCATCACCGCGACAAGGAGAAGGATAGAGAGAAGGAGAAAGAGAAGAAGAGAGATAAACGCTCGAAATCGACTCATCGACACTCCGAGCCCGAACCTCTACCTGAACCTGGAGTCGAACACGAACACGAACACGACCTCGAACCGGTCCCACCACCCGAAGTCCTCGCCCTCCTCCACCCACACCTCCCTCCACCACCTCCTCCCGTACCTGACAAACTGGCACTAGGTTCCGGTCCGCTACACCCCGCTCTGAACCCCAACTCGCCCCACAACCTCGGTGGTCCTGGTGCTAATGGAGGTGGGAGGGGCGTCCTAGCGACTTCGACTCCCGTCGACGGACTCGGCCACGAATACGAATACGAGCGAGAGGACGGGCACGAGCACGACTCGATGTATACGGGCCCCTCAGGTGTGGTGGTCGGTTTGGGAGACGTAACGTTTGGTGTGGATGGGGTTACGACGATTGCTGGGGACGTTGTGCATCACCACTCTGACGACGATGATGATGAGCACCATGGGCACCGTGAAGAGGAGTACCACAGGGATGAAGATGGGAGAGGGAGGACACCGACGCCGGGACAGAGGCTTACTCCGAGACAGACGCCTACACCGACGAGTGCGCACCCGTTCACGGGTACGTACGCTGCGTACCAGGACCCTCGGTTCGTTGAGAGTCCGGAGCAGATGGCGAGTAGGGAAGGGAGCGCAGGTGGGGGTGCGGGTGGACGGGGTACGACGAATGGGAATGGGAATGGGGGACAGGTGGGGCAGAGGAAGGGGAGTTTACCGGCGTATAGCGCGTTGGATCCGTACGCTGCGTTTCCTCTTACTGTTCCGCAACCTCAATTTGCGGGTGACGAGGATGGGGAGGGGAAAGGGTATGGGTACGGTGCTCAGGCTCCGGCGAAATCTCGGTCACGCTCGCATCAGTCGAGGACGAGTAGTACGGAGACTACGTCTAGTACGGGTACGGGGACTAGTACGTCGGGGTACGGACACCCCGTTACTTCAACTTCCTTTTCTCGTACCCAAACCTCCCATCCCGATCCCCACCACCCTCACCACCATGACGAAGAGGGGGAGGATACGAACAGCTTTATAGGCAGCGGTGCGGACGATTTGAGGCATTTGCGGATTCAGAGAGGTCAGGGAGGAGGAGGTGATGTGGATGTGGGGTGGGTGGAGAGTGGGGGGTTGGTTAACCCTGCTAGTCCTTTGAACGGTGTTGGGAGTCCAGGAGGAGGAGGAGGGGGAGGGGCAGGGGGGAGTAGGAGGGTATCGAGGATCCCGCCTGAAGTTGATAATACGCGGGAGTTGGGCGGTGCGTATATGTCGCCTCGGCATTTATCGTCTCCGCCCGTTGCGTCTGGGTCTGGGTCTGGTGGTGCAGGTGGTGCAGGAGGACAGCAGCAGCAACAACAAGTATCGTCATCGAGGCACCAAACGCCTACACCCACTTCAGCTTTATCCCCAACCCAAAACCACAACCACAACCAGAACCTATCGAATGACACCAACTGGCCATCCTCGAGACTTAGTGCGCTGATGAAAGTCCCCTCGCAGACCCTCGTCCAGCTCCTCCAGCGCGCCGAGTCCGAATCGCTCTTATATAAACAAAAGTACACCGAAGCTACTGCAGAGCTCGCTCTCTCCCGCTTGGACCTGGGTCAACTCGAAGCTAAAGTCCGAGATGCGAAAGAGAAGGAACGTATACTCGACGAGCGCGAAAAGGAGCGTATACGAGAATCGAAGAAGCGCGAGAGGGAGGTGGAGAGAGCTAAGGAGCGCTTGAGGGATAGTGAGAAGCGTGTGAGGGATACGGAGAGGCAGGCGAAAGAGCTTTTGGAGAAGAGTGAGAGTAAGGCGAAAGAGAGGGTGGAGAGGGTGGAGAGGGAGAAGATGGACCAAGGCGCGAAGCTTACGCAGAATATTATGGACCTGCAACACCACCTCACGTCTTCCCAATCTGCACTCCGGACATCTCAAGCTAAATACGCACATACCTCTTCCGAACTCGACAAAACCCGCGCCATTATCCGCACTTTGGAAGAAACGAATGAAAGTTTGGAAAGAGCGAATAGGGAGACGAGGGAGCAGGCGAGGAAGGTGAAGGCGCAGTTGGCGAGTGCGTTGGCGAAGGAGGAGGGGAGGAGGGAGGGGTGGGAGGAGGGGATGAGGCAGGGACGGGTTATGGCTGAGACGTTGGCGGGTGGGAAGGATGTGTTGCCCATGTTACTTGGTGGGCAGAAGAGGCTCGTTGGGGATGGGATGGCGTATATCGAGGAAGTCACTTCGCCTGCTGAAGATCGGGATAGGGAACGTGGGTTCCATGATGAGAGAGAACGAGAGAGGAAGAAGAGTAGGCAGAAGAGGGATAAAGGAAAAGGCAGGGAGGATGCTTCGAGAGACTCGGAGGCGCTCTCGGACCAGTTGGAGAAAGAGCGAGAGGCGAATATGACGCTCTTGAATAGGCTGCAGAGCCTCGAGAGCCAGATTGCGGAGGAACGACAGAGGAGGGCGGACGTCGAGCGGTCGAGGTCGAGCGATTTAGGCGGTGTGATGGGTCGAGTCCAAGAGCTCGAAGGACTCTTGAAAGAAAAAGAGATGGAACGCGAGCGCGAAGCCCGTGCGCGTCTCCACGAAAAAGAGCTCGCAGAAGAACGCGAAAGGCAACTCGAACGTGAACGACAAGCTGATCGGGAGCGGTTACTGGATAGAGAGAGGAAGGACGCTGAAGCGAAGGAACGGGCGGAGCGGGAGAGGGTGGAGAGGGAGAGAGAGGCGGAAAGGGAACGCGAATTCGAGAAACGACGTGCGGAGTTGGAGAAGGAACGTGAAAAGTTGAGGTTGGACACTGAACGTGCCGAACAGGCACGTAAACACGACGAAGAGACTCAACGTCTCCTCGCTCTATCCGCCACCAAAGAAAAAGAGCTCCAAGAGCGCCTATCCAAAGCTACCGAGGAGGAACGCAAGAAAATCAGAGAGGAAGCTGAGAAGGAGAAGAAGGCGTTGATGGAGCAGTTGGAGAGGGAGAAGGAGGAGAAGGAGAAGTTGGAAAAAGAGTTGGTGGTGGCGAGGACGCCGTTGATGCCTCCGCCCGCTACGTTAGTGTACGTGCCCATGCCCGCTCCGCCCCTCGGTGTCAATGCCCCGCACTCGGCTTCAACGTCTTCTGCGCACCCGCTCCCGCCGCACCCCCCAAGCTCGTCGGCGGGGTCGTACGGGAACGGCTCGAGGGCGGGGAAGAGGGACCGGCTGAGGTCGAGGAGGAGGGAGAAGGAGAGAGAGAGGGAAGAGGATAGTGATACGGCTAGTGTGTTGGATATTAGGAATTTCCCGAGTTATGCGGGGAGGGGGCAGCCGCCTCCTCCGTCGTCGCATGGGGGGTTGAGTAGGATTATGGAGATGCCGAGTCCTAGGATGGGTGGTGGTGAGTTTTCCTCTTTTTTTTTTTCAAGTTGATGTGATGGAATGACTGAATGACTGACGACTGGTAGGATATGGAGGGATGCCTGAACCTGTTGCGATGCCTGAACCACCTGCGTGGGTTGATCGACCGCCTGCTGATTATTCGAATCCTACGAGCGGCTATTTGAGTGGGGGGAGACCGGACCTTAGGAAGATGGCCAGTGCGAGCTCGGGGAGTACGTATGATATTCGGGTTGTGCCTCCTGTGCGTATTTCTCCTCTCTATCTTACTTACACCTTGCTAACCGATACTGATATCTAACAGTCAAGAACTTCGTCGACTTCGCCGTACGATAACCCTCGTCACCAGCAGCACCAGCAACAACACCAAGGTTCATACCTCAATCCTGTGTCGGGACCGTACGACCGCCATCCGAGTCCAGCGCCCGATCCGAACGCACAAGGATGGGTACCTACACGACCTAGCAGTCCCGCTTCGCCCGGGGGAGCTACAGGGTGGGGTAACATCGACCCAAGCGCCCTCCCACCCGGCTTCGTACCGCATTCCGTCACTCCCACACCTACCGCACCCAACTTTGGAGGAGGACCCGTCATGCCCACACCTATAGTTGACGGACGACCTGTGAAGAAGAAAGAGAAGGAGAGGAGGATGAGGGACGTGTTGAGCCCACCTTCGTCGATGGCGCCGAATGCGGGTATGAACATGCCGCAGCCTACGTCCAGTATGGATTATACGAGAGCGGGACAGGGGATGCCACAGGCTGGGTCGAGTACGATGGATTATGGTAGGGCGGGGCAGGGGATGCCACAGGCTGGATCGAGTACGTTGGATTATGGACGTGCGGGGACGGGGATGCCGGAACCTGGTGTACCCCATATCGTCGCTCCGCCCGTGAGACCTCCTTCCTCTCTCGGAGGAGGAGGGGGAGTGTCGATGCCTGAACCGAGCGTCCCGCTGTACCCTGGTGTACCACGGGCGCCAACTAATGGGAGCACGGGCACGAGGACGCCAGCTGCGTCGAGGCATACACCTGGGACTGTGGGGTCGATGGGGGGAGCGGGAGGGTTCTCGATGCCTGAACCGAGTGTGCCGAATATACTCCCGAGGGCGGGGTCGAGAGCGGGGTCGAGGGCGGGTACGAGCTCGGGGATGACGCCTGCGGGGGGTGTGACGATGCCTGAACCTACGGTTCCGAGTATTGTGCCACCTGCTACGACGAGGACGCCGGCTATGGGGACCATGTCGATGCCCGAGCCTAGTGTACCGAACATCGTACCTGAATCGGGTACCACCACGAATGGGAGGACGAAGAAAGGTGCTGGGAAGAAGGGGAGGAGGAATGCGTTCGGAGCGGACCCTGCTCCTTCGTCGACGTTGACGATGCCTGAACCTCACGTACCGAGTTTCAGTCCGAGTGGCGGAGGTGTGATCGGTATGCCAGAACCCAACGTTGTCGATTACACAGGTGCGGGAGGGCCTCCTAATCCGAACAGACCCCATTCGAGCACACCTCAACCTGACTTCCCACCTGTTATCCCTACCATGCCTGGAGGGATGATGGGAGATGGATCGCCCTTGACGATGCCTCAACCTGAGATCGTCGACTATACAGGCGGGACGGGTGCGAGGACGCCAGCTGGGGGTAACGCAAAGTTGACGATGCCCCAGCCGAGCGTGGTTGATTATACCGGTTCTGGACGGACGCCTGCGAGGTCGCCTGCGATTTTGCCTTCGTCTTTGGGAGGAGGTGGAATGGGTATGCCTACGCCGACTGTTAGTGGGATCCCGTTGGACAACTCGGGTCCACCTGTGATACCGGGTGTGACGAGTTCGTTGGGTGGGAGGAGTGGAGGTGATCATCATGGAGAGGAACCTTTCATCCCGCCTATAGATGTCTTGAACCGTGCGGAGGCTGCTGAGGCTAATGAGCGTGGTGGTGGTGGTGGTGGAGGAGGAGGAGGGGGCATCTTCAACGGTGTGGCGAGTGTGTTCGGAGGCGGTGGTGGATGGGGAGGATGGGGGTCTTCGTCCAACAACAACAATAATGCGAACAACAACGGCGGCGATGATGGAGACGATGATGGGTTTGGAGGGGGTGGAGGAGGGTTCATCCCACCGGGGATGAGGGACAACAATGACGACGACGACGATATGGATAGCACGACGTTGAGGAATACGCAGATGAATGCCCAGAGTGGGTATGGGATGCCAGAGCCTGCACCTGCCAAGGGTGGTAAGAAGAAGAAGACTGGGAAGAGGAAGTGATCAAGTTTTCCTTGGGTTCGATTTTTATTTTAGTTATTTTTTTGGTCTTTTCCTGGTTCACGAACACTTATGGCGATACCTACATATCTACCTTCTATCTACCCATCATGCGCACATTTACTCCTCTATGGCCTGTTATCTTTCATTGTAGATCTATGCTCACAACCATTATGAACGCCCGGTTTCCAATCTATTTCGCATCACCGTGATTGTTCTTGACATGAACGTATGAGAGCTATGAATGAAGTTGAGCCATCACTCTGAGGCTCTAGACGTTCAATCACGAAGATTTAACCACCTAGGTAGCTTCATTCCGCCGGGCACCCAAGAAGATTTCTGGAATATTTACACGAGACACGATTGCGGGGGATACCCTGAATATCCCTATATTGGCGTTATTATACACTTCCTAGACATAGATTTTGGCTCAATCCGAAGCGTGTCTAGTATTCTACAAGTGGTTTGAGCACAGCAGCGATGTCAAACACAGGCGATTATCCAACGAAAGGTCAACATAAGGTCAAGGCTATGATACGGGAAGACACAATGTCTGCGAAAATGAACTGATGGAAAGATGAAATCTACCAAGAGAGGGTCGAATAAGTACTAGGCCACCTCGTTCGGTACTGGACGGAATCCTTTCGAAGCCTGTGAGAATTCGACCCCATCACCCCATCGAACCCGGCCCTCCTTGTCTTGCTGAGGAACAAATGCAGTCAACAATGACACCTTGTCTGTCACATCGATGGAGTACCGGTACCGGGACTTCCCTATGAAGAAGCAGCTGAGGAGGAGAATGAGCGACGCCAAATTAATCAGCGTCATCGGAAGAAGAAGGCCCGCCTGAGCGACGAAGTCTTGCGGTTTGATATGCCAACCCCTAACGGAGTAGCTCACTGAGCCAGTAACGTCGCGAAGGCAGGTGGATGGACGGTCAGGGCGGATCGAATAGACCAATCGGGAGTACGTTGCCTATACAATGTGAGCCCTAGACATCGGAGAAAACAGACACACACTGCTTACCTGGTATTCTAACATCCCCTGGACCATCGCTTCGAACATGTTGAGGGTAATGGGGTTCTTTTCACGCGTCGTTCCATTCAATCTCTTCTCGGCCAAAGAAAAAACGGTCTCTGCGACAAGATTCGAGGACCAGTTCTGACCTTCCCATATAATATTCCCAAATCCAACCAATCCCCACTCGATAAACCGAGAAAACGTGGGTTTACGTGGACCGGACTGTGCATCATGGGCCCGGGAGGTGGTGAAGTATCCAGGCACCGAGAGATAGTTGACGGCGTATTCTTGGCTTCGCATTGGTGATATCCGACAGGTAATGTTCCCGATCGACGTCTTGTAGTTTCTCCGGCCGCGCAGGTAGACGAAATAGGTAGGATCCAGGGGCCCAGGTGGGTCGATCTGCTTGCACGCCCAGTACGTCAGAGTATTATTACCATTCAACGTAACATACTCCTCGACGCTTTCCAGGACATTTTGTAGACCCGCAGCGGAGTCGCAGGTTCCAAAGGAAGATATGAACCTGGTGGTATTGGTATATGGGATTTCGCGATAGCCGATGGGGCTCGTGTCTTCGTAATAACAGTTGACATTGCTTTCGAGTCCCTGATGATTGAGGGTGTAGTTGTAAGACACCATTCGAATGTCCTCATCATTGAAAGGATTCGACGTGGTCTGGATGGTGTCGAAGGCTGGGATGCCGTTGGGGCCGATGGGAAGAACACCTTTTACAGAGCCACGGAAGCGAATCCCGCCTTCTTCTAATCCCCCGAGCTGGTTCAACGAACTCGTCTTGTCGGAGATCCCGATAGAAGCAAGGACCTTTAGGCATGGGGATATATAAGACAAAGAGTATTCAGTAGCGCTCATTGAACTCACATTTGCCCTCCCAGAATCGAGAGTATCGAGCATCTGATTCTCCCCCAGACATGTCGTGAATTGTGTATCCCCAAACCGCTGAGAATAAAATAAAAATGAGTCAGAATGTAAATCGCTGCCGTCGACCGTGGACATACCGCCCAATCACAGAGGTTGTTCAGCCTATTTCTCTCCAACCACTCCGTGCACTCAGGGCTGTCCGAGGTAAAGTCAAGCTCAGTCGCCCTAAGCTCAGCGGTCTTGTTAAACGCTCCAGGGGTGATCAACACCGCAGTCCCCGAAGGAATCAGAGATGAGGCACCCAAGGCTGCAAGAAACAAAAGCACGATCGCTAATCGTCGCTTAGCCTTTGCCAACCCCTTCCCCTGCGCAAGACCCCAAACGAAAGTCATATACCTAAATGCCGACAAAGCCGACACATCGAAAACAGTGACCGTTCCACGATCAACCAACTCCTGGCCAAATCTTACAATGATCTGGCTGAGGAGGCAGGTGGCGATGACCTGAGTGCCTGTTCCAATGAGCGTGACAACGGCGGCGACTCGCTGCGGATATTGTTGCACCATGTCGGAGAGGGTGCTTGGCATCTGAATACCATCCTGAGCGTTGATGATCCCGAAGAAAACCCATGGCCAAATGAGCATAAAGATCACTCCAAAAAGAAGGCCAATATCTATCGCGATCCGCCACGGTCGGGAGGTGTCGTCGGGAGGATTTGCGACGCTATCGTCGCTCTGCCAAACTTGGCGCTCGGGGGGATGGGGTTGTTTCTCCATGTCAGAGAATGATAGGTCAGGGTTGTCGGACGATGATTTTGGCCTAATTGACGAATGAAAACGTCGAAGTCGTTGTATGCGGGAAACGGTTAGGTGGAAAGGAGCTCCTGCTGAGTGATGGATGTGGAAGAGTGGCGAACATATAAGAGACCATTGAATTGAATCCCTTCCCAAAGATGGGAATCCGAGTGACAGATGCACAGCGGATTACGACTAGAGTTCTGTGGCTGAAGCTATACACCCCGGGCCTGCAAAGTATTATAAGAGCCTCCCCAATCCGGGATGGGCTGAAGCACCTCCGTTTTTCTGGGTTCATTGGGGAAGCTTATTATGTTACTCACCCGCGCCCGTCGAATTGGAAAGCGAAAACATAGCAGCTACACTATGCCAATTGTGCGTGATTCAAGTCCCTTATTATCCGCGTGAAATGGCGCTGCGATGGCGCTAGGGAGTAATTCACCCTCTCTGGACCTCACTGCAGTGTCGCATGGCATCGTGTTGGACCCAACAGGCCGTAGGGTGTATCTCAATGCCGCACCCCCCGAGTTGCTCTGTACTCGTACTACGACTAGGATGATTGCAAGCACATGGCCGATGAACTTGAGTAGTCCGATTCGCACGACTGGACGAGTACAACGGTCAGGCGACAACTCCAAACCTTAAGTTTACGTGCGTTTCGGCCGGCGTTTCCCTTTGATGCCGCTTTGCCGGTTTCGGCGCTCTGTTGATGCCCCTACTAGTGAAGTTGTACTAGTACGATATAGCTCTATGTATGTTTGAGTCTACTGCGAGAAAGGAGGCCTCAGTGACATATGGACAACTTTCAATAACGCATGCAAAGCTTGCAGGCGGACTAGAGAGCTGTTTCCTCGAGGACAAATCACTGCCAAGAAGCAGTGAGTCGGCTAGTCCATTTTCGCCTTTGAAGTTTCGTCACACAATCTATCGATGATTCGATCTCTTCAGCATGATCATCAGGGCTCTACTTAGCGCTCATGGAATGAATGACAATAGATATGTTATCTTGTATTCGACGCGGACGCACTTGGCCCTGCCGGGTTTGATAGTCAAGTCCTCTTTTTCCTGGACACTAATGTCCAGGTTTATGGATCTGTGTGAGGCGAGAAGATCTTTTTCATAAATTTCCTTTTTTGTGAGGTTGTCACGTGTCTCATTTGGTCTTGCTTTCCACGAATCTTTTCACCTCCTTCTCGAAGTATTCATCTGTGGCTCTGCTGAGACCTTCCAACCTTGCCAATTCGTTTCTTAGCTCTTGAGGTTTCCTTTGTGTCACCTTCGATGCTTGGAACCACCTCAGTATGAGGATTCCGTCCAGCTTTCTCGTTCTGGATAGCATGACATACGGCCCTTGACCTCTGGCCGTCGCGAGGTCAACTACTGCTTTATCCATTGTTCTCCCTTGGCTTTTGTAGTCCGTAATTGCGTACGATGGGACTATAGGAATCTGTGTCCTACTGAACGTGCTCGTCTTCTCTACTCCTCCAGTATCCGGCATTGGAATTTGTATAGTCTTTGGGAATATCGGGGCTACGCCTTCGGGCAGTCCTGGCGCCTGAATTTCGCACTGATCTATTTGCACGAATACGACTTCGGCCCTTCTGCTTCCTTGTTTATCTATGCTGTATCTCACCCCATGAACCGTGCCTTCGGTGCCGTTCATTATCTTGAATTTCACTGATATGTTTTCTGTTATCATTACTTTCATTCCCTTGAATATAGGGAGGAATCCTAGGTAATCTCTCGAGCTTCTGGATGAGAGCTCCTCTGCTATCTTGGCAGCTTTACCTTGCAGCTCTTTTCTTGCTGCTCGATCGGTTGCTCTATAGAGTATCACTTCCTGTCCGAGTCTCTTCGCGTGCGCAGCGAGTAGCTTGACATTTATTGCGTCTCTGAGTGACCTGTTCCCTACTATTATCGTCGCATCTCTAAACGTTTCTAGCTCTTTCGGATTCGTCCTGTATACCGTGGCTAGCTCTCTGCTTCGGAGATGGCTCAGTTGCTGTGCCGTGGTCATACTCGATTTCGGTTCATCTTGATCTGTTCTCATGTGTGCTAGGATATGGGCGAGGATTTTATCGTCTTGCTGTCTTTTGTTTAGCCTCAACAAGACTACTTTGTGTACTTGTCTCCACAGAAATGCTCCCGTCAAGTTGTTCAAGCCGTTTGCGTTTTTGGCTTCGTTGAATGATGGATTTTGTACTAGAAAGTGGCTGAATAGGCTTGGTTGTCTCGGGGGTGTCAGCTGAAGAAAGTCTCCCATGAATATCAGGTTCACTCCTCCAAAAGGTTTCTCCGCCTCCACCTGATTGTCTCCGTTCGCGTGTCTAAGTCTCGCAGATATTTTTGCTAGGAACGAGGCTCCAATCATCGATACTTCGTCGATAATGAGGTATTTGACTCCCTTCCAGTTCTCCGTCAACTTTCGCGTCACTGATGACTTTTTGGATGGGTTGATGGCCAACAGACTGTGCAAGGTCTGACCGCCGATTAGCGACGCTGCTATTCCGGTGAAGGCCCCTAATTTGATGGCCTCTTTCATCTTCAGAAGATCGAAGAGCATAACTATCGTCGATATCAGGTAGGATTTGCCAGTCCCGCCTTCACCTCCTACGTACATGAGGAGTTGGTCACCTCCCTCAATAACGTGGTGTGCTATTATGCTTAGGGCCTTTAGCTGCTCTCGATTTTCTAAGATGCCTCTTTCTTGCACTAGTAAGTTGAATATTTGCCATGGTGAAATATTTCCTTCTTTCTCGATTTTCAGCTTTATTCTGTGCACTACATCTATGTTGACGTCGGGCATGCGGTTTCCTTCCTTGACCGGTTCGCTCCTCGTCTCTGTCGCGCCATTTTCGACGTGCTTCTTTTGGTCTTCTTTCTTGCGTTCTCGTTCGTGTCTCCATGTATCCATGTAAGCTTTCTGTAGCTTTGTTGATTCGTCTTTTTCCTGAAATTTTTCGACCCCGTGGGGGCTGGAATCGGGGTACGTGGTCTCCATGATCGCGCTTTCTTCAGGATTTCCATGTCCACCGCTGTAGCATAGTGCGAACATATCTGCCGTGTCTTTATTCAGCAACCTCACTATGTCGAGCTCCCCTTCAGGTTTCTCTTCAGAGATCACCCCGTCCTCATTTTCCCATGCCGACTTGTATATGTTCACTTCTTGTACCCTGGCGAGTTGGTCTACGTTTTCATCCTGATCAACAACCATATTTGTCGGGAGATGTTTCGCACTTGTTGCCGACCTATGGTGGGGTCTCGTCTCTCTGGCGTGTTTGGCTTCCGGCAAGAGTGTCATATTTTTCATAACCTCCTTTTCCCAGTCGTCCATGCCTGCAAGGACTTGATCCATGGTGTTCGTCCAAGATTCAGAGGCATTTTTGAGGCTGATTGGGTCTCTCCAAGCGCTGAACAAGATCACCATCTCCCTAGCCCATAGCTCGTGTTCCTCCTCCGACGCGTTCTTCCTCTTGATATTGGGACCTAATAACACCGGGATCGCGAGTCTTTGTCTGGACTTCATTTTGTGGGTTTTGAATTGGGGATGAGCAGAGGACGAAAACTCTGCCCCCTTGTTACGCAGTTTATTTCCGTCTGAGTTCGGAACTTTGATAGCGCTCGCGAGATATTTGTACAGACACATTGAGGCGAATGGTTCACTGGCCGGTCGGTATACATAGTCCATGATTTGATTCGACGTCGATACTTTCCCTCGGTCTTTTGTCACGGACATCTTCAGTTTCGTCCATTCTAATACGGTTAACCTAGGTTTTGACTCCTTAGTTAGAGCATTTTTGGCGTCCTCTTCCATGACTGCGCCTACGAAAGTGATTATTTCCGCCCAGTTTACCGCTTGGAAGACTTCCGACGAATATCGTTCGTCGTGTCCCAGCAAGAATGCCATCACCTGGGGGTGTGAAAACTCCTGGTGTCCCAGCATACTGTTGACTGCTATAGTCATGGCTCTTCTGGCTTCAGAATCATCTGCCTTTTCATTTTGAATCACTTTTTTGACTTCATATGCCCTGATGGCATACGAAAGAGCAGCTAGTCCGGCGTACATCGATAGGGGGGCTTTGGTAATGTAGTCTGTAACGTAGTACATGAAGGCCTTCGCGTCCTCTCCTGTACCAATAAACTTGAAATCAGTGTTGCACTTCATCAGGAACGTAGCCGTCGGGTTGTATGAGGTCATTCGTGGGTGTCTTCTTCGTATTTGAATTTTCCCTGTTTCTTGGTCTATCTGGGTTACTGGGTATCTGGACCCGTCTATGCCGAACCTACAGTTGGTGGCACTTTTTGGTTCTCCAGGTCTCAGGTATTTCCAACAAGTACCCGTGTGCTTGTGCCAGTTATATCTGAGAAGGAGATCGTCCGTATGTTCCACAATTTCATCCCTCCATTTCTTAGTTTGGCTGTAACCTATTTGAGGACCAACTGAAGTTCCTGGATGCTTGTTCTCCTTAACAAGGTCTTCGTCGTCTGGTGCGTCTATATCGTTCAGGTGGGACCTCACACCGTTGAAACCCGAGTCCATGATCGATTCCAACCAGGCTTTGAGAGATTCTCGGTATTTATTCGACGAGATTAGAACCTTTGTCAGAATCTCTGGTGGAGGATGGCCTTCGAGCCAAACGAGCATATGGCAGTGCAGCGCTCCTCTCCCCTGCGTCTCCACGGTCCCGTAGTACGATGTACATTTGCCAAAAAGGCCGGTTTTACCTGCTTTTCCTTCGAACCCTAGTATTATCTTGATGAAGCCTTTAATCATCATGTCAAAAAAAGTAGCACACGCCGCGGGTCGACTTAATGACATCTTCATCCTTTCGTTGACGCCTAGTCCTAGCAAATTTTCTATTTCGTCGGCTGTCCTTGCCTCGGATGCTAACACTGCTACCAACGGGTGATGATGGTCCGCCGGGTTCAGCGTTATGAACAGAGTAGGAGACCCTTTCTGATTGATGATCCCTCTGATTTCGTTTCTCATCTTTATTCTTTGTGCTGTGCTTCCCGGTATCCCTCTTGCTATGGGCGTGATCGCCGTTGTCAGTTTGGTTATTTTTTTCTCTTCTTCTGTTTGCGGTTGGTAAGACGGGTTTGACCGGTACTTGAACCTTAGATCCTCGATCCTCGAGGCGTCCAAGACTCTAATCTCGTCAATCAGTTTCCTGTATGCAGAGATAGGGACCATGAACCTGAGGCTAGTGTTGACCATGGCCTTCCTCATGATGTTGTAGACGTCAAAAGCAAGTTCGTGGTCGGCTTCAATCGCCGGGATGAATGTATTTAACATATGTCGTAGCTGTGCCTCCGGAGACACTGGCCTTTTTCTCCTTGGTTCGTGAAAGCCTCCTATTCCGTATGGATCGACGTTCGGATGCGCCCAGCTCAACCAGTTGGGGTTGTTTATGTCAGGCACGGGTTGGGATCCCGACTGGGAGGCAACGAAGGGCCTTCCACGTTTGCACCAGCTTAATGCGTCCAAACACATCTCTCTATAGCTGAGAGATGTAGTATCTCCCGTAGTATAGGAGGTGTTTTCCATAAACAATCCCTCTAGCCCCTCGGTTCGTCCATCGTAGCTCGCCGTAGCCGATTCGCTTCCCGCTCCTAATGGAAGGTAACCTATTCGTGCAGCTGTTGGAACCCCCGTGTCGTCTTCGCCCTCGAACAGGGCTTCCAAGTTTTCGCTGCTCAGACCTCCGAATCCGGTAGATTTGTGATAGTGAGGGTTGTTTTCGAGGAGAAACTCGATAATAGTCTTCACTCTACTTTTTCTGACAAGAACCGGTCGTAGGTCTTTTATATTCTCGGTGGTAGGGGGCTTGTTTGTGACGAAGAGAGCGCATACAGTGTCCCTGATTGACGATGGAGATGGAGGGAGAATAGCGTGCATTTTGGGCACGTTTAATGGTGTTGAGACTACATTCCCCCTGATGTGTCTAGCCTTCTTGAGAAACGGATTGTCGACGGCGTTGAGATCGAGCGCCGAGGAGGAGAAACGGCAGAGGATGCTGCTAGTTCTCACTCTGCATACCAGAGCTTTTTCGAAGACTGTCATATCCTTGAAAGCCTCTTCCACGCTCTGCGGTAGTTTATCGTGTGCGTAGTATAGCCAATTGGCTAACGCCAGTCTAGGCATAACGTCTTTTTTCAAATCCGATCTGCATATGTTGCACACAGTGATCAAACCTGGTCCTATGAGCGTTGATAATCCCCTGGGATCTAAGATAGCACCGTCGTAAGCGTCTATGTTATATGAGTTAGGTCTTAACCGAGCCGGAAGACCGTCGTTTCTCAGAAGATGTAAATTTAAACTGTTGGATTGAACTCTTTTCAGATGGTTCCCGGTCTTCAGCTCTCCGCAGACTGCGCAGGCCTCTTTGATGAAGTTGGTTAACTTCATCTCCTTTTGCCATCTTCTTATCACTTTTAACCTCTCCTCTTCGATCACCGGCTTCAAATGAGTCACGTCTACATCTGATTGATCCTCTACCTCCATCATCTGTCCAATTCCTAGTTCCGTGTCAGTAGAGATGTGGGCTTTCGTATTCGGGGGCGAGGGCGTCGATATTTCTCTCTCTGTCCGGTCTCTTCTCATAGTGGCATCCGTATTCCATGGCCTGGTGAATTTCAGTTGGGGCAACTCCTTGAACACATAGAATATGTTGTGGCATAGAGCCGAGCATTCGTGGTTGACAAGCGCGTTCCGGAGCTCCATTTTCTTCATATTGAAGTATCTGATCGAGTGAGCAGAAGCCAGTGTTCTCATCTCTGATACCAAGAACTTGTGTCTATGGGTGACCAGGTCATCGATCGGCATCGATATTACGAGGTATGTTGGATCTTTCAGCTTCGAGTCGTCGACGCATTCTTCTAACTTCATCACATTCACGAACTTGTATGCATTGTTCCACCTGTCTACTTCCAGTTCAGAGCCGCGGACTTGAATTTCTGTTCTTGTCAATGTATATATCTGTTTTACTGTTCGAGAGGGAGTTAATCAATGGTCGGGTGTGAGCCGAGGCATAATCTCATCGCAAGGCGGGTGATCGACGATAACCTTTCCGTGGGTCTTAATCAGCGTACGCACCGTTCAACTTTTTCGGTGGGTTAGGCCACGGTCGGTGAACGCCTGGTGCCATCTGCTGTATTCTGAGCGAGCGGGTATTTGCCAGTAAGGTTGGTGCAATGGTAAGACGGATGGAGTTGGTTCTCTGGTAGGCCTTTTATACGAAGCCATAGCGCCATTCGAGTCACTTTCTTGATCGAGACCTTTCGCCAACCTAACCATTTTCCAGAATGGGGCTGGACACAGCACTCCCCGATCGTGCCATTTAGATCTAAGATCAGTAAAGGTGGCGTCCTACTATATAGGGTCGATCGCAAATCTTCGACGTTATGGATACAGGCCGTATATAGGCTATAGCATTCCCAGTTTGGCCATACATCATTAACTCTCTTTAGAAACGTGTCCGATCAAGGCCCACGATGAACCCATAAAGGGTATATGGGTTCAGGCTGCATTAAGGGTCTGGGTTGGCGTGATTTTCGGGCTGGGCCGGTATCATCTGATGTGAACCGGATCACGTTGTGCGGGGTAATCAGCCTGTAGATTCTGTCGAAGCGCGTCTCGGCTCACCCTTCGAAAATGCCTACGTCCTGAGATTATGGCTTTGGTCGGTATTCTCAGGTTGACTCGCGTTGTAAGATGCGCCGAGTAGGTGTGAGGCCCGTCCTCCGCTTCTTGAGTTTCTCTTACAATCGTTGATCAGTACCAGGTTGGTGATCCCTTGGATGGACCGCTAGTGAAACGCATGTTATCCCGCCGTCGAGGGCAAGGTAAATACATAATCGTAGCTTACGTCCGGGGTGTTGGGATCGTGCTCTGTTAGGCCGTTTCCCTAGTCGAAATCGTGTTCGTTGTTTAATTAGTGTGTATTTCGCTACCAGGTTGCGGGTAGTTGTTGCAGGGTGAAGGAGTAGGAAAAGTCGCCAGACGGCGTCAGTTGGCTCACGTCAGCAGCGAGGACTCTTTCTCCTTTTTTTGGTGGGCAAGGGATCTGTCTCTTCAAGTGGAACTTGGATATTGGTATCGTCTTATAGTTGGATTGACTGCCTACTTACCATGGAGTGCTCCAAACGCAGTTTGGACTTCTGTTTTAAGCCAGATCGCCGTTTTCTTTGATTCAAACCCCTCTTGAATTCGGAATGCTGTCACAATGGATGCCGTTGATAGTCTGTCCGGTGCAGAAGAGGTACGTAGGCTCATAGGGTATCGAGGACGCACCACGAGGAATTACACTTAATTTGCATCAAAGTTTTCGTGAGGACCGATTGCAGGTTGGTCTCATCTACGTTTGTCGGAGCCTAGCAGCGCGGAGACATGACGAGGTCGACTGTATATGTTTGGTCAGGTGGTGAGAATGCGATGCTTGGTCACTTAGGTTTTCTTTTTACCTCATGGTTTTAAGCCTCAGTTTTGAACGGCGGGTATCATGTATTTGCAACACAGTGACTTGAACCAGATGATGTACATGCGGAGGCTTGCTTAGCAGCGAGATTTTAAAAATGTAGGGAGAGCAGGTTAGATAGCAACCGTAATGTAAGCGGGTAGGCCGGTATAACCATCTGCAGGTAGGCATACCAGTTGGTCGAATCCATGGATTGAATGCGGAAACCACCCTAGCGTGAACTCTTGAAACCTGAAGTACGAACTGAGGCCGTTCTATAGATTTTCTATCTTCCTCGTGCTGTACGCGGGTTGACTCCACGTTCATGCGAAAACGAGGCTCGGATGCTTCCCTTGCTGTTCCATGGTGTTATACGAATGGCTAGCGGGCGGTTGCTCACGAGAGTTTTAACATGCGGGGGCGAAAGAGAAGATCATATGGATTCGGTGGTGGCTCAGCCGTGTAGGCCTCGACGAATGAATGGCGTAGATAAGGCGCTGCTGGTCGAGGGTGAAAGAGGGTGGTGGCATGACGGTGCGGACCAGCAGATGTTGAACCAGTAAGACCGATAGATCCACCTCGTTACAAGGGACTAGCGACCGTCATCCTATGGAATTCTGTCTACCAGTCCCTATTCAAGTCGTAGATCGGGGAGGATCGAGGTGGACGTGCGGACAAAGGCGAGGAAAATGGATCTGCAGTTGCTTATGCTCTGAGAAGCGTACCTTCCAACCCCGTCGCCGATTTCCCACCGAGTGGTCCTCACCAGCAACAGCTCCTTTTTCGTCCTGGACAAGAAAGGCTTGAGTTGGTGAATGTTTGGTGCACGATCTTAGTAGATTGACGACTGAAGCCGATTGATGCAACATTGTATGGCCATAGTTTGATGCTGTGAACGGGTCTCCACATCCGTCCAACCTGATCTGTGTCTCGACGCTTGGCCATGGAGAACAGGTGTCTACGAATCAACCTCGAAGATAAGGCGCTGCTGGTCGAGAGAGGAAGAGGGGTGATGGCATGACGGTGCGGACCAGCAGACGTCGAACCAGCAAGACCGATAGATGCACCTCGTCACAGGGTGCTAGCGACCGACATTCTATGGCCTATTTGAGACGTAGATTGCGGAGAGATGAGGTGGGTCCGGGTGCTTGTCCTTTGGGAAGCGTACCGTTCCATCGACGTTGCAGATTTCCCACCGAGTGGTCCTGACCAGCAACAGCACCATTTTTTGTCCTGGACAATGTTGGCTTGAGATGGTGCATGTTTAGTACACGATCTGATGACTGAAGCTGATTGTTGCATCTTCTCATGGCCATAGTTTGATGCTGTGAACGGGACACCACTTCCGTCCCACCTGGTGTAACAAAATAATCCACGTCTCGACGCTCGGCCAGAGAACAGGTGTCGAATATTCAATCGCGAAGATAAGGCGCTGCTGGTCGGGAGTGAAAGAGGGGTGATGGCATGACGGTGCGGACCAGCAGACGTCGAACCAGCAAGTCCGATCGATGCACCTCGTCACAAGGTGCTAGCGACCGCCATCCTACGGATTACTAAGAACCATTCCCTATTTGATACGTAGATTGGGGAGGGATGAGGAGGGTCCGTGAGCTTGTTCTTTGGGAAGCGTACCGTTCCAACGACGTCGCCGATTCCGTTCCACCTGAGGTATCAAACCTATCAACGTCTAGACACCCGGCCATGGAGAATAGGTTACGACGAATGAATGGTGAAGATAAGGCGCTGCTGGTCGAGAGTGAAAGAGGGGAGATGGCATGACGGTGCGGGCCAGCAGATGTCGAGCCAGTAAGACTGATCGATGCACCTTGTCACAGGGCGCTAGCGACTGACATCCTATGGATTTCTAAGAAGAACCACTCCTTAGTCGAGACGTAGATTGGGGAAGGACGAGGTGGATCGTCGTGCTTGTTCTCTGGGAAACGTACCGCTCTAACGACGACGCCTTTCCCCACTGGGTATTCCCGACCAGCAACGGCTTATGTTTCGACCGCCATCCTACGGATTACTAAGAACCATTCCCTATTTGATACGTAGATTGGGGAGGGATGAGGAGGGTCCGTGAGCTTGTTCTTTGGGAAGCGTACCGTTCCAACGACGTCGCCGATTCCGTTCCACCTGAGGTATCAAACCTATCAACGTCTAGACACCCGGCCATGGAGAATAGGTTACGACGAATGAATGGTGAAGATAAGGCGCTGCTGGTCGAGAGTGAAAGAGGGGAGATGGCATGACGGTGCGGGCCAGCAGATGTCGAGCCAGTAAGACTGATCGATGCACCTTGTCACAGGGCGCTAGCGACTGACATCCTATGGATTTCTAAGAAGAACCACTCCTTAGTCGAGACGTAGATTGGGGAAGGACGAGGTGGATCGTCGTGCTTGTTCTCTGGGAAACGTACCGCTCTAACGACGACGCCTTTCCCCACTGGGTATTCCCGACCAGCAACGGCTTATGTTTCGTCCTGGACAGGAATGGCTTGCGTTGGTGAATGTTTAGTACGCGATCTTCGTGGATTGAGGACTGAAGCTGATTTTTGCATATTGTCAGGGCCTTGAATTGATGTTGTGAACGGGCTTTCTCTTCCGTTCAACCTGATGTAGCAAACTAATCAATGTCTTGACACGCGGCCTGGGAGAACAGGCCTCGACGAACGAATGACGTAGGCAAGGCGCTGCCGATCGAGGGTGAATGATGGGAGTTGGCAGGCTTCGACAAATGTATGGCGCAGATGAGGCGCTATTGGTCGAGGGTGAAAGAGGGGAGATGGCATGGCGGCACGGGCCAGCAGAAGTTGAACCGGGAAGTCCGATCGATGCACCTCGTCACAAGGTGCTAGCGACCGTATTCCTATGGATTTCTGAGACGGCCCTATTCGAGACGTAGAATTGTGAGGGACGAGGAGGATCCGCTGCCCAAGACGAGGTATATGGAGCTGCATTTACAAGTTCCCTGGGAAACATACCGTTCCGACGACAACGCTGATTCTCCACAGAGATTTCCAGACTAGTATCGGCTCAATTTCGTCTTGGACAATGTCGGACTCCCCCGGATCTGAACCAGTTAGCGTTGACCAACTACCCTATATGGCTTGTATGAAGAAGGAGCAACTGGAGGATCGAAGAGGAATAAAAACTGTTGAAGACAACACGGAGAGACACGTTAGTTGGGGGGCGTAGACGCGGTGTTACGTAGGCTTCTGTACGACAGGATTCTGACGAGGAGTGATGCGTTCGGGAAGAAGGTACTGGAAGGAGAGACAGTCTGAGATGCACGGGGCAGGGTCATACGTACCTAACTCAAATGAGACTCACCAGCCGAAGGTTTGGTAGGAAATGATGACGTAGTCGCAACCAGAGAGTCGAGCTGAGAGCCCACAAGGCGCAAGCCTGTGCGTAATTGCAATTCCCCCCAGGTTAGCTCGAAATTTCGACACAAGTAGGCGTAAGTCAGGCATTAAAGGTGACGCCCCAAGCAGTTATGGCTCTAACCATCAAACGATGAACCAAAAAAACAAACAGAAAATAGATGAAAAATCAATGAAAAAGCGCAGGAAAACTCCATCCAGCTACGCCTTACCGTCATCATTCTCGACGTCATTCTGTGACAGCGGGGTGGAATCGGCAGCGGTTTTCGTTCAGGTTCCGTACGGCTTTCTTTTCCTCGCTCCTTTTCTCGACCAGCAACTCCAGATCCGCTGAAAGCTTTGGCCAGGTTCTTGCCACTGCGCATTTTTTTATCAACCCCGATTCATCACCAGATCGATCCTAGGGGCAAAAATACCCATCCTGGTCCCCGGCCCGACCAGCATGCTCCATGCTGTTGCTGGCTAATCATCTTCGCTCATGCGACTGACTCGACCAGCCGCGCCTCATCTACGACGAACACTCTCCAAACCGCTTGGAGCCAACCCAGCAAGTAACAAAATAAGATAAATCTGCATAGGGTATGGATAATTACCATCTCCTTATCCTTCGACCCTCGCCCCTCGTCATCCTTCCTTCTCCTCTTGCTCTCTAGCAGTATCGCCCTCCCCTGCGCCAAACACCTACTGTGCTCCCGCCACAGCGTGCTCACATCCTATGATTTGATCTGCTCCAGGTCTAGGCAAGGTGCTAATCGTTCGACATCGGGGACTAAGACCAGCCAGCAACCACCAAGCATCCGGCTTCCAGTTAGCGTCATTCCCGCGACTGTCTCAACCAGTAGAGCTTTCTCCATTGCTACCAACTTCATCTAGTTCAATCAGTGACCGCCTAACGGGGTGGAAAATCTGGCATTTCTCGTTTAGGTGCAGCGATTTAACCTCCTTCTCCCTGCCCGGATGTCGACCAGCAGCGCCTTATATGCTGTAATATGTCGCCAGGCTCCCACCACCGCGAGTCCTGATCAAGTATCGACCCGATCGAGATCGTAGCGAGGGGCAAATAGACCCATGCATGGTCGTAAGCCTGACCAATATCCGCCGTGCTTCTGGATTCTAACGATTTTCGCTCCTGCGATTAACCCGACCAGCAGCGTCTCATCTACGACCAGCTGCCACCAGGCCGCTCAGTGTCATCATATCAGAATGTGAAATATGGTTGTTCCTGTACAGGGTACGCATATCAACCTCATTTCTCGTTCATCTCCGTTTTATCCTTCCTTCACCTTTTTTTCTCTACCGGAATCGCCATCTTCAGCGGAAGCACTCACCGTGCTCATACCACAGCGTTGCCAGCATCCAGGCCTACGCCTGCTCTAGGTCTAGGCTCGGGGTGAAGCGGTTGTCATCTGGGTCCATGGCTGTTCAACATCCACCTTCCGTTCGGCCTCCAATCAGCGTCGCACCTGCATTCATTTCAACCAGTATATTTTTAACCGTTACTACCAGTATATCGCTCGTCCACTGGACAGCATCACGAGGCGGTAAATATTATGTAGATTGAGTCAGTCGCCGTACGCTAACCTCACTGACAAACCCTCTTTCACGTCCATCTGTGCTTTAACTACTATAATTATTCGCCAGGTTTTCAACACCGCTTGCTCCCATTCGGGGTGGAAATCCCGGCAGGATTTGTTTAGGTGCAGTGATGTATCCTCCTCCTCCCTACCTGTTGACGACCAGCAGCGCCTTATATGCCGGAATATTTCGCCAGGCTCCCACCACCGCGAGATCCTGATCAAGTCTCGACCCGACTCTATATCGTATCGACGGGCAAAGAGATCCAAGCCTGGTCGTACCATCATCCGCCATGCCTCCGACTTCGATCCTTTTTCGCTCCTGCGATATTCCCGACCAGCAGCGTCTCAACTACGACCATCTGCCACCAGGCTGCTCGGAGTCATCATATCAGAATGTCAAATATGGTTGTTCCTGCACAGGGTATGAATATCGACCTCGTCCCTCGTTCCTCTCCGTCTTATCCATCCTTCTCATTATTTTCTCTACCGGAATCGCCAACTTCCACGCGAAGCACTCACTGTGCTCCTACCACGGCGTTGTCACAAACTAGGCTTACGCCTGCTCTAGGACTAGGCTCGGGGTGAAGCAGTTGTCATCCGAGTCCATGGCCGTTCAACATCCACCAACCGATCGGCCTCCAATCAGCGTCGCTCCGCTCCTATTAGAACCTGTAGAGATTTTACCGTTACTACCAGTATTCGTTCGTCCAGTCGACAGCATAATGAGGCGGTAGATATTTTGTAGATTGTGTTAGTCGCCGTACGCTAACCTCATGCTCACACCCCCTTTAACGTCCGTCTGTGCTTTAACTGCAAGGATCCTTCACCAGGTTTTCAACACCGCGTGTTCCCAATTCAGGGTGGAAAATCCGGCAGTTTTCGTTTAGGTGCAGTGATTTAACCTCCTCCTCCCTGCCTGATGACGACCAGCAGCGCCTTATCTGCCGGAATATTTCTCCAGGCACCCACCACCGCGAGTTCCTGATCAAGTCTTGACCCGAAACAATATCGTATCGACGGGCAAAGATAACCATGCCTGGTCGTACCATCATCCGCCATGCCTCCGACCTCGAACCATTTTCGCTCCTGTGATATTCCCGACCAGCAGCGCCTCATCTACGACCAACAGTCACCAGGCCGCTCTGAGGCATAATGGCAGAATGTAAAATGTGGATGTTCCTGTACAGGGTATGAATATCAACTTCGTCCCTCGTTCCTCTCCGTCTTATCCTCCCTTCTCCTTTATTCCACTACCGGAATTGCCATCTTCTACGCGAAGAGGCCCATCACCCATTTATGACTAGGCGGGGAGATATCCGTAGCTGATACCGTTTCCCGTCCAGCCCTCTCCTGTGTTCGTCTGTCTTCCATTCCTTGTCGCTCCAGCAACCATTCTAACCGGCCGCGCCTAATCTACGACCAGTATTTGCCAAACCGTTCAGAGCCTTCCTAGCAAGGTATAATGTTTTACCGATTCTGTATTCGGGTACTCATCCAGTCCTCTTCACCTTTCGACCCTCGTCATTCCTCCACCTGTACCCTTCTCACTCAACCCGCGTCAGATCTTCGCACTAATCACTTACCGAGCATCCAAGTTCATAGTGTTTTAATCAGAGGCTTCCTTTTACTGCTGGTTTCGCTCATGGTTGAAGATACCCTCGCCTGGGGCCAATTCCGTCCAACAAACACCAAGCCTTCGGCTTCCATCAGCGTCGCTCCCATGGCTATCTCGACCAGTAGCGCCCTATTTAGGTTTAAATGCCAAACGATAGGCTACACTGAGACGGTCAAACTGCTTGACAATTATGGCTGATCTCGATCAGGTACCGTAGACTATACACCTCTTCCTTCCTCCTTTCCCATCTCTCGACCAGTAGCGCCTATCTACGTCTGTCATTCACCATTCTCTCAGCACAGCGTGGTCGATATAGCCTCGGCCCAACACCTGATTGTGTCAAGGGGCCCGGATATCCATATCTGGTCCCAAACCTTACCGACATCCATCGTGCAACTGGCGTCTAATTATCTTCAAGCCTGTGACTATCCCGACCAGCAGCGCCATACATGTAGCTCGTGTCTGCTTGCACCTCCCACCAACGGTTTTTTTCGCTGTGTTTCAGCTAGGCGGGTTCGTTACCCCCGTCTCATGCCATTACCCTCGTGTTGTCATGATCTTACATTGGGTCTGTCGAGCAGAGGATACTTACGAACCGCGCAGGTATTTAAACTGAGATGGACAGCGACAAGCTGTTGGACTGAGGTTCTCGTGCTGTGCGAACTAGGTAGGAGAATAGATCGATCTTGCGATGGTGAACGGCATCGCTGTGCATAATCCTTGGGGCTAATCGCCTGCTGACTGCTTTGGGATTCGAGTATGGACGGCGCCTACTTGGTTGGACCCCCTTACCATCTAACAGGATAGCTGGTCACATTTGCATTCGTGTTCGAGGCCATCCTTCAAGGTCAGTGAAGGCCTGACGGTATCAGACACAACGTTTACGGTCATCCTCCCCTGGAAGTACTCGAGCCGGTCGTGGCATAATAGCTTCGGTGGCAATCAAGATCTTGAATATAAGTGATGGGTGTGTACTTTTATTAACCAGCTGGCAAACAGGGTTCTATTCCAATGCGTAAACTATTAGGCAGCATCGCTGCTAAGACAGATCGGAGTGTATGTTCAGTCCATGATATGAGTACGACTGCGTGGGGTTCTTCAGTTACCACTAACTTGTACGACTGTCGTCACCTTTTCTATGTTTTACGTCTCTTGGGCTTCCCATTGGTATCTACTTCGTTCGCAGCCTTTCTCTTGTTGGTAGAGCCTGTTTTGGGCTTTCTGGCACTCGAATTTCGCGTTTTTCCCCGGGCTTTTCCTTGTCTCCCTTCTGGCTCTTCGTCCTCTTTCGATAGTTCCGATATATCAGAATCATTTTTACCTTCCTCATTTACATCCTCAGGGCCCGAATTCTCATCCGTGTTGTCCTCGATCAAAGGTTTTACCGGCTCTTCTTTGTCTATATAATCAGAGGCTGGGCTGCTTTGCCCTTCGCGAAATCGTGAGCGGGCTAATACCTCCTTAGATTCAAGGGCGCACTAACTCTGCAGGAGGATAATTCTTGCACCAGGACCAGGGAGATCTATACCCACCGGTTCGTCTTCATGAACCACGCCTCCGTATATAGATGAGGCTATCTGTCCAACCCTTATTATTTGCAGAGGTTTGATCGCCGAATGCCAGTATGTCCGGCCGGACGTGAATACAAACCTGAACGTCATCTTTACGAGATCGCCTTTCTGCAAAGATGGCTCAGAGCTCGAGCTCAGACTTTCTAATACTCCTGACTGCGCATCGTAGAACAATACCCGGTTGGGGTTAGGGACCCACGTAGAGCTTTTCGGTGTGCACGCATCTGAGATCCATGGGTGGACTTCGTACGGCACCTCCTTCAGCCCTTTTTTGCTGTTGAAAGGGGTCTTGACCGTGAAAAGCTGAGAGGAGACGATCAGCTTGGCGTTGCTGGCTATCCAAGAAGGTGTCATCCACTGGCTTCGAGGTACTTTGTCTGCGTTAAATCTCGGTATAGACTCAGCCCAGTTTTCTATTACCTATAGAAGTGTGATCAACAGTCGTGAATGTCTCTTCCGAAGATATTGGATTGAAGACCGAAGTCACTGCTTCAAACTTACCGCTAGTGATCTGTGTACGGTGTCGTCCGTTTTACAGTCAAAGGCGACGCTCAGTTGCACGTTGGGTCCTGGTTCGCTTCTTCTACTCCCTTCGGTTAAGTTGTCTGGTTTCGATTTGCCCTCCGGTACATAGTTCCCGGTATCCAAGGGCGAGGTCCATCTTACTATGAAAGCATGCGTCACCACAGCAACGTTATCAGTTTCAACATCCCACAACTGATGAATGCATATTTCGTCCGTTAGCCATGGGAGATCTATATTATATCTGGCATGAAGATTCTCACCGCCCAGGCGTTGGGCGCCTGCTTTGATTGCCTGAGGTCAAATCTACCTGTCCCACCGCGTATATTTTCCGCCACGAAGGTCAAAGGAACTTCAGCCTCGGACAACTTATGCTCGGCCCACTGAGGAATATCAGTGACATGGTACATTCTCGGATGGAGGTTAGTATTTTGGTGAACGCAAACGATCGGTTCCAAGGGTTTCAACAGTGGGGTTGATGATGAAAGATACTGGGAGGCCGAGCAAACGCTTACCGCTTATATACCTCCGGGTCAGGCATCAATGATGGCCTGTGGGGGGGCAACGTTGCATACCTTATTAGCCTAGAGCTATCGACGCCGGATCGGCTGGGGCTGAATCGGGAAGGTGGCATTGCCTCTTAAGGGTGAAAGTGCCTTAGCCTCTTATGACGTCGGCCTCATTGCTGCATTTGGCTGTTGAATAGGGTAACTCGCGAATCTATACCGATCCTGCAGCTCCATTCAGGCAGCTTCAGGAGGAGTCAAAGGGAGCCTACATGGATCGATATGCTAATTGGTCTATATTCCTGGGCCTTCACCGATGCTATAAAGAGCAGAGAATTGTGGCGACACGTTCACCCAGCTCCTCCCCATTGTATTTCTCTTGCGATGACGAACAAGATTCGTCCTTTCGGTCTACATACCGCTCCTCGTCCTCAGTATGCACGTCCAGGCCCTTCGTTGCCGCCATCTTCCTTCGAGTTGTTCTTATTCAGGTCCGATGGAGGCCTTAGAGGTCGTATCTTCGATCTCCTCTCGCCTCCCGAGCTTTCGACGCTAGCATGCACATCCTCTATGCTCAGCATCGTGATTGCTGAGTACAGTCGTGTCGCTTGGAACATTCGAGCCTTTTTAGCAAATTGGTTTCATTGCGTCGATACATTTAGGGGAGTACTCGCTAGGTCGGGAGCGGTGGTTTCGGGTTCTCAAGCGTTGAGGTTTTTTGAGCGAGACAAGCCTCTGTTGAGTTCAGATCTTGACCTGGTCACTCGCGTTGGTGGGGCTCTGCCTTTGGTGACGTATCTCACTGAAGACGGGTACAGTCGAGATTATTCTAGAATAGAAACCCATTTTGGGCCATATCCAGTCCAAGCCGAAGTATTTGAGTTATCGTCATGTCCAGCGTTTCGCAAAGGCGGTGGAAAACGAGGCATTATTATACTGATGGACTTCGTCAAACCGGTGTATCTAAACAGACTTCTGAAGGTTCAGATCGCGGTGGTAGCTCAAAATCCTGTTGAGCACATATGTCTTTCTTACCATTCGAGTGAGTGGATATAAGCTTATGGCTAGGTTACCTTTGAACTCAATTAGCGGCCTGGGATATGTTCTTGTTGCTCTACCGATATCGAATGCTCCTGAAGCTGGTGTTATGAATTTCATAGGGGCCCGCGAAGCCGTCTCACTATTTCCTAAGTCTACGTTCCTGCATCGCACCTTTTACCCAGTCAGTCGACGGCTGCTGGGGTCTGATTGGAATCCTCCATGGGTCGCTAAATACGCCTCTCGGGGGTATCATATCGACACCTCATCTAGAGACCCAGCATCGGCGACAGGCGCAAGGTCCGTGGCGGACCGTCATTCCTGGGTAATCAACTTGGACAGAGGTGTGGCTCATTCGACACGACCTCATATTCTTAACTGACGATGGCCGTCGAGACAAAGAGCCTCCGATCTCCGTCATTCGAGGAGAAGCCTCAGCTATATATTCGCCCAATCCACCTCGCTATACCTTTAACGTGGCTTGGATTTCCGAAGGTGGATTGGAGAGACGTAGGATGGTGATAATGGCCAACGAACTGTGGTTCTACCTATGGCCTTATATCGTGTGACCTGTCTTCAAGGCATGACGAGATACACCATGTAGGGGCAATCGAACGAAGCTCTCACCGGACTTTGATGGATATCCAAGTTGAGCATTCCTCCTTTCAATTACACTGTGCGTCCGAGCGTCTCTCCCTCATGCGAGAGCTTTTAGAAAGAGGTATAGTGACTAGACAATGCCGCCTGTCCGAATTCCCCTGAAAGGCACCTCTCTTCCTAGTCGAGGAGAGACATTGACAGACTGCTCCTTCACCTCCTTAGCTACTCTAGTGGGCGTAGAAATCAAAAAATCTATTGGAAAGGCCGTATCTTTCAACATACGGCATGACAGGCTTCGGAAGAACGCCAGTAGTCTTACGAAACTCTTATTAGAAATCCTAACCATCGTTGTGAGTCTCGACGGACTGGGGTCGCTGATTCGTATGTGTGCACCCGAGAGCTCCATGCCATTTGAAACGGCGCTCTTAAAAGGGTTGAACTCTATAGGACATGCTTCCAAAAACTAAAGAGGAAGTAGTCGAAAGTGTCGCGATTTAATGCCATCTTAAGGACCAGACTAGACAAGAGGGGGTAATATTGATCGAACCGAATCAGGTAGTCGTCACCCCAGTTTTACTCTGACAGCGGGCCCTATCTTTCTCACAGCTTCGTGTATGATGCCGATTCGGGTACGTCATGACAGCTCTTAACCCCCCACTCCTTTCAGGACACAGAACAGTTGAGGCTCAGCTCATCTATCCATATATGACGACTGGTTCGCTCCGTCGGTGAAGGTGCTGGCACTTTATTTCGATTTTCACATGAATCCGAGTTTAATCGACGCACAGTTCGCTCTTGAGCCGCCTCTTAGGTACCCCTATCTTGCCCCGTTCTACGCACTGTCGTCGGTCAAACGGGCTCCACGGCATGATTGAATACATATCATTAGACATCCAAGTGCCTTTGAGTTCTCCGACGTCCTAGGGATTCCCACCCACTCTCATATCCGCACCGAGGAAGGAATATTGACTCAGCTGCAGATCTTCGAGTATTCTGCATCCCCAGACTGGTATCTGCCCCGCTGTTTGCTCAGGTACCTACTTGGTTTTGACCGAAAGCCTTGAATGAAGTGTGTGGATAAGGCTTACCCATTCTAACTCGCAGGGATGTTCAAATATCAGCGCTGCAGGTCATCACTATCCCTTCGCCTCCCTATCCTGGTGGTCCTTTGAATCATCTTCAATTGCCTACTTGCTGCCTTCCCCTTGCACTCATCTTCTATCCCAACGTCGCGAGGCCCATGGAATCTCAAGACGAGCATATTTCTCCCATATACCGCTTTGTAAACCCCTCTGGAGAGGAGCTTCTAGACGAGGATGGTTACCATTTACAGCTCAGGCCTACCGCCTTTTGTTCGGTCAGAAGGATGTATGTACATCTTTCGTCTTTCGTCGCTGTCTTAGATGCCTTTTCCTTCTCTTCGGGTGGGGACCAAGGAGGGCTGGTTCGCCATCCTATGTAACCGGCGCCATCCCTCCTCTTCAGTTCTCATCATTTTATTGTTTTTTAATTTGACCTTTTGGCTGTTTGTCGGATCTTCCATTTTCTTAATCTTCACGGTCTAGGGCAAGTCAAGTACCCTCTGGACCTACTTTGTCGGAGAGTTCCTACTCTCAGCATGTAGCGTTAAGTCTCCTCGTCCGCAGGACTATGGAGACTAGGACCAAGGACGTGTGCACCAGATGCAGGGACAAATACTTGCCGGTGGGTACTCTTATGGGTAGATGTCGATGGCGGACTAACTACGTATAGTGTTCGGGAAAGAAGCGCCACACTCGATGTACTAATTGCTACGCTTATGACACTGATGCGAGTTACCTCACCTGTTCATCTCTGTTCAGTGCTGATTGTCTCTTTGGACAGTGCGTGGCGCCATTAACAGAAAGCAACCAAGGGGAAGACGGGGGGTCGATAGAGCCATGCATTGAACCCTCAGTGCTGGAAGGAGAACGAGTTCTGGACCTGCAGCCATCCCAAATAGAGTCCGATTATTCGGGGAACGTATCATCGAGACCATCGTCGGAGTATGGCGTCGATGGATTAACCGTCTGCGGCTCTTGTGTAGGCCACGCGGAGTACGACTATGTCGATTCGGACCCCGTTAATACGGACCCAACGTCTTCAACAGCGGATGATCTCACTGCAGAGACGGCCAAATCGCTACCGATGTCGGTCCAAGATGTGTACCTCCCCTGTGAAGGTAAGAGATTCACTCGGCGATGAACACCTTTTGACCGGCCTGAGTTAACCTCATTGCTGTAGTGGGCTTCACAGATGCCATAGCTGGTCCGTACGGCGAGGATCCATCCTCTATCGAATGGACCAATCAAGTGATGCTAGATACTTATGTCAACGGCTTATACGTCCAAGATGAAGCAAGGCGGGAAACCTCGTCTGTCGAGTCTTCCGAGGGGGATTTACTTCTAGCCGCGACTTTGAATGAGATGAATACCAACGCGATGCAGTATCCTCTGCCCTACGTCCCAGGTTCATACGACATAAATTGGACTAGCTACAAGTGAGTGACAAGTCCCGTTTTACAGACTTCGCATTCCGATAGGATCGAGCTGATGGTTTACAGTGCTGCTTCCAGGGTGGGAGAGGATCGTCATTCTTTGGATGGTGGTCTTTCAGAGCTGGGTTTGGCGCCCACTGCCATATCTTCTACGTTCAACGACGGGTTATATTATGCATATGCAGGAGAAGGGCCCATCCAGGCCACATACGGCCACGGTCCCGACGCTGACCTTTGGTTGTTCTAGCAGGCTACCCCTCCTATCCCATTGTGTACGCTATAATCGGTGTTGAGCGTATAAGCTCTAAGGCTTAGTTAAAGGCGATAGAAGCAGGCACCAAGCTAGCTCTGGCTGCCTTTTATCTTTCTTTTTGAAATTTGATACAGTTGAATAGTTCGCCGACTGGTAATCCGCATACGTATTTCGTGTCGTCTTTAGGAAACTACCTCTGCCTCTGAGTAGGAATTGCATACTTGTTGAAGTGGAAAATCAACTAACCTTCTCCCTGATCGTCTATTTGAATGAGTACTCGGCGGAATGATGGTACATTACATGTGTGCTTGACAGAAGGACTGAGTTGCGCAGAAACCGATGTAGCCGTGATCCTGGGGGCCGTCTCTGATGATACGGCGGGCGTTCATGCGGGAAAAAGGGCATCAAAGACCTCTTGTAGACGCTCGATGCGAGCAAAGTTTATCTACTAGGCAATGTTTACAGGTATCTTGTTCGCTAGAAGGTCGCTGAGGACTCGAGATGTAGGTATGTGCAAGGTCAGCAGGTATCACGACCTCAGCCACACTTATAGATCCTGTGCGTATACCATAGGGAAGCGGGCCTCGAAAAGATCAAAACGCCGTATTCTCAGAACTGCCTGACATACCCTCTTGTTGAAACCAACAAACATAATAAATATCCCATATTTATCCGTCGTTCTTATTCCTGTCTGTTATGTGTACTTGGCTAATCGAGACGGCACTGCCTTGGTAGTTGGTCGCTTTGGTTCTACTGGTTCGGATGAGTCAAATCGTCCACAGACGATCGGGCAAGACGAAAGCACCCTCCTGTCCAGGGGCGGAGTGGGGTTACGGATCGGCGAAGTCAGGGTTCGGTGATTCTCCGATCAGAAGTATTCTACCCGACCCGACCACATACGTCCGAGGACTTTTGATCTTCTAATACTGATTCGTGGAGATAGCCATTACATATTTATCGGAGGTTGAGAGGCTCCTTTAACCTTGTAGCGCTACGACCGTGGGGAATGCGGTCTGACAGCGGCCAACATGAATTTCAACTGACAGTCGGAAGCATCGGTTCATCTCCACGACGAGCTCCATGTCTGGTCTAAAATTGTCAGGATTTTGGCATTCGCGCCTTCTCCGCTTACTTCAATACGTTGTTGTTGCTTCTTGAATTTGCCTGCACGTCGCCAAAGGAGACGGTCGGAGCTGCTGATCATTCCACTACAAGAAGGAGCTGTTGTGATCCTATTTCGACGCTGTAACGGTAGGCATCGACTGCAAAACGTCGTGCGGCTATCCACCCCCGTTTTTGTCCACTATAGCCGGGAGGCGATAGATGAGAAGGCGCTTAAGTCATATTTGAGTGCATTTCGCTATGGAATTCAAGTCACTATCATGGTTTCTCGGTCACAAGTACAGATTTCTCATCGGAAAGGGAACAATATTACTTGAAAGCCTTCAAGACGCTACGTCGGTAAAAATTCTATTATGGACTCTGACCCAGCTAGCGCATAAATAATCAGAAAATCGAGGTATAGAGTTACGTTCAATTTAGGAAATCGGACTGGGTTGCACTTACTCTCCTAGGATGGGTAAAAAATAATCCAAGTCCTTCTTCTTCATGTGAGAGTACAAACCTCTACGGCTGGTGTGCGAGGCACTGTTAAATTTGAAGGCGACTATCGGACCAATCCAGTCACAACCCAGCATACGCTTGATGGAGGCGTTGTGCTTGGCCATGCCGGAGAAGTTGTCGATGAAGAGGCAATAGCTGTGTGTCAAGGGCGAGCCTGACACAGGGTGACTAGTGATGTTGAGGCTGATGCATCCGTTAGGAAATATCTCTGAGAGATCAACCTCCTCTGACTTGGAAGGATTGTCGAAACGTGTGAAGGTACCCGCTTCCCACAGCTCGGGGTTGGTTCCATCCGCTGGCATAACTACTATTTCTATATTAAACCTCTATATGGCGTAAGATACCTCCGCCCTCAAGCGATTTGGCATGAACTCACCCAATAAAATGCATGATTTTTCGCTACATCGGGCTTGTGCTGTGGATGTAGTTAGTCAAACTATACTCAACGGCCTGAATTAAGGGGTCCTAAATTCGCCTTCGGCAGGGATGAGAGTATCTCAAGTAGGGTTGAAGAACCCCACTCTTCGCATTGAACGCCTGCGAAACAGAGGACCAGATGATCCCTCCATCGCCGAGGATATCCAGGATGTATACGCAGAGTTCGTCCCCAACCTTTGCACTTACCAGCTGAATATTTGTTTCAGGCAAGTATACGATCATCGAACCGAGATCTGGATGCTGGGGGTGATTGGAGAGTCAAAGAGGCTATCGTCGGTGGACTTATACCCTCGTACAAATTGAGTTTCAGTTCGTCTGTCCGATGACTCCTCCTCACGATAGCGATCGATGGCGGGCTGCCAGAGTCAATCCAGGCGGAGGTGAGTCTATCCCAGTCATTTGAAATCCGAGTATCGACATGTCAGAGTATTATCATTACATCAGTGTTATATACGAGCCTGGCATTGCTTTCGTTCACGTACGCCAGAGCTTACACAGGCGTTTCATGGAGCTCAAATACAGCGAGCTATTGAGATCGTCGAAGAAGCCACCGTCAATCGGGAGTCTTGGACAGCATGCCAACGGCTCACTTACCTAAGTACGAACGGCTCGCCTACTCTCATGTATGCCCCATTGTCGCCGTGAAGCATAGACCAGTCCACTATTTCAAATGCTGGACCGTGGAATACCGGGGACGGAGCCAGCGGATCTGGTAAAAGCATCAGTCATCTGCCTCGCATACGTCGCTTCCACCGCGTAGGGATCAGAATCGGTATGAGCCTCACCACCTTGGGTTCTGGGAATGACCCAGCAATGGTTGTCGCCCAAGAAGCGAGCACCGGACTCTCTGCTTTCGACGGGTTCTTGATCGTAAGGAGGCCCATATACTATCTCAAAACGTTCGACGGCGGTGGTGCTGCGTACGACAAGGTTCCGCTCTTCGATGGTAGCTTTCACGGTTTCGTGGCCTGGCATGGCGAACGTCTTTTTCTGGATGAAGGCGCTATATCCGAAAGGACATATCGCACGTTCTCTTGACATGCAGCAGCTGAGCGCGGCTGTAGCATGGAACGTAAGCTTTAAGGGTAGTGGTGCGAAACAATGAAGACTTACTAAGTCCAGAGTTGAGCACGAACCTGTGCGGTTCGCTTCGTGTTAGGCGTAGGTGCACAGTCCTCGTCGAAGCTCCGAATCCTTTGACATAAGTGAAGAGAAAGACCTGATCGAGAGCGGAACGGCCGGTGCGTTCACCAGTCAGGTCCCAAGATGCTGCCTCTTCGTACAAGGTGTTATGGATAGTACTCCGTATAGCATGATGCATGGATGGCAGCCCAGTAGGCGCAACCAAGTCGTATCCGTCCTCTTCTAGGGTTTTCTGGATGTGATAGAAGACGGACACATTGGCGCAGATGTCGATCGTGAGCGATGCGGTGGGTCGACGCAGGAAGAATCCCAGTACGGCTTCTCCGTGTATCAATGCGTTTTTGCCATCTATGAGAGATAGCATAGCGCCAGGCCTACGGAAATACCTGTTGGCGAACCGCAGGAAGTCCCAGGCTCTCTTCTTATAAACGTCGACCAGCATTCTCAGTCTGCTGTTTAACGAGCCGATGGCGAGTAGGGTGGATGCGTCCATCCTGTCGAGGAAAGCGTTGGTGTCTGAATCCCTAGCGACCAACATATGGCGTTCGAAAGGCCCCATAAGATCTGCTGGTGGCATGATAGATGATGAATACTATAGGGCTCTGGGATCGGGAAGTGAGGGAAATGACTACCTAGGACGCTGGTCGACTCACAAGAACGGTCACAAGTGCACAGTATACCGGCCAAAGAGTTGGATATCGGATGGGGTGGAGATGAGGTGTGGGAAAAGGCGACAGGCATAATCGCCTCCTACCCACCAAGCTCAGAATGAATCTCCCACGTCAACGTTATACGAAATAATTATTTTATATTGTTTTGTATGGTAACTCGATTTCGAAAGTGAAAGTGACGTATCAGTTATCGGTGGTTTCGAGTGCATCAATGACCTATGAGGGAGCCGTCAATAAAAGTTAAAGTTTTTCCTCATGCCGACGTCGGAGGTCACCGGGCTTTCACTCTGCCTCTGGCTCGCAGATGGGAATGCGCGGCTTTCGATGCATCTCGTTAATCCCGATACCTGGCTTCAAGTTTGTACTGCGTACAGGAATGCCCGGAATCTCGAACAGCTCTATCCCTCGGGGTCCTTATTTGGTTCTTTACTGTATTTCTCCTATAAATCTGGACTCTCGGTAGCAGGATGGTCATGGATTCTGCTGATATGGACCGCTACGCCCCCCTTATCGCTCGTCTCTCCGTTTCTCATACCGGTACGTAGCTTCGTGCTAACTGCCTGCTTTATGGGCGCTCGTCTTGTCACTTGGTAGACGGCTGACCGCCACGTGTTACTGCTATAGGAGGGTCGGTGTTCAATGTACTATCAACACTATGCCCTGCTGACGAGCTCCTTTTTTCTTGATGTTTCGCCTCGTATTTTGTCTCGTCGCTCTGCCCAACTGATTCCGGCATGCGTCGGTGCAGAGATGCCGAAGAGTTCGATCTCGAGAAGGTATGGTTTGCCTTTCCACCCCGCCATGGGGCGTCGAACGTTCACGTCTGATCGAGGTCCATCTTCGGACAGTTTCAAGATAGAATCAGGCTGGTAAGGGTGGAAGATTTCAGTAGCAGCTCCTTTGATGACGTCGAGAGCAGGGGATGGGGGTCGTCGAGCCCTCGCACAGGGACGACCCGGTAGTAGCCAGGTACGCTGGCTAGCCTCTTTTGATCCTGCTATACGTTCACCTAACTTTCGATTCTCTTCCAATTTCTTTGGATTCTTAGTTTAACAAAGGACGTACTAAACAAACTGTGGGAGGAAGAAATGGTAGGCGGTATGGAGTTAGAGGTAAGCACCTTCACAGTCGCATCCCAAGCCTTGGTCATGGATGTTTCTTGAATTATTGCTGACGTATGGGTGCGATTATCGTCCCGATAGTCACTCCTCGTCGAGGCTGGAGCTCGACGCCAACGTGAAGACCTTCGATATGGAGCAGTTGCTGCTAGCGCGAGTTTGACGTTGCTGTACCATTCTACGCCACTAGCCTTCACTGCGACGATGAGGAGGGCGTCACATTTGCTCAGCCAAAGCTTTCTCGACTTAGTGGAAAGGAATCAAGACGTCCTCGATCGTATTGTAGTGACCAAGAGAGATGAACTGCTGGGATTGTGAGTGCCTTCATGACGTCCGTTGTCCCCGCCCGTTCTGACTGCCTGCCGTCTCCTCTTCCCTCATTTGCGTTGTCTGCGGCAATTAAGCAATACCCTTCGGTACTTGATGGAGCACATCATGCTCCGTGAGGGGATGGAGGTCGTCGAACGACCGCAACATGCGTTCTTAAGAGTGGCCTTGTCCATTCATGGGTCTGATATTCACTCGGTTTCGCTTACCTACCATCTTATCTCTCAGCTTCATCTATCGATTCCCCCAGCCGCCATGGCTAACAGCGGGATACAGGACTCGCAGCTCAACGGTCGAGGCTATCTTTTCAAAGCACCTACCAACACCAAGGAGCTGTTGAACCTGCTAGAACCCCTCGTTCACAAATGCTCTCAAGGTGGACCTGTAGGAGTGGGACTGTCGAACCTTTCGTGCATCGCGTAAGGATCTCACGCTTAGGACGAATCGGCTTCCAAGAGAAATATAAATGGCTAATTTCCATGTCCACAGGCGGCAAAGTACGGATGCCAGTTACGGCTCCGGATTCCACGGCGCATCTCGTGCGATAAGGATGGTGGAAACCGCTTTGGACTTAGCGGACGATAGACCCAATTGGCCATCGTCTACCTCCGTCTGCGTCAACATAGACTTATGGCATCCCGACGCAATATCCTTCGTTAGTACTTGTGGACGACCAGGCGACCCAGGTAGAGTCCGTCGCACCCTATGGATCCCTGATGTTTTGTGAGTGTTTGACTTGGTGGCTGCTTACGTTTTCGGTTCATGGGTTTACTCATTTTGCGTACTTTGACAGCATGAGGCGACTCCAGACAGGGGGAGATTGGTCCTTTATTTGCCCATCTGAATCCCCCCTCCTGGTTTCGTCTTCTGGCGATCGATTTGAAACCGAGTACTGCTCCCTCGAGCTCAGTGGCAGGTGCAAATTTAGCATGAAAGCGAGGGCCCTGTGGCAGTTCATTGTGTACGCCTTGCAAAACGGCGCCCAGTTCAGCATCGTCTACCGTGACGCGGTCAATAGTAAGCACGATTAGGCCCCTTCAAATGAAATACCGCAGCGCCGACAATTCATATCCAGGGTCGAGGGATCTCGCTGTTGCTATATCGGCTACGGTGAATTCTACCGAAATATTACACTCGTCGACTGAAGGAGAGTCGCCCTTTTCCAAGCATGCTGCGATCGTTCTACCCAGCTTCGTCCGAGGTCGCGGTGACTTTAACGTTCCGTTGATGGAGAGCGTGGTCCGTCGAGCTACCTTCATCCTCAACAGGTGCATCTCGAACGACGAGGCCTCCACACCTGAATGTAAAGGGTATACGTCTGCACACCGCGGGATAGGGATCGGGATCGAGGGCCTAGCCGAAGCTCTCGTTCTGCTGGGGTATCCTTTCGACAGTCCCGAGGCGAGGGAATTTAATCAACTCGTTGCCGAAACTGTATACTTCACCGCTCTGGACGAAAGTGCCAACCTGCTGTCGGATTTCCCTTGCTTTCCCGCCTTCAAATCGAGCGCGATGGCCAACGGCTTGTTGCAATTTGATTTATGTGGGACCTCTCCTACGCTCTCCTCAAAGGATTGGAATGCACTGAGGAGGAAGGTAGCTAGAGGTGTAGCAAACGCGTCGGTGGTAGCCTATATGCCTACCGACGATGCCTTTCTTATGACGGGTTGTATGTCGTCGACGGAACCCCTTCGAAGGCCAGTTCTCTACGTCATTTTCCACGTTGAACATCCCACTGACATTGTCTATAACCCTACACGCCAACCCCTCTTGCCAAATTATCGGATGCTCGTCCGCTAATATTTTTCGCATCCATTAACATCAACAGCCTCATAATCAGGGATGCGTCTGGAGGGGTACTAACAGTCAACAGGTTACTTGTAGGTGATCTTGAAGGGTTGGGGCTGTGGACCGAGACCATACGGAACACCATCTTAGCATCTGGTGGGCATTTTGTATTAAGAACACGGTACCATCAGTTCGGGTAGCTGACGTCGACCATCTGGGCAGGTACTATACAGGACATCGAGGAGATTCCCACATGGGTTCGAGAGCTTTACAAAACCGCGGCGGAAATCGACCCGAAGTCCGTGCTATTGTACGCTGCTGATCGGCGTCCGTTCACTTGCCAAGGTCTGAGCGAGACGATGCATTTGGACGCTGCCAACGTAGGGGGTTTGGTGAGTCATCCATCGCGAGAGGGTCGATGGGGAGCTGATGAATCGATTCGTCGTGCTTGATGTTTGTTTCAACCGATTTGGGCCGCCGGACCAGTCTGATTTGCTTGTTTCCGGCTGGAATCAGGGTCTGAAGGTCGGACTGCATCGCCTCGAAATGGGTAGGGATGGGACCTGAGAGGTACAGTTGCACTTGAATGGCGTTGGCATTCCGAAAATGGACTCTGTTAGACGTGGGCTATGCGACTCAAGCCTCTGTACTTCCTCAGCCTTCCTCTTTCTAGCACGCTCCAAATATTCATTAATGGATTTTATATATCATGGATGCCTAGCATGACCGTCGACGAGAGACCTTAAGTATGCCCTATGGGATGGTAAAGAATCAGTTGCCCCTGGAATGGCCGCGATCGGGCATAAAGATTTGAAGTATGGTTTCTGGCATAGCAAAGGCTGAATTGATTAGTGCCCTCAGTTTATCTATATACATTCGCATCGTCAGTTGCATGTTAAGGCCGCCATTTTGAACTTTGAGGGGCTGAACCTCCGTTAAATTGGGCTTTGGAGGGATTAATAGTCGACGAAGCTTTCTGGTAGGCGTTGGACGCGCTCACCAATCCTAGGAGTAAGGTTTTGACACCCTACCGATTCGGTCAATTTGTTGCACATTTCGAGATTTGAGGGCTTCAATAAGGGGCGCTCTGCGCGTATATATGTCAGTCAAGCACCTTTAACGCCCCATCAGCCCATTTTACTGATGCTTGGGGCCATTTGGAGCTGAACGGTAGAAGGAGGTCGGCTCAATAAGCCGCCACAGCTATAGATGGATCGTTCATAGTATAGGGATCCGATACCGCTCGCTTGACAATGCTGATTATTATCCATGCTTTCTTCGACTCCGTATAAGTTAGGCCGGTTAAGGGCCTTAGGGAGAATTAGAGCAGACAAAAGGCCCCTCCAAAAATTTGGACAATTACCTCAGACTGCCAACCTGTTCAGGGGCGATATTCACCCAGCCAGAGGCTTAACATCGAGGCTTTGGCGCCACGTTCGACGTCTCCTTGGTCGAATTCAGTATCGTAGGTGGGGCTTCGAAGATAAGTATGCAACCGAAGAGGTGTGGCCCGTGCTCCTTTCTCGTCTGGATGTTGGCGCCCTGACCTCAAGGACAGATCAAATTTTAGTCAAGGGTTTGATTGACACATGGGTCACTGTGATCGAAGCTACTCGAATACCGTATTTTAGAGAAATGCCGTTTGTTTGTTCATGCACCCTCTTGTCCCTACCAGCTAAAGGCATAGCGAAGATTGCTTCCCCCTTTCTCTATAGTGCGTGGTCCCGAAGCTGAGCTCGCACCAGGGGTCGCGGAGGATCCTCGCACTCTTTCTTTCGCATCTGCTTAACACGTTATGGTCGGACTGGGGTTTCTTGTAAGTTGGCTTCAACCCTTGGTGACGTGGCATTCGAATAAACCCCTTGCTCTTTCTCAGACGCGCGCTACTCGATCAGGGAGACAGTACGGCCATCTCTCCGATTGGGGAGACGTTCAGCCCGTGGTCTGCCCTTCTAGCTTTGACATATCCCCCCTGTTAAAAAAGGCGGTCGAGGTAGACAACGCGTTTGAGACAGAGCCTACGGTCGTGCGCAGCATCGAACTAAATGGGGTGACCCCCCTTTCTCACGCCGATCCCTTAAGTTCTTCGTCCACCAAGCGATCTATGGCGAATGTCGACGACCTGGGAGCTGTCAGAGTTGCAAAAAAGGTGAAACGAAGTCATGCCCATCGCAGGGATCTCCGAGCAAAGCAAGTTCAAAGAGACGGCCACCTACCGTCGGCTAAAAAAATCGGAGCAATTGTAGGGCAGGCGGTTGACATGGTCCTCAACACCCCGATCGTATTAGCAGATCTCCCGTCGTCCTCGTGCGGATACCGCGCCAAGGCTCCTGAGCGCACGTCGGAAAAACCCCTCGTTCACGATTTGTCGCACTACCTGCGGTTGGGCTTTCGAGTGCTTAAAAACGACGGAAGGTGAGGCGGCGTTATCCCGCTGGTGGACCTCGCTGAATTTGTCCCCTCGCCCTAGCAATTCCTTTCCGATCCAGGCCGGTCCGAATCGTATATTTGCCATTGTCGCCGGCCGACCGAAGGACGATCCCTCGTTTCTCGAGAGCTGCGTGGGCGCTTTCGATGCGATGCAGTCTGCTTGCCAAGGCGTATCGTTCAAGCATCAAGAGGTTCACCACCCTCGAGGGAACTACGCGGTAGTCAATGCCGGGGTCGTATACGGACAAGGGATCCAGGCCCCTTGCAATCTCAATATGGGTCCCCACGAAGCGATGGTGGGCGGTTTATTAAACAACGAGCATATTCGTAGACTCGCCATCTACGCCAGCGGTAAGCATCCGTCCATTGATGGCATTAGAGATTGATTCCCAGCTTGCATTTGGCCTTAGCCGTGTTCTCGGCTTGGGCTCCCCGGGTCTTCAAATACTACAAGCAGCATATCGACCCGCTGTTTGAAAGGCTGCCTCACCTCCGGCGTATTTTCGACAAGAGCATCTTCACCTCCGCTGCGTTCAACTTTGGCCCTAATGCCTGCACCTTTTCTCACCGAGATTGCATGAATTGTCCGTTCGGCTGGTGCGCCATCCAGAGCCTCGGTAACTTTGACCATACGTTGGGGGGTCATCTCGTTTTAGAGGAGCTCGAGCTCCTCGTGGAATTCCCCGTTGGATGTACTATTTTGATCCCATCAGCCATCATAACACATGCAAACACGGCCATTCAGCCTGGCGAGTCTAGGGCCTCTTTCACTCAATACTGCGCAGGCGGACTGTTTCGCTTCGTTGACAACGGCTTTCAAACCCAGGCGCAGCTTCAAGCCTCCGTTAGCGAGGAGGAGTTTAGGCACCGAATGGATCAGAAGAAGACGAGATGGAAGCAGGGGTTGGAGCTCTATAGCACCGTAGAGGAATTGTTAGCTGACGCGTACGCCAGAGCGGAGGAAGAGGCCTCGCAGCGCGAAGAGGGGCAGATCTAACGCCCCTCTGTGGAAAGGATGACGCTTCCGACGCCACCTGCAGGTTAGTATTGATGCCCGCTGTCGCCGTCCGAACCATGCTGAAGATAATAGATGGATGGTGGCCACACATGTAGTAGTTCGGAACGAAAATACGCCGGTATAAACCTCACCCTCCCTAGCCTCTTGCTTGTCGCTATCTTCGTACCTGTTCACCGCCCTAGAGGTCATCCCCTGTGAGCCAAGTTATTACGCGACTTACTACTTTCCCATTCGATCGACGATCGGGCCTATCTCACAACTCTAACGCCAGCCTGCATACGGTTGGAGGTGGGGCTACAATCTTTGTGCATACGAGGACATGTCCCTCGCATCTATCTGTAGACCAGGCTCTGGCCTCGTTCGTCCCCGCTGTGGGCTTATTGATTGAGAATATGCCTCTAGCCTGGTCGAGTCGAAGCGTACACAAGTGCGGCCGTTTCCCAGATCGGCCATATGGCAGGCTCTATTTCGTCGTCTTCTTGTCATGCCAATGATAAATACGGTATGGTTCGACGCCTCTATTTGCCTCCTACGAGGCGCCATGAGGACGTCGGTTTGGGTCCGTGTCAAGGTACGTGCTCGTCGCTGGCTGTGTGTCCGACTGAGACCGACTGCCATCGACAGGTTTGACTGCACGTGGGTGGCAGTTTAATCCTGCTCCGCACTATACCGGTAGGATGCTTTAACCCTGAAAGAAACTCATCGCACGTGTTAAGTGTCCGCCCGATTTCACTCTCGTTCGACCTATCAGCAGCCGTGAAGCAGGCGCCAGCCGTAGGAAACCCTGTTAAAAGCCTTTTATCTATGTTCAGAATATCATCGCCATGCGATCACCATACACCTCAAGGTAGAGCAAGTGGAAGTACACGGGAGGAGGCCACACTTAGCGCAATTCAGGGAGCCATCCATACCTCCTCATCGATCGGCTAATGATCGAGTCCCTTGACGAGAGAAGGGTAGTCTCCTGGATTGTGTTCGTTTTGGACTGCTACTGAGTCGGAGCGGCCACGCTGTTCGCGTCTCATGTTTTGACGTGGACGATGGGCGCTCGTAGGACTACGACGTCGATATGACTAGAGAGATGTATTGACCCTGTTAAAAACATATCACGAGCCGTGGTCCCGCGAAGATGGTGTGCCTGCCCGGCGAGGAGAAGGTGTATGGACTATCATCGTGCTCCACCTGATCAAACAGCCGAAAGTAGCTTGGTAGCGACAGCTTGAGGACATATGCGATCATCGACAAGGAATATGAGCCGTATATCCCCAGCGGTGCGGTTCATGAATCTGATTTATATAATCGGACTACGACTACGAGGACGGTCGTTAGATACATCCGGACTTTTCGATAGCTACGAGATAGGCGTTGGATCGTGTATGGGCTAAGTAGCTAAAGTCACGGGAGAGCAATTCTTGTCGAGAAGTCCAGAGATCTACCAGTAGGGGTATTTACCAGGCGTAAACTGACCTCCCACATATCTACTCCACCACGACGCCATGTGCAGACCCTTGGTTTCCCGGAAAGGCCCTTTGCTAGACCTGATCCATAGATGCCGACCCCACCCGAAGCGGGAGAGAGATGGGTGCAAAAAATGGTTGGAATTTAGTTGAGAAGTAACGTCGTCAGTCGATGAGACGCCGTCTTCGATATGTGATCCCCACTTGAGAAGGGGATAGGACAGTTTACGGTTGAGTACCAGCATCTCCAGCCTGGTGAACATCGTAGTAGATTCCCCTATGGCTTCCATCACACTCTTCATCGCATGATAGGCGGGTTATGGATGAAAACGACGTTGCTTCAGCAGCATGCTTGACCACGATATGAGATACTCACCGAAAATTTGATGGAGGTCTGCTCTAGAGCACAGCACCTCAAATTGGGGAAGGAGTTGTTCACTAGTGGCAACACCAGCTTCAAGTCTATCGACCTAACGACCTTCAAGCTGAGGACTGTGAGAGTTCGACCTAAGAGGGTATTATCTGCGCTTTCAAGAATGTCTGAAAGGTCCTCGTAATCCAGTACGCTCTCCAGAGTCAACTCCGTTAAAGGGCGGTGGCTAGCTATGGCAGCCAACTCCAGGCGACCTGAAATCATCAAGTTTCGCATGTTGGGCAGCGACAAGGCTGAATACGGTCCGCCGTTGGTGGCGTTTTTGCCCATGGACGGCAAGGGGATGCGGTCTGACCTGATCAGCCCGACCTTGTCCATTCGGATTAGAACGTGAGGGATGTCTACCGAGTGGCCGTCTATCCGTAGGGAGATGAGGTTGACCATGCGAGCTAGGGCCTCGCACATGAGGGCCGACAACAGATACATTTCGGCGTCCTGCCAATACTTGAACCAGGCTCGTTTGACGGTGAGGCAGTAACGATTAGCGGTGCGAGACCCGGATATGAGCGAGGCAAGCATTCTTCGACCTCGGTTTCCCTGGACGGCGAGAGAGGTGTATCGAAGGTATTCGCATACGCCCGACAGTCTCCTGTTGACCAGCATGAGGCTGCTAATACTAGGTTGGTCGTCGAACAAGTATTCTGCTACTTGGGACAGGGTTTCGTTCGCGAGGGAGTACAACCCCGTATGGGGTACAAGCTGGTATGGATTGCCACTTGTTGAGTTCGACATGCTGAAAGGAATATTATGTCAGGCTCAATAAAGGCTCTGATCAATAGAGCGCAAGTCTACTTGGTAAGGGAACGAGGCAATCGGACTTGAAGCGATGATGACATTGTGCCGATTGATCGGTAGGGGTGAAGCAAGTGCCTGTGACGACGCGTTTAGATCTGATCGGAGAGAGGCATGGAATTCTACTGAGGGTTACCGACCGGTAAATGCAAGCGAAGAGTAGAGGACTTGTGTTCGACGTTCGACAATCAGGTATTGTCTGGGTATATAAATTTAGGCCTCCTAGCCTCTTAGCATAGCACACGAGACGTTCACTAGGAGACGAACGCACCGTATAGCGTAGACACAGGCTGGGTGGAGGGGGAGGATGAGGGGGATGTGTGGTAGTAGGCCGGCGTATGGGTTCAGAACTTAAGGAATGAAATTCCGGCTGCATCCCCACAGCCCAATTATATTCATCGACCGATCGCCATGAGCCCAACGAGATGCTGAGAAAGGATGTAAGAATCTTGATGCATATCGACATGAATGGGCTGAGCACGGGGCCGATTTGGGAAGGTGAGTCGAGTGGAACTTTGTCTGAGTGGTGGAAAATGCTAGCTGTAGAGAAAGTACTGATCGCCGCTGCTACCCCATAAAGAACCGAGCTTGAGACCATTTCGGGACGGCATACGTACCCCCTTCTAGAACACGTACCAGGCTAGATTTGGATTATACGCATATAGGCTGATAAGGATCTTGCCTTTGAGTCATTACCAGTCAGGCACTTTAACTTCTCAATCCGGGAAACCTGTTGCCCTTCCGTAGTCGACGTTGGGCCATTTCCTGGCTTGAGTTCTAACCAGACATCAGCTGGCACTTGACTCGAGCTCGTCCGCCTATCATCCTCCCTATAAAAGCCTCTAGAGAATTTCGGGCTCACTCAAACCTCTCGAGGATTTTTCTACCCTATCTCATCTGCGAATCTTTTGCCTCTCGAACACGCACTTACTCCCCTCTGGTCGACATGTGCTTTCCCCCTTCTACGACGTCTCAATCCTCTTCAAAGGTAGCCCCAATCCGCAGGGTTCAAGAGCTACAGGCTTCCGCTAAGGGAGAATCGTGGGTATTTTCCAAACGAACCTTCGAAGCAACGAGGGACGACTGAAAGCGATTCCTCTCATCGCTAGCTACGACATTAATTATCCGAATACTTCGCGACCGAACCTAGAAAAGGGTAGGACTGGTAGGCGCCTCAAGAGGGTAAATAGCTCTCTAAGGTTCGTTGCCCTCTTCGCGAACGTAGTACCTTCTCATACTTAACGTGCGATCTTCATCAATCCTAGGGCGTTTACTACGGCAGGTTCCAGCAAACGCGCCAACTACGAGGACATGGAATGTGAATCGGAAGGTGAGGCACTCAGCGTCGTCCTACTTCCACCTCCAGTATGGTACTTACTTATTATGTTAGAAGAAGGCAGCGGTACGCGGACGTGGGTCATGTACTAAGATTTCACTAACATGGATATTGCAGATGGTTCTTGGGAGTCCATTTCTACGGAGGGGTCATACGACCTCGAACAAGAGGGTGAAGACGAGTATGACTCTGACTATGAGATGGTCGCCAAATCCGACGCGGAGAGCTCGGGGGCAGAATCTGACCAGTTAATTTCTGACGATGAGCTGGGCACAGATATCGGCACTTCAGCGTCGACCGTCGGCTCATCTACCTATTACTACGTGAGCAGCCCCGCGTTTGGACAGGAGACCGGTAGAAGGGGCAACCCCAATGTCGTCATTAGCACCGTCTTCGAAGAAGGCAGTGGGTCCGACCAACCCCTTAGAAATAGCGAGGGGGCCTCCGGTGGTGAGCATGATATGCCTCTCTCTAGTCGATTACGTGCCCCTGCCGATTCCCTGCCAGTTCCGATTTTGCCGTTAGCTTTTCCTTTAGATCGCTGACCTGGTGCTCATATCGTGCAGCTCATAACCCGTTGTATCTCACTGTTAACAATGAAGAAGCACTCCCAAGGGCCTCTACCTTGTTGGGAAAGGCTACTAGGGATTATTCCGAGTTCAACTTTGTAGGCCCAGCTGTTCCCGTGGAAGGCACTACGAGTTCTATCCCTTTGCCCTGACCTGTCGCGTCGCTATCCACAGCGAACGATTATAGGCCAAATGGGATGGACAGCAAGAGGTATATCAATTGAACTTTACTGTATCGATGAAGAAAATATGTGTATATTAGCTTCCCACCGACGACTCCCTTCTAATTAGGAATGCTACGTTGCCTTTCCATAGCACTGTATTTTTGTAGTTTGTTGTAATGGCATATGTTTAACCTGCACAGTCAGATCTGAGGGATCCACAAAAATGGACTCGGGACGGCGCTTTTGCATCCCGACGCTGGTCTACGCCGCTTATGCCTCCTATGTTACGCCCTATGATTTATTGGACGAGACGTAGCGAGGTGAAAGGCGACGTCGACCGTTGGCCAAAGCCTCTGTAAAGGTGTTGAGTCGAGTTAAAACCATAGGTGGAGCCGTAATGACAGGCCACTAAATGGTGTTTGAGTGCTGAATCGGGTATGGTATTTATCATGAAACTCTACAGGGAGGTAGTCGAGCAGGCCTGGAGAGTGATGAGAGCAATATGCCGAGTCTCAGTTCTTAGGATGCCCGATTTTTAAATCAGCAGAAAGGCCCCGTATAATGACATACGGCCCGCCCTCTCGCGACCTGATTAACCAAGGTTCAACTCTACTTCGACCATTTGGACGAGATCACCTGAAAAGGTGCGGTCGCTATAGAACCATTGTTCGACGATACGACCAGTCGCCCATGCCACTGATGCGATAGGTCCACAGAATATTGACTGGTGTCAAAGAACACGACCACTACTTCACCACTTTGAAGGCCTCCAGCGGTATATATGGTTTTCAATCAGAAGAGATAGTATGTTGGACGTGTATGGTCTGACCTATTGACTGATAGTACGGGACGGTGTTTACCAAGGCTTTGGACCCTTATTTGAGCCTCTATGCGGAGACGCTCGGCGATCTCAGTAGCTCCCCTTGTATAACTAGGCAGGAATATTCGCAAGGATATGGCTCAGACCCTATGCTGTCGGGATTTGGCCACGGACAATTCGGCCTCCAAGGGATCCGTTTTATGAACGGCCATCTGACTCACGCGAGGAGTAGATCGTACATTTCCGTAACGGCTGTTTTTTTACGTGCGTATCGCGGAGATGCGCCATACTGTGTCGGGCCATCGGTCCATCGGTAGCATAGGTGCGATCAATACGCTTGAAACGAGGGTCAGAGGACTCTCCCTCGAACGTGGGGGAACCATAATTCGCGTGTCATGGAATATATTGGAGGGGTAACGCGATGGGCATGGCCTTAAGATAATGTCCAGTATGTATGCAGGTTTTCAGATAATCGATGAATAGCGGCAGTGGAATCATGACTAGTGCCTGACAGCACCAAGCTAAGAGGTCGAAGCCATGTTCTTCTATCAGCCCTTAGCTGGTCTCACCCCACGGGAGTCAGAAGTCGCCCAGTTCGAATAGTTAGGATTAACGGTCTGATGCCAATCCACGCCAGGACAAGGAAGCCACTTCCAAGTTGCCGCAGATATAGACTGTTATCTCGTATTAAGCGTCGATGGTGTCGGAGGACTCGACATTGAATATGAATGGTGACAGAGAGCTCTACCTCGATGCAGATAGAGACTATGCATTCCACTTTCCAAGATACCAAGATGACATCGTATGCCGAAAGTCTTTGACGCCGAAGAGGTGCAGTCATCGGCTCGACAGCAGTATGCTAAGTATTTCAATTAAAATACCCAGCAGGTGTCATTGATGGTATAGCGTATGTGTACCTACCAAGGGATCGTATCAGCCCGACCTTACCTGATCGTCTGAGGCGTCAGAAGACCCTCCTTTCGACACGACGTCATCTTACAGGTTGTGGGCGAAACTTTACCGTGGGGTGACTCATTGCCACAGTGTTTGATTAGGTGTTTAGGGTCAATTCTATCATTTGAACGTATTAGTGAGCGCCCTCAGAGAGCTGATAGGACGATTCACCGGATGCGATTGAAATATACTAACTGTTGTGCGGTGGGGACAAGGCGTTGCTTGATGGTGGAGGGCGGGCAGAGAGTAGAACCCACCTTATTCCTCGTCGCACAATCAGAGCAGAGAAATTTGGGCTCATACGCCTGATGAGCTAGCCAATCATCTACGCCATTGGTTCGAGCTCTTTACGTCGGCGGTGCCGAGAGGATCAAACTGCCATCTGTCTGTATATTTGAAGCGTACATGTTAAGGTCGGAAAAATGGCGGGTCGATTTCCATCCTCTCGCTGACGATCAGCTATCGACCAACAGCGAGAGAAAACGGGTAGGCAAATCGGACATGTATGTGATGGGGGAATGCGGAACCCACCTTGATTCCTATGGTGACGAGTTGGGAGGCGGGGTGCTCACTTAGACAAAAACTCAAAGAGATGGGTCGAGGTGAGCCAGCGTGATAGGATACACCGGGCCGCGAATCATTCTGGCCACCAGATTTTCTGTGGTCATGGTCGCTGAGCAAGACTCAGCAACGATAGAAATCTCTAAACTGGAAACGTCAGCGGCCCCTACCTCGTCGATGAAGAAATCTGAGGTCTACGCCCGACGTTGTGAGAGGTAGCGGCCTCCACTTTGGACGTGATGGTGTTGTCGACCTGAGACCTGGAATGAAGATTACAGGCCAATGGGATCGATTCTCTTCGGACATGCGATCACCTCTGAGCCCATGGTCCGACGACAGAGATGGCTGCGTTTCTGCATGCCTTGGATCATCCTATGTCCACATAGGTCGAACGAGCTCACCTTTAGGGAATGTTGGCCTTACCATCACTTGATTGACAAGGGCGGAGACTGGGAACAGCCCGCGGGGCTTTGAGATGCAACGTGATGCGACAAGGTTGACCTACATCAACCTGGCTGCCAGTGGAGGCCCCTAACGACGGTTAGAACGATAATCGTTGGAGTGAACTGGGTAGCTACTTGCATGGCGTCATAGGTCTCCGCCGAGGGGTCGAGAGAATCTGAATCATTGGCTCCAGTACAGCCAGATGCACAGGACCGTTGTTAGCTGGTATGGGGAAATGTGCCCGCCGTACAGTACATGTATCTTGCGAGGATAGGTTAAGCGCGTTGCCAACGGATAAACCTTGAAGGTCAAATCGTGGTCTGATGAGGTTTCTACGCCATGATAGATAAGGGCACCGCTGTATAGAAGATAATAGGTAGGGGTGACGCACCTTTGAGAACGTCTGATTCCCACTTCAGTATTTATTAAACTCTGGTGGACAGCTCGGCTTGCAGGCGACGAAGAATCATCGATGATATGGAAGGACGCCGGCTCAGATCCATCAAGAGACGTATACAGCGTTGCCTGACCTGACCACAGGACTAAAACAAAACAGATAGCTGACGCTGGAAACAGGTTAGGAGGATGTGAGCCATCAGCGAGGCCGATCAGTCGATATGGACGAACCCAAACAAATATACTTAATCCACAGGCATGCCCCTCTCCCAGAACAAACCCGCGACAGACAGCCCGTATCACGTTCAACATAGAAGCTATGCAATATCGGTGTCAGAATCCGAGGCCGTTGAGATATGAAGGCTCTACCCAAGGAACGTGCTGCGTGAGCTAAGACGCACAGGAAAAATGGAGGGAGGGATGGCGATGAGCAGAAGAAAAGGCGGGCTGGCCAAAGCCTCCTCCACCTTTATGCGACTGTCGAAAAGAGATTATTACTAATTCCCGGTGAGCAGGACTGGCGATTGAACGGTAAAGGAACTCAGCTCAACGGCGCTCGCCGATGCCTCGAAGACCAACTAATCAATAGAGCTATCAAACAGGCCACGGCCACGGTCGAGCGCGATAGATGTACAAGATGGTTGTAGCGAGGGCGATCTAAAGTCCAATGGAATCAGTCGACTGGTGAGAGGAGATGGAGTGGTGGTAGGAAATCGGGACGAAGGCCAGGAGCACAGTCACGGACGTGGGATCAGCGGTAAGAGATCGGACAGGCGCACGGACCGTTGTACAATGAAGAGTCAAACAAAGTCCAACAAGTTGTGTTCGGTCCTCGGGCCATGAAAATCGCGTAGCTTATATCTGCCAGGTGGGATTGAAATGACATCGATCTGAATATGCAGTAAACGCTACCCTACCATGATATTGATGACCTCCGAGTCTTCCCCTCTTCTTCCCATCGACCCTCCCCTCGCCGGTTCATGCCCATCGCTCGCATATCACCATCCTCTAATATTGTTGTTCGATCGCCGTCAGTCTCGCTTGACAAATAGGTGTACCAGGATTGAGCTACGCATTAGATGATGAGTATGAGGCCGAGTGCGATTGTCCCAAATCGAAGGTTCCAGCACGGGAAATGCCGACGTCATGTGAGCAATCCGGAAGACTCCGGTCAACACCCGATGTCATCGGGCCTCGGTCCTTGCCGCGAGACGCGACGGTCCGCTATCAACGAGTAGAATAAGACTATGAGGCATACCCGCCGCCGTAGAGCAATTCTCGTATTAACACTGATGCATGCATTTGATAACCTTCGCATAGACCGAAGGAGGATCGAGTCCAGTAAACAGCTGGCTGAGAACCATGCCGTCTAGGAGCAGCCTGTCGGAGGAAGATATACGACAGAATCAAGGGCCTAGAGCGGGCCGGCATGTGTCGTGTGAAGTACTAAAGCTGGGCTCTACGGCATAGAACCTGATCCTTGCTGCACCCGATGTTTCCACACGCTGACGTCCATCCTTATCCTCCAAAGGTCAACTTGAGGCTCTTTCAGACCAACTGTTGCATGGGTGGACCTGGGGTAAGATAAGAGCATGTCACTCCCCCTTCAATCATCTTACTTTATTTGCAAGAGCCGATGTGCCCGGCATGAGGGTTCGAAACCTACAAGCGAATCGGTTGCCTCTTTAAAGGGGGTACCTGAAATCCTTTGACCGCGGTAGAGAAAAATCTTATTCGCAAATAGGGGGGCGACTAGTGAGGTAAATTGGTGTTAGAAAGGTCTGTAGGGGAGTCGACAGCTCTAAGTACGACTAACGCTCGGATTCCAGGTCGATCGATCATCTTGTCAGACTCTATACCCACTGGGTCACACGCCGAAGAGATCAAACGATATACGAAACACAGAGATAGACGCGTATCCAGAGAGGTTCCTGGCTCAGGATAGCGTCGAATTAACTTGGTTATCACTATCATCGCTGGAGCACGATGGCAACCCTCACCTCAAAAGACTGTGAGCACCCTCGAACTCTATGAAACCCGCAGCGACGAAGAGCTTCCCCTTCTCCGTCTGTTCTTCCAACTAGTGTCTTTGACATCGACTTCATCCCGTCTGATCAAATACGAGATGGGATTCGCTCGAAAAAACCAGAGGGCTGCACTGGAGTTTTGCGTAACGGAGAGGCCTCGGCGTCATCTCAGCGCCGGTTCCTCTCCCCAAATCCTCCAGCGTGCTCGATGTACTGATCCATATCTATTACCCAGCGGATTGACCCATGGTCGAAGTTATGGAGCACAAGATCGCTATCGATCTTGTTGAGGCCGCCGATAAGTTACAGGTAATTTATGCGGTACATGTCCGTCAACTGTGGCTTTGATCCCTCGTGTACGTACTTCTTTCCTTTGCGACTTTCCTCTACGTCCTTGGTTGAGTGTACGACCCCAGTAATTTCGTCACGGATCATCCCGTCGACCTCGCCCGCTTTGCAGCGAAGCACGGGTACCCAAACCTCCTAGAACTCATAGGCGAACTGGGTGCACTCCTTTAACCACTGTCGTTGCCTTGATGCCACATCACCTGGTCCTTCCTTGTGTGGGTATCGTCTTATAAAAACCGATGACGAGGGTTTCCTGGATGTATAACAAGTACAGAGAAAAATGGGATGAAGGATGACGCGAAGTCCCGGAGTTGGCAGGTCAGAGATACCACTTCCCCTCTTCAGGCGGCTCCCTTGACTACTTGCCCCTCTTGTCACCACATTCCGGCTATCGGCATCTGTGCGACGTGTGGAAAAGGATCCTTCAACATGTACTTTTAAACTATAGCCAAAAAGTATGGCTTGCTTTGGTCGACGTTGACTGTCTTTATACGACGCTTCCTGCCCGGCTGATAGAGGAGAGTAGGGGATGACGCACTGTCGCTCTATCGGCTGAGATAACAAAGGTGGGTCAGCGCAACCAGAATCTGTACCTTTTCTTCAAGTGTATAATGCACAAATGGTACACCTGTATAGACCATACGCAAAATTGAACCTATGCGCAGTACTACATCGAGTCTATTCATAGAGGCCTAGTTCTATATCATGGTGGTCCATCAATCTGACGCCCTTCTTGAACCATAGATATCTCCACTTCGACATCCACACTCGGTGCTTGTTCAAGTCGCAAAACGCGGCCACGGTGACGATAGTCAGGGTCTTGGCCTTGGGGAGGTCCACAAAGTAAAGATGCTCCAAGATTTCGTTGAGTCGGAGGGGGCAAGAATGAACGAGCCCCATGTTGATGGTTCCACATAGGTCGTCCACACACGGATGAATTCGCAACGACTTTACGTTCGGAAGGGCGGATGGAAAATCGGGTACTTCGTCGCACAGGTTTATAGTCAATTCTTCCAGGTTGGTACAGGATTCGAGAGCTGGGGCTAGGACGGATTGCGAAAAAAAGGAGGTGGTGGACAGGGTTTTGATTTGATGCCCGTAGAGGTCAAAGAAAGCTGGGACGGCGGGGAACATGGGGATGATCAAGGCCTTCAGGAGGCTAAGCTTGATGTTTGGATGGGTGAGTAAGGTGACGAATTTGTCCCAAACTGGCGCGTAGCTAGGTGACGAGCTGAGTGAGGGGTACTGCAAAACCCCCAAGGACAAGGTGGTGATGGACGGGGCTATCTCCAAGTTCAACGGGGTGGACATGTATGATGGTAGGTCCGGATAGGAATGTATACATTCGATGTGAAGGGTGGTTAGGGTCTTTATGCGGCTCATCAGGACCACCACGTCGTCGAATACAGGGGATTCTACTCTGGACGAGAGTTGAAGGACCTGGAGCATGGGGAGTTGGGTGGCAAGAGCGATCACCAGTGCCTTTGAGACGGTCCCAACGTATTTCTCACAGCAAAAGGGGTTGTGGACAAAGGTTCCTAGTTTTGGCGTGAGCTGCAAGAGGTTGACAAGCTCATGGGGGTTGTACGGGGGAGGAACGCTGAAGTCGATGCTGATGGCCCTCATACCGGTGATACGACCGAGTTCGTTTACGCAATTGTACACTCACTTTTCGCGATGATAACGATTAAATCTCACTCGGTCTGAGTCTCTAATGTACAAACCCATAGGCTTTTGATACTCTGAAGTTTACTCAGGAGGAATAGAGTTGGTACTTGTACTACTCTTGGGAACACGAGAGTTGAAGTTACTCGAG